>OW121848.1:59900386-60362529 GCA_933228895.1 Platycnemis pennipes
CACCCACCAGAGTGCACGTCCCAACAGCCGACAATGAAGCTTCTCGTATGCTGACCGAGTTTTCTTCATGCAAGTGTAAGAGAGTTCATCGCTACCTACGCATCGAGGGATCGGAAATTTGCTCTGCACTCGCAGTCAAATCATGAACGGCGGCACACTTCAAGAAACTCGTCCCATCTCACGCTGGCTGAATACAGTAACTAGATGGGAGTACGACTGCATTTTCTTGCCCTGACAACCTGATTCTATTCTCACCCGTATGTATTCATCATTGTAAATCTGTAAATGATTTTGATTTCATTTCGTCGATTTTATCGCACCTTGAAATTTCATTCGTGAATCGTTAGGAAATAGGCACCTGATATCATAATTGAGGTCTTCAGTTAATTCAGTACCTGCTGATTTTTTTGTTCTTCCGACTTTTATTTTCGGTGTGGAATAGTTAAAATACAGGGCAACGTCCAATGATACCAGGGATTTCATTAATACAGCGAGTTTTCCAACTTCGGTCTCCTTTCTCATCACTTGCTCATTGAAATAAGCCTTTAGTATCCAAAAATCTTGGCTGTCCTCGGCTGTGTAAAACACCACCTCGGGTGATTTTTGAGGTTTCAAGACAGTAAAGATTTGTAACGTTCTCGTTCATTCGTGCCCGACTACAAATTAAGTAAGATTATTTCCAATTGAAATGGTTTAACGCGACGACTCCAGAATAATAAATATTATTTGTATTAAATTATTTTTTTTCTCTTTTGGAATTTCTCGGTGTAATTTTTCTGTGGATGGTTTGTGGCATATTCTAGGCCTACATATTTTAGATGACGATTTGTCAAGGGTTGTTGCAATTCGCTTTTTTTAAATTTCCAATTGAGGTGAAGTAATCTGAAAATCTTAAGGGTTACCTTGATTGAATTCATTATTTCCGGTGTGATCTTATTTACCTCCAGTTATGGGCGAACAAAACTGTAGTTTTAATTTTGTGGACTATAGCTACATTTGAAAGACCGCTAACCAGCTGCGAGAACCTTAACAGCCTTACCCGCTGAAATTGCACAATAGCAACATTTATCGTGTCAATGATTAATGAGAGCAGAAAAACTTCACAACTCAAGGCGTTGATATGTCGAGTCGTCTTTACTTAAGAGGTATGGAATTCTGCATTGTTTAGACTATTTTTCCATTTTGAGACTATATACAGTGTTGAATGGATTATAAAAACAACCTCTTCCAACTGTGGCAAAATTAATGCAATAATTTCTCTGTAGTTCCATTTTTAATGCATTTGTTACTAGGCCAAAGCCTTGGTTTAGTATTTATTTCTTAGGGGTCATTTTTTTTGTTTCTTTTCATTGCAACTGCTGTAAGTTGGGAAGAAATAGGTTCGGAAATTTTCGGAAATTTAGTTCGGTTTTATTTTATAGTTCCGTCAATTTTGATCAAGTAGAAGGGATGAAAGGGAAGTGTGTCATGGAAGGGAAATGTATATCCTCTTCGAGGCTGCTGAGTTTCCGGGTTATTCTCCACATTTGCTTACCTTCTCTGACGACGGTTTTGCCGGCGTTGCAGTTAGTGTACTTAAGACCTGAAGGTGACTTCGGAAGCGACGGTGAAACTGCAGTCTTCAGATGTGAAGTGGATGCGGGGGATGCCTCTGAAAGCATCCAGCTGCTTCATCTGTTCCACACCACGCAAGCCATATCCAAGAATCATCGCACTTCTAATCATTCGTACAAAATGTTCATTCTAAGTGGTTTCACGTTTTTTTCGGAAACTACAGCTCCCTCCGCAGTGTTTCCCGTGCATAAGCTTGAATTTATTTTTCAAGAAATCGCCCTCCCTTTCTTTGGTAAATGTTTTCCCTGTGTGTAATATATCTTTTTGAATTGACTATTGGTTACGACAAAAATATTACGGTTTTCCTCGTATGTGAGTTTTCGTGGGGACCAATATCACAAAAAGGTGGATATTTAATGCACGCGAAAGCCCTTTGACGTAAATGGATGCATTGGTCTGATATTTTTGTGTGTGGATCGGAAATCACAATTTTGTGATAATTTTTTCAGTTAATTAATTGTGGATTTTAAGCGTTGGTAGTTCAGTTTTCGCTTATAGGAGAACGATAGTCACAACTCGAAAATTTTAATTCCATTGGTTCCATTTAAGTAAATATTTCAGTCTTTAAAATTTAAAAAAACGGTAGTGCAACTGCTGAGTGTATCTTTCTTCTCTTCTTTATTTATTTATTTTCAATAAATAGGTTCCGCCAATGGATATGTGACCAATTAACGGAGTATGAGCATGTTTTTAAAAGGGGTAAATTGCAATAAAATATATCAAAAGTCTCTTACGCAAGTGTTAAATAATATTTTAATTAGATTGTCCGTGAATAATTATAAAATTAATCATCCTAAAATGAAGCTTTTATTCACAGCTTTGCAATTTACGTAAGTACTCACACTGGTTCGTTTCCAAAATTATAATTGTTTTAACATTTTACGCAGGTTACATCATTACCCGAGGTCGCTTCCTGGAACACTCGTCGACTTCGACTCCTAAGACCGGCCGGGAGTACGTTCATTTTTTTTCTTAGTTGGTTTTGTTCATGATGGGACAGCATCGATGCTTGGTGGTGAACCATAGGTTTGGTATCGAATTCGGAAGTCCCTCTCAAATGATTTGAATGCAATATTGCGTCAAATTCACTATGTCAAATCTTATTAGTGCTTTACTGTGGTAAAAGGTATTTTTAACAGGGTCCTGGTTCCACTAGATCCACCTAACATTTACCTCGCATCTGTATCCTATGTGAGGAAGTAGCGTGTAGTGGTCAGCGTATAAAGGCGGCAGTCGGTGGTTTGACTCCCAACTCCTGGAAATCTTTCTCCTTTGGCGATTTTCGAACTACTATGTAAAAGCTGTTGCATTTATTCTTTAGTTATCATCACTGTTCAACTTGAAGATATGATGTTAATTAATGGTGGCACCAGTGCTCCACCCTCTCTTGTTAGTTTCCTGCTTCGAAAACTCCTTTCGCCGACCCATCCAATTGCGAATGCTTTTTGCAATTTCATTTGTGAGAATTTAAGTCGAAGTACCAGGGCACAAATTTTATTTTCTGTTTTAAGTCATACCTGTCCTCCCTTTTCCTTAAGCCTGCATGTATTACTCGTACTGATATGCGAGTAATAATTTCCTATCGTAGTCTTTTTCCTTACAAATATCTAAATAGCGGGCATTCATCTCCAATTGTGAATATTACCGACTTTTCATTGAATCACCAGCGATTCCAAGTATATGTAGTGGTCCTACTTGACGTCAAAAATCCATGGATTTCGTTAAATAATTATGACGAAACTATGCTGTTTTCTAGTCGCAAGCACTACAATGGGGTCGTTAACCATATTTTTTATTGCCGAATATGATAGTTTGTAAAATAAAAAGACACGTATTTTTCCGTTTTTTGATCCGTCAATTATTTCCCGAGTTATAAGAGGCGAAAAACTGTTGTCTTAAACCCTTTCGGAAAAGTGGGTGTGGTGCAACCTCTGACGTATATCGACTTCGTCCAATCACAACTGAGCCCGCGAAGCTACTTCGCCTTATCGCAAAGGAGGGGACACAGCTGCCTCTCTCAATGGGAGCGATTGCGACAGGATCTGTGCGAGCAGACCTTCCGAGAATCCCCCTTCCCTTCCCATAAGACCAGTCAAGGACGGGAGGAAAATGACGACAATGTTATCACTGCAGCTTTTTCGGTGGGCGTGACCGTTTGCTTATTTTAATTTTTGATTTATGAGTGAATGGTTGTGGTTAGAATATTAAGTTTTTCACTAAAATTCTTTTTCGTGCACAAAATTGCGATTTCGGTTGCGAGTAAACGCCCCCGTTTTATATACCGTCTTATTTTAATCTGCGAAGTTAGGACTCAAGTCCTCTCTTCCAATTAACAGACTGGACGATATAAACATCCATGCCCCGGAAAGTGAAAATCCTCCCCGGGCGGGATTGGAACCCGCGACCCTGGGATCCACAGGCGAGGGATTTACCCCGCCGCCACCGGGGCTGGCGGGGTAAATAAACGATACCATACACAAGGACGTATGGTATCGTTTATTCCAGAAACCTGGATTTAGGTAGTAGGTAGTTATTTGGGAATGATTTTAGATTATCATCAAGCGTTCTAACACTTGAGGTAGGTTTTCTCTGGGGCGTCGAGTATGTTTAGGGCCCCGGGCCGCTGCACGTCCAGAGGGCATCGGTTTTTGTGACTTCCCCTCCCCCCTTCTGAAAAGATTTGCGCGTTAAAAACGCGTTTCAGGTCGTTATGGGCAAAAGGTTTGCAAATAATATATAAACGACAAAAACTTTCGCTGCGATAAACTTATTATTTTAGACGTAAAAGGCCAGGAATCCCCGCCTTCCCGCCCTGGCCACGGCCCCACTGGTTTTCATTGACAAATGATTATTCCCGTGGTGCCCGATATAGCTATCTATCCAATCTCGTAGGCTCAAAAAATCTTGTCTTCTCATCCAAACAGCCTACCCCTCTGCTCTACCTTCCTTGTGCACCAAACCTTCTTTGACAAGTTAATTATTCCACTTATAAATCCAATTTTCATCCGCCTACTCGATCACCTAATTTTTTGCACCTAACCTTTTCGCCCTATCTTAACACCCACAGTTTAAAAGCCGCCAGTGTAATTTAACACCTCAAATAAAGGTAAAAAATGATCTATTTTTAATACTCTTAGAAGTTGGCAGTTACATTTTGCTACATGTTACCTATATCTAATATAAAACTTCCTCTTTACACATGTATTTAAACATTACTGGGAATGTCGCACAACTTCGTCTGGTATTCGTAAGTCGATTAAATTGGTAACTTACACTCTAACCTTGGTGGGTTTGAGATCGTCTAATATCAAACCAAATTTGGTAATGAAAGAAAGAGTATTGAAAATAAGACCTTAATTACGTATTTCTCCAGCACCTACGGAGATATTTTTTTTGTTTTATGTCTATTGGAGAGGATACCAGGCTAAATGTCGGAGACTTTACCGATCTAGTGCCGAAGAAAGATTTCTGCTCCAAACGCATTGGTGCGTTTGAGCCATCTATGTACATCTTTATTCTTTACATTGTGTCTATCGATTGAGGTAGGTTTTAATGAGCAAAATTCCTGACATGCTCCTATCTGCTACTTCGCCCTCCTTTACTTTCGCATAGTTACTGCCTGCCATCTTTCTTTTCAAACCACCCGTGCAGCACAATTGTCCTTTCGACTCGAATTCCTAATTTTAAATTTATCTCGCCCTTATTGTTCTGGTCTTTAATTTATATTATTACCTGTGGTTTCTTCATTCATCAATCTTCTACTTCCCTATTGTTTTCTATGCCGAACTTATTTCTGTCTTAATTTTTTTCACCTTTCCTCAGCTGCCCTCCCAAATATTCTTTCATGTTATCTGTCCACCAACTCCTGATATTACCTTTGATTTGCGCCAATCTGTATCCCTGTATCTCACTTCCTTATTCCTCTTTCTAGTTTTAACCTCTTATTATCTCACCTCCCTCTTCGTTGCCACTAATTTGGTCATCGTCCGCCACTGCATCTGGGAAATTGTGAGAGGGTGAGTTTATTCACGCTGTTCCTAAATCTTTGCCTAACCATAATGTAATCTTCTGGTGAGCATGTTACGTGGACTACCTTTCGTCAGGCTCCTACCCATCGACCTATTTAGCATGGATGACTCTACCAGGAGCAAATCTCAATGCTCCCACCAGTGCAGGCCCGAGGGAAGCAGACGCATACTACCTACTATGCATTGTTTGGAAAAACTTGGAATTTATTCTTCATCAAAAAATAATCATGATAAAATAGTGTAAAAAAACAGGACAAAGAAATCACTTAAGATTTTTATCATAAAAAAGAGGTTACATTTGCAACGTTACGTAATGCGAGGGTTTTTTTATGGAGTGATACGGAGAATTTATCACGAGGGAGGATAAAGTGAAAGAATTGAAAGGTAGTGTTTCTTAATATTTGGGTGTCCCTTATGCCACTGTATTTTATGAAATAAATATCTCTTAAATACTATTTTCTAAAAACATGAATTCAACATTCGATACAAAAGGTGTTACTGTACAGTACGTATTTTGGCGAGAGTAATCGGCATTTTGTATTATTTGGACTTACGTGCCCATAATTAGGTACTGATACCAGGGGAGTTCAAGTTTCCTTCGCCTATGATGCCATGGAAATACATTGCCTTTGGCTAAATTTAACATTTACGTGATTTTTTTTGTTGATTTATTTTAACAAATGGTAAAAAAATAAATGGCAAGGCTTGGATAAGAGATTTTCTTGTTGTTTCTCGCCGTGTAATTACATAAATGTAGACCAGAATTTGTACCAGGAGTCTAGCAAACTGATTGTGATAAAGATGGAGATCATATATATTAAATTAGGCAGAGATTTTAAGTGGTTCAGAATATGCATCAGTTTAGGTTGCTAAAACAGTAGACTGGTATTTGTATTTCACGAAATCATTAAAAGTGACGTTCTAAATATTACGGTATTAGCCTCCCGTGTATCTAATATTTTCCTTTTCTTTTTCATCGCAGGTTGCTGATTTGGCCGCCAGTGCTCCAGGAATCCGGTGTTTTATCATGAGAAACAAGTCGCCATGAGAAACAACAGTGGAGTCGCCGAAGGAAGAGAAAAAATTCAAGAGGAAGTTGTTATTAAGTGTTCAAATTGTATTAATCTAAAAAAACATTGTTATGAAAAAATAAAGCATTGTAAGATTTAAACCTTGGTTGTTATCGATTGAATTAAGAACCTTACCAGAGTAATAAGCGATGACAACTTGTTAATACCACAACACTTGCCTAAAAATATTGGTATCTATGTGGGGATAACATTTGAACATAAAAATTTATTATTTTACTTTAAAGTTCCATTTGCTATAAAAGTCGTTCCTAAAGATTTTTTGGTGTAAAAAATTAAAATTTAGTCATTCACTAATGTTTGACATTTGTTTTTGGTATGAATTTGCAATTCTTTAATTAGATAGTGAAATTCCCCGGACAGATAAACATTCGACAGAATGTCTTAAAATATCGATTCCGAAGTGGTATATTCCAGGTAAAATTGTTAATTTCTAAAAACGTGGCTGCAATGGTTAAAGAGAAATGCAGTCAATGACATTGCAGAAAATTTATGGTTAATTCCATGAGTATGAGCGATAAAGTCTTAATTTACATTTGGCATCACTGCTCTTAATTATAGTCTTAATAGGCAATACATCCATTGAGCTCAATTCGTCAAATGCTCCGAATGAATAGCTAAATAATTAAAGCCCCATTTCCTCTTCACTTGTTAAGATCAACTCATCGAAACAAAAGTCCTGAGCCACATTAGGTCTAAAAAACAATTCATGAGGGAATCCCTGGAGCTCACGAGTATTGAGCTGTTAAATAGCACCTATTTTCCGACAAAAACATTTACAAGTACCAGTTCAAATGCCAGGAACCGCTCAGTCGAAGCCTCACGACTCATGAAACACAAAGAAAAAACAACCCATGTTCCAAGACGAGGTGTTTGGATCGGAGAGAATCCCACCTCAAATAAATTCTAAGTCCCAACCCGACCTGCGAAAAATATTCTAAGTCCAGAGACCCTTACCAGCGAGAGAGGCGATCAGGCAGGCATATGCCTTGGATTCCTCGAGCCAGAGCCTCAGCGAGCTCGCCGAGCAAATTTTCACAAAAATCGACTAAGTCCCTAATTTACAAGATCATAGCCATGTTTTGAACCCTCTTTTCACAAGAACCCCGGTAGCCGGGGTGATAAGAGGTGGCTACCTATAAGAAACCTATACCTGGTCTTACATCGATTCTTTTTGGCAGCAACTTTTTTTTTATTTTGCGAAAAATTTTTCTTGGCCTTGTTCTCGGATAAATTTTCTCAGATATTTTTACAATAAGTTCAGGACGACGCGGGACGTCCAGAAAACAATAAATTATTGAACATTTTCCCGTGACGGGCCTGATTTTTTCCCAGCCGGGCGGCCGCCGGCCCGGAAAAATTCAGGCCCGTCACAGAAAAATGTTCAATAATTTATTGTTTTCTGGACGTCTCGCGTCGTCCTGAACCTATAGTAAAAATATCTGAGCAACATTTTTCAACAATTTATGCGAAAAATTAATTAAAACAGTTACTTTTTTAGCCACTAGATGTCACATGCCTTCACTTGGTCATCATCAACTAGATTATCCAGCGGCATATATGAAGTAGATATTCCACCACCAGAGGCACTGACCATTTCGATCTTCATTTCTAAAGCTAAAACAAGTGCAATCAGTTTTATTTATAATGTAATTACGCTCATTGGGCAGTCCTAGTGCTTCAGTGTCACGTTTGTTTTTATTCGCCTGACGAACGTCTTTTTTTCATATTTTATTCACTTGGTCCAAAAATGAATACCTATTCTTACTTTAGATCAAGAAGCCTTAATAGGTTTTTAATGCCCACATTGGCGCTTAGTTTTTACCCCACAACGTTCCGTTGTGAATGCAATATATTTTGTGCAAGCATGAGTCAACAAGCGTCAATATTTGCATTTTTATCTAGCTGATAATTTATTCAATATAACTGATTACACTTCAATAGCTTACCTTTGAAAACAGTCGCTTTAACCTCTTAGAAATCTCGATCCCTCTCTCTCAAGTCAGTACAGTTTTTTCACACACTTTCAAACCTGTTAATTCACAAAAATAATGCAAAAACGTATCTTGTAAACAATTTTATTTCGTTCATCTTATGAAATACACATACAGTAAAGCAGTTTTGGTCGTGGGAATAATATTTGCCACTTATCATACGTTACGAATAAACAACCCCACACCCCGAAAACATTCTTCAAGAACAAGTTAGTCAAGGAAATGGAGGCTCGTCTAATTATGACAATATCTAAATAAGATTGGTGACAAGAATTAAAGAATGAGGAGGATGTGACCCATTCACTAAGTCCAAAAATAGGTTTCCTGCAATCCCTTACCAAGGTTTTATTTCATTCATCAACCTTATGGCACTGAGCTTCAAATAGGTAATCGTTTAATTCATAGCACGCAATAAACCTTTTCTAGAGTATCTATCACGTCAAATTGATAGAATAACTTAGTCTCAGAGCTGAAATAATCAGTTTTAAAACTTCACATGCCATCCTCGAGAACTACACTTTTTCGTGGTGGGATGGGCTTTAATGTCACAGTGCACTTAATAGCTGGACATAAAATAGAAATTGCTTCTTAGTGGACACCCATGCAACAGAGGTCGAAATGTAGGAGCCAGGTGAATGTTAGTCCTCGCACCTTCTGCTCCATGGTTATACGACCAACTCCTGTCTATAGAGTAATGGTGCCATGTTGAAAACAGTATTATTCATCCAGGCAGCGGAGAATCTTGAACTCAACCAAAACATTTAATCATTGAAAGCGAATGTCACGGGAAATATATTAATGAATATTGGCTACAGCGTAAGGTGAAGCAAGACCCTAGCGATCGCATTCCAAGAAATCCTACAACAGCAATCACTGGAGAGAAACGAATACCAGATAAGACAACAGAAATTATAAACGGGACTTGAAAAGTTAGAATGATTGCAAGATCAAGGAAAAAAGAAAAAGTATGACATTAACACCAAGTCGAACAACACCAATGGGTGTGTCCAATAACCATGCGTGTACACCCATCTTACATGGGTGTACACCGATCCTGATGGGTGCACACCCACATAGGTATAGTTCGGCCAGGGTAGAGGGAGTGCTGATTGATCGATATAGGACAGAGGGACAATGAGAACTCCTAGATTTATAGTCACCTACCTGGCCAAACACAGCAAACGTGGGGAGATTCAGCGTTTAGTACCGGTAACATTGATCTCAAAATTATAGAGAAATTTAGCGTATACGAAGGCGAGTAATAGAATATTGGCAACATTAGTAAAAGCGGTGCTGAAGTTGTACTTCAGGTGCAATTGTGGACTGGGGGACATATAGATGAAGTATATGATTAAGAAGATATCAGGACAGGCAGGAAGCGATTGACAGTATGTGATGGGCAAAGTGAAAAATGCAGACGGCGATATATTTGCCGTATTATAGGATTTCTATGGTCATTTCGATCTTCATCTTGAAAGCTCAAGCAAATGCAGTTTTACTTCTTTTAAATTATGTCAATTCGAACGGACGATCCAAGTTCTTCAATGCGTCGATGTCAAGTTTTTATTAGGCCGATTAGAGTCCGTTGTAAAATTTTTATTGACTCGGCACAAATGTGAATTGCATTTCTAACATAAGAGCTTTAGCTGTTTTTTTTACTGCCCACATTACAGCGGAGTTTTTGGCAATCATTGATAAATGGTTTGAACACCATCACAGGCGTGGGTACTTGTGCAAAATGCCCGAGACATAGGGATATCAACTGGATTACATTATGATCAGCAAGGATTTGGAAACCGCGTGAAGAACTTGCTGTTTCCCGTGTGCATTGATCATAATTAGTAACGAAATGTGAGATTCGATCGAATATATTAAAATGAGGGAGGAAGATAAAGAAGTAGGAGTTCTGATTGGAGAGAAACGGGGATTATCGTGAGTTATTGGATAGATAATTGGAAGATAAGCAAGAAAAAATATTTGAAAAATTAGAAAATAAAGACATGGCAAGAAGAGCAGCAGAGAAAACTAAAAATAATAGAAGTAGGCGCTAGAATCAATTACTCATGGAAACGAAGAAAAATGAGGAAAGAAGTAGTGGAAAAATATGAACACGGAACGAGGTAGAGGAAGAAAGTTACTGATAATACTGAAAGACATTCAGTGCAGGTGGAAGAATGTAGTGCGGTGAGAGTCCTACGGCTTCGGAGGAAATAGAATTAACGATGAATCGTAAATTGAAGGTGGTATTACAATGTGGACATTTAAGGAACTGAATACCATGAAAGCGGTGGGGATCGATGACATCCCATCAGAGTTATGGGAGAACGTAGGAAGAGTTTGTAGAGAAAGGTTTCATAGACTTTTACGTAGGATATGAGGATAAATTGCCAGATTTCGTAAAAAGAGTACACCGAAATAGGAATGACAAGGAAATGCAAAGAATACATGCCTACAAGTTTAATTACACGTGGGACGAAGAACATCACTTGAGTAATCAGCAGAAAAACCGAGACTGATGAGAGAATCTAAATGACGGTAGGTTTGGATTTCGGAAGGGACATTGGTTATGAGATTGCATTGATTTAGTTGTGGTAGTATTTGGGTTGTAGCTTTAACTGCTAAACATATATCAAACGGTATTACCTAAGATGTTATCTTAAAACACAACATCCATGCCCAAATCCACGACCTTTGATTTGCCATACTAACGTGTTACCGATTACGGCTGGCGATGAAAATTCAAGTGGTAAGAACTTTGAATATAATCAGGGCGTAAAGCGTGATCTGTTGATTTCGAAAAGGTATTTGACAGAGTAAGATGGGAAAGGTTATTGACAATATTGCGGGCGATAGGAGTAGACTGGAGAGACAGACTTATATGGGATTTTCATATGACTTGAGTTTTGCAAGTGAAAATAGCTGGTTGGAATCGGATTTGGTGGGGGTTAAATTGATTCGCGATCGGATTGGATGGTCTATCCAATGTTACAGCAGGTACATTTCAACATGTATACTTGGAGGAAACTATAGGAGAAACATTGCAAGGACTGAATGCAGTATTTAAGGCAGAGAAATTTTCATGAAGCCGGTAAGGTTCGTGGACGATTAAACTATAATCTGTGGGTCAACTAAACGCTTACACAAATGCTAATGCTTCACATAAGCAAATGGCATAAATACGAAATAAAGATGAAGCATAACAAAACTACAGAAATGCAATTATCCGGGAAGAAAAGGGTAAGATTAAATTCAAAATTAGGGGGCTAAATTCTGGATTAAAGAAGATCAATCTAACTTCCAGGTGTGCTAGAGGAAAGGGGCTTAGGAACTGCTAAGTAATGAAGGATCGCGCTGGCTAAAGATGAGTTTACTTGTAGAAGAGAACTAAATACAGGGTTGTTGAGTGGCGACGTAAAGAATGTGTCAATATACAGCTTGGCACTAAATGGTGCGTGCACATGGACTTTAGGAAGAGAAGATGATAATGCACTTCAGAAGTGGATATAGAGAAGGAAAGGTAAGTTGAAAGAAAGATGAACGAGGAATTTCTAGAGCCTGTAGGAGAGAAAACCCTTGAAACCCTTAACCTTGAGACTGCCACTTTTCCTCATAACCTGAAAGCATGTTCTTGAATGAAAATTTAGGAAATAGGAATAGGTTAAAAACAAGAAATATTGATCGAGGAAAACTGTGCAATGCAAACAATAGGACTTTGATGAAAAATGATTCACGGCTCACAAGAAAATAAAGAGTAAATTGCACGCCCCTTTTCTTCACTGGGGTTACAAGAGGATCGAGGTAATTTTAGAGAAGGCAGAGAGAATGAATGGAACAAGTTACACGGAGCGATGGTGTTATGAAGGACCTGTTATAGGATGCGGAGTTAAGATAAAATGACAAGAGAATGCTGAACTAGAGGAGGACATCAAATGAAAAACAAAGGTTTTATGTTCATCGTGACCCACCTTAAAATCCAGTTAACACTAAAAATAATAATGAAAAAGTTACATAATGCCCAGGGGCCTGTTTAATGAACTGCCATTTATTGTGAACTATTGAAAAAAATGAGCAGGGGTAAAATTGCTAACAAAAACTGTGGTGTGACCGTAATGGCGGTGATCTATTTGTAAACACAAATGGGCAAGTCCTTGAATGAAATTACAAGAACCTTAAGGACTACAACGAAATTTGGTAGTTTTGCAAATTCTAATTAGCGGTTACAATTACAGAAACGAGATACAAATGATAATTTAAAACTGAAAATAAAATGGCACGCTAAATTAAATTTTAGCAATTGGTCTACAGAACATACAAGACACTGGGACAGACTTTGAGAAAAATTACTTCACCGAAATAAAGAAATTTGTCTACTTCAAATGATTCAGCCTTGCTGAAAATTTGGAATCTGTAATTGCGCCTCGTTACCTTTGACTGTTACCGAGCTGAAAAGATATAGGGTTATTAAAAAGATTTCAACTCGACTTTTATTTTAAGAAACTGGTAGTGGAATTACCTTCCTATGGAGAGAGTTTGTTATGATTATTATTCCAATTTTCTTATTAAGCCCATCTTTAAAAAAACTCATTTGCATTTACCGAACAAGAGAATTCTTGAGATAACCATCAAAATACAATAACTTATCGATAAATAACACTTACCGTATTGGTGTCCGTTCCTTTTTCCGGCAGTATGAAGACTCCAAATAAATTAGTAGGCAATTATTTCATTGTTTTTATTTTTTTTAAATTTGTCAGCTTACAATATACTACATTCATTTACAGGGCTGACATTCTATGACACACAATAATGCTCATACTTTTACAATCTAAATGTGACTGATTCGTTCCGAAAACTAAAGGTTAAGCGTAGCGCATGTTAAAGCATCATTCCATAATAATAGCCGTTCGAAAAGTGATTTATGTGCAAATAATATCATACAGACATTGGTAATACTGAATGGTAATGCTAGACTAGGAGTAATGCTTAGAAAGAGTACCGGAATACATACAAAACATTCCAAAAATATAGCGAAAGGACACTGAAGGTGGTGAAGATCGAAACCAAGGAAGCAGATTCCGTTGTAGTGCAGGTCTACGTCGGTTAACTAGTTATTCAAGGGAGGAGACCGACAACTGAGGTCATTTGCGCCATTTAGGATAGGGGGGGGGGGGCAATGGGGTAATGGTAGGAACATTTCAGGGAATGGAGGAAGGGTGGAGAGAAACCCGGCGTCGACATTAGCCTAGTCTTAACGACAGGTGCCAAGGGGACCGGCTTAACGTTCCATCCGACGGACGGAGTACTGAGCCTGAAATGCCCTCCACTCGGCACTCAAGTAGGAACCGGTTCACAGCTGAAAAATACGCCACTGCCTGGAATAAAACCACGGCCCTCAGGATGGGAGACCAGAACTCTAGCCACCACACCCCATCTTCGTCGGGCGGCGAAGATGGAGTGGAAAACGTCTATAATGACATCGTGAACCTAAAAAACTAGGTAAGAGGAGAAGGAAACCTAATTTTATAGGAGATTGGAACGCTGCCGTCGGCCAAGGTAAAGAGGGAAGCATAAATGGAAAATATGGATTGGGAAATCGGAATCATGATGAAGAAAGACTACTAGAGTTCTGCACGCAACGAAGTTACACAAGTACATAGAAAACGTCAGGGGATAAGAAGAATTCAATTTGACAACATATTAGTGAAGCCTAATATCGTAAACCAGGTGAAGGACTGTAGAACCTGACAATGACAATGATAATCACTAAGTTGACCACAACTTAGGGGTTACAAAATGCAATCTGAAATTCAAGAAACTGATGAAAACAATGAAGAATATTGGCAAGCTGACACAGTGAAAATGACTCAACATCGGCTTGCCTTTCAGAAAGCTGTGGTAATCAACATGTGAAAGAACCTGACCTTGAAATCAGCAGAGAAGAGAGGAGGAAACATTACAACCGGACCACAGGAAGCAACAAAATAGCTGTAAGGAGAAAAAGTTGCCAAAAAGACGTCATGGGTCAGGAAAAGGATCTTAAACATGATTGACGAAAGAAAAAATAAAGGAATGCAAAAGCTGGCAACTCAGCTTCAAGTGAAGAAGAAATAAAACAAGTCGTAATTCGAAAAAAGCAAGAGAAATGTAGATGAAGGACTTATGCGAAGATATACAAAAATACCTTGAGCAGGAAAAGGTGAAATCTGCCAATGTTAATACCACTAGGAACAAGAAAGGAGAACTTTAAAAATGAAGACAAAGCGTAGAGGGGGAAGGAGCATATGTAGCAAAAATATTACCGAAGCAATCTCAGTGCGAAAGAAATCGAAAGGGAAAATAAATTCTATAAGGATTATATGAGATCTTAAATCAAATCATGAGATCAAAAATCAAAAGATCTAAATTTGAATCTGCAGTAATAAACATGTGGATGACTAACATTTCAAGAAATGAGGATATTGCTGCCACGCTAATTAAAATTGCAGGCGAGAAGACATTAACCCAGCTGTACAAAGCTATCTCCAACATGTACTATGGGGAAAAAAAGTTTCCCATCAAACCAAGCGCCGCCACTTTCGATCTGAGAGAAAATCGGATTCCTTTCTTCCACCACTAGGGAAGTTCTAACACGGTAAGGTAATGGACTCGTCGCCCGAGTATGTGACGGAATATCGGCAGCTTGCCTGCCCCTAGCTTTAATCGCGCTGGCGTCCAGAACGGAGGCACATTATTCCTTTCATGCATTTTAAACCTCGTACTCGCCGAATATTCCTCCGCACCCTTCGTCTTTCCTACCTTTTTCTTATAGGCTTCGCTGCTCTCGCACTCTGGCAAGGTCCTGGGATTCACCTTGTGTCCGTCTCTTCGCTCTCTTTCTCCCGTTTGAAAAAGTGTAGAAGTTTATATTCTTTAGCAATCATGTAGGGAACTACCACTTAATACCGCTTTGAACATATGGAAGGATTTAGCGAAGCATGTAGTATACACCATGGTACTTAACAGAGCACATTCATGAAATAGACTTTCCTTTAATAAACGCGAATACAAACTTACGTTCAATGCACCAGGCAATCATGGCGACAGCTTCACGATTACTGTGCACAAAGCTATGAGTGCTCAAACACGAATGAATAAATGAAAACGCAAATAATTTAAGCGAAAAAGCACCAGGAAAATGTTACAATTTCCTTGCCGGGTTATGTTTTGCTTTAAAGAATATAATTTACTCTCTACATGATCATTAAAGAATATTTACAACTTCATCTTTTCAAATGAAAGAGAGCGAAGTGGCGGACACAGGTGAATCCCAGGACCTTGCCAAAGTGCGAGACGAGCGGACCCTACAAGAAACAAGTAGGGAGGACGAGTGCGGAGAAAGATTGGCAGGTACGAGATAGTTAAATAGAGCGTTTGAAATGCATACAAGGAATAATATGCCTCCGTTCTGGACGCCAGCGCGATCGAAGCTCGGGGCAAGCAAGCTGCCGGTATTCCGTCACATTCTTGGGCGATGAGTCCGTGACCTTCCCGTGTCTGAACTTCCTTCGTGGTGTACGATAGCCAAGAATAATGTACCAACAGATAGGAAGCCAATTTTCACTCAGAGCAATAGTGGCGGCACTCCGTTTGTTGGTAAAACGTTTCCCGATACCTACTCAACATGAGAGATACTGTCGGACTACGAGGAGGACATTATCATACATATGTTAAAATTGAAATAATAGGCTGTCATCAAGTCAAGACCCAATAGTCGATAAGCAAGGATAAAGAAATGATTGGGGCAAGGTTGAACACTGTCTCCCATACTCTTCAATGTCAACATTTTGAAAGTCCCCAATGAAATCAAAGAGGAGGTTTTAGGATTGAACATGTAAGAGGAATAAATCAGAATGCTGGCATTCACCGAGGACGTATACGTCCCGTAAGAGAAAGAAAGAGACTCTATTAATAACGGAAAAGACAATATCCAGATATAACCTGAAGAAGAATTAAAAAAAAAGCTAATGCAACGTTGAGCAGTAGTAAAGAGGAGACCTAGACTAATTTAAAGCTAGGAAAACAAAATCTGGAGGAAGTGAATATTGTTTTTTATGAAGCCGAGTAACAATAAATGGACAAAGGAAGAAGAAAATTGTGGGTAGAATAACTCAGGAGAAGAGGGAATTCTATACGAAAAGAGATTCTACTTACGGATAGAAATACAAGCTTGGAAGCCAGGAAACACATTTGGACGACTCTTCTTTACGGAGAGTGCACGAGGCGAAGTGTACACCGTCAGTAGTAAGTTGTAACTGTGATCACTTCTATATCCACCCTATGGGTCTTTAAAAGTAAATCTCTGAGAACTACTAAATCACAGAAATTACGACTAGGCGCGATAGCAAAACACTAATGGACCGGTTTAACAGAACATAAGCTCGGAAGAATAAAAATTATTTTAGGAGGAGGACTGATATTTCCTAGCATTGAAAATGGAGACTTCAGAAGCAGTGAAAACGACCAAATAACATCAACTTAGATAACGTTTATACGTTCAACAACAGTTTGAAACAGAATCGTACAAACTATGCACATTAAGATAAGATAATACGAAGAATAAAAGAGCATCGACACTTCAGCCGGCCTGAGGAAGCTAACAGGAGCTCTGGTGAAATATTCGCATGAAAATGAACAAACGCGAAACAAATCCCGAAAAGAAGAAATATGTATATCAAAAGAATATCCCGAAAGACTTCTTTAAAATGTAGGGAAGATTTTTCATCTAGAACGTTTCAAAAATAACAAAAAAACGCAACAAAGTAAAAAGGAATCGCCTGGTAATGAAGATAACCAAGTACTTCTAGAAAAACATTACCAAGTAGAAGTATTAACATTGAAGGACAGCAAAATATTCGTCAAATACAAGGTAATGAAGGCTACCTCGACTGTGAATGCATCATTACCAACACAAAACTGTTTCTATTTCCAGTTAATGAACCTCCCATGGCGTAAAATGTTTCACTCCAATATTCAAGAAAAAAATTTCAGACTTGATTCTTAAGACATTTTAAAGCAGTCAAACCAGTTGAAATACAAAGTAATAAAAAATCATTTAAATTAAACATGCCACGTCAATGCCAAAACTTCAAGTTATGTTCATTAACGAAACATTTTAAGAAGGCAATGAGAGGTCAAAATGTAAGATAATTATTATGTCCGTAAATTAAACAGACACTGGGTTCTAGGATTGAACATGGCAATTTATTCGGCCACTCCGACGATACTGCCCATGCAACTTTACAAAAACATCTGACCAGCCCACGTCACATGACCAAATATCGACAGAATCGATCCATAACAAATCGATAGGATATCGATACAAATAATACATATCATTTCTCCCCCTTTACAAGCACAACATGCATTCAGAATACAATATGTCCTTTAAGCTGAATATCCGTCAGGTGGTCTCCTTAGTCTCTGAGGTCGACCTTGTACACTAGGAGATGGGAACCGAAGATGCACACCATCAGAGGTTTCGTTATTCAGAACATTAGATGCAGGTGATTCATATTCTATGAATATACGTTTAGGATGTTTATCATCAGACATATAACTCTTACGCAGGCCCCCTAAATCCCGGCAAACCCCCTTACTCAATTTAAACCAGAACTGCGAACTTTTAGATTACTTTATAACCAAGACTTACCTGATTATCAGCTTTTTCTGCAGAAGAAACTTGCACACTGTTATACATTATCTTTTGATTTACTATAAATTGTCCTTTTTTAAATTAAACACAAGTCAGTGGAATGTGATAGGGAAACAATTTCAAAATGTAATCTTTTTGACGGTGTAACACACTTTAGTTTTTCAGTAATCAAAACTAGGACTTACTTGAACTTGAAAATTTTATAAAAAGTCGTAATAAAACGTACCTACTTTTCTTTTTTTTCACAATTAGCATATCCACAATTACTTCCACCTTCTCGGAGATACCGAGATAATTATATCACCACCAAATTAAAATGAATACGGAGTATTAACTTCTACTAAGCTTTGCTTTCACTACAACTCTCTCAATCAAACATTAGGGAGTGGGTAAAAATAATGTAAGTTAAGGGTTTTGGCAAACAGAATATATTTTGTTGTGCCTCAATTTAAGCTATTTTCGATAATTTGTTTCCTTCCTGTGTGCATAATTCAAGTAAAATAGAAACTAAAGTTTTCCTAGATGAATGAAGTCTAATGTGATGTATAAATCAGGGATATGCATATTGTAACGCAGGGAAAAGGAAATATTTGAGTAGATTTTCTCGATGAACAACCGAAAGCTGCGCGGTGTCCAAAATGTACCTTTCTGCATGAACCTCTTGGTAGGGTCAAAGGCTTGTACTGCTGGGGCGAAGGGGCAAATAAACGAAAATAAGTTCTTAATAGTGTCCCTCTGGAACGTAAAATTGTGTTTCATATGAAAAATACAGGAATCTTAAGGCTTTGATGGTGTGAATGAGAAGTTTACTTTTGAGAGGAGAAACCTTGAACGCGATTTCGCGTACACTTTAAAACCTTAATATTTCTATATCCCCATGATGTTATAAGTGTAGAACCTTTGGAGATCAATAGCAATGCATACACATTTAAAAAGGCGAATAAGAAGCGTTATGTTCCTTAAGGCTTGAAAAAAATTACTCGCGTCACGGCATTTCCAGCTACCAGCGAACGTCTCAGGCTCCGGACTCGCGTAGAAAAATCAAATAAAATATTTGGCGTCGCAAACAAATTTTCAATTTTTTTCAGATCTACCTTTAAAAAGCATCAACAATTGATTTATGAGTCAATTGACAGGCACTTAACAAGCCAGATATTTAATACTTAAGGTGGCTGGTCTAAAAAACCAAAGTAAACAGATTTTCTTAAAAATTTCCAAATATGTTCCTTTTTGGATATTCTATGGAATATCGAAGAAAAAACGGGGGATCATCGACATAGTTTTTGCGATATTTTGGATTCTTTTAACATGGAGCCTTATGGCGCTCTCCATTCCAATAGGATAAATTACGCACTTTATCCATTCCTACTGAACAGATTTTTACCAAAAACTGATATAATGTAGCTCTAATAAATTAAAATCTATTCTGAAAATATCATTTGATACTATGGACTGAAATTTTTCGTAAATACGATTAAAAAATATGTATGCGAGAATTTCAAATGTCGCGCGCGGCTATGTGGTGTAAAGTTGGCAACGTGGCACACGAAGGTACGGGACATGCTTATCAGACGAATTGTGAAGAGAAAATCTCTTGTAAAATTACTTTATATGCATTATAAACCAAAGCACTTTTGATAACATAAAGTAAAATGCTGTTATCGCGGTTGTGAATATCCCCAATGGGTCAATGGTAAATATTTGCTCGTAATATGTTAGCATATTATCAGGAAGTTAAAAAAAATACGAAGTTCGCATAAACTGAAAGTCCTATCTAAAGTTCTAGAAACAGTGGACTAATTTAGTATTTATGGGGAGTAAAATGTAATGATTTTAAGATCCTAATGCAGAAGACGATATGGCGATGAGAAGAGCAATTGAGGATCTGTGATGAGTAGCATAGAAGATCGCTTATTTCATGATCCTTTCCCTGATATTATTCAAACATACTCTAGATACAATTTCCAGTGGTGTCAATGGGCTTAGGTGTTCTTCTGATTTAGGTAGAATATTTCAAACAAGTGAATTGTGTTGCCAATTATTGTAGAGCACGAAGGACATTGCGATCTAACTAGATAAATACTTCCCTAATAAAATTATTTCGATTTCATTTATTACTCCAAGATAATAAGATTTTAACTAGTATACCAATCCATGAGTACTAAGAATTTAACTTCCCTGGTTTGAGGTGACGTGACAGTTGATCGTGTTAGGTGGAAGCAGGTGATCCATTTGTATGGAAAATTTATAATAAAATGAGACATTACCAGTATGAAATGAACTTGTACCTATGATCTCAAAAAATGTACTTTCTTCTCTGAACTCCATCTTTCCTTTGCACTATTTGTGGGAATCATTCTCATGTCTCTCTCACTAATTCCTGAGGTCATTGTCATTATACTGACTCCAAAGAACATATTTAACGCCTTAAATATTCCTACAGTTGATAACTAAGAAAACCTTGCCACTCAATATACACATGTGGAAACCTCCTCCTCACAGTACAACCTGTACGAGAGCAATGCTGAAAATTTGTTAGCTTACAATTGTATTTATTTTTATAGTGAATTATGATGTATAGTGAATAATGGTGCCTATTCCTGATGTCCACTTGTGACAAAGGTCATGAATTTCATCTCCCATACCTCCTCGTTCGTCTTCCTATCCACCCACCTAACCTTTTCCATCCTAGCACATTTTTCCAAACCATAGAGTGCCACGCTCCGTATTAGACTCTTCACCAGTTCACATCCCTACTCAAGGCTCCTGTAATAAGCTCTCTACTAGGAGTAAATGCCTCTTTCGCCAATGCTTTTCTCCAATGAACCTCACACGTACTATACCCTATTTCCTACAACATGCTACCAAAGTAATGAAATTTCTCCTCCTGCTCTAACTTATGGCCTCCTACTCTTAAATTTAATCCTTTGAAAACCGCATCACTTTCATTTATTTTTGGTTTCCAGATTCATACAGTGTACAACGTAAATTTTTAGTGATATTATCAAAAGCTTTGCTGAAATATGAAAATACCCCCGCTAATTTCATATTGGTACCTGTAGGTCTAGAGAAGTTTAGAGTTTAGCAGATTAGAGAAGCTGCATTGCAAATAGCGCACTCCATTTGCTCGCCAACAAATACAATATCAATCAAACGGCTACCTTCGACGTTAAAAAGCTGCGTAGACGAATTGTGTGCACCAGATGAAGCTTTTTCTTCCCACTTTGTCTTCATGGAGAGCGACTCATTTACTCTCCTATTATATTTTTTTTGGGAAATGAGCTTTCCCTTTCTTCGAAAAGACGCAGACATGACGAACAGCTCTAACCTGCGCAGACCCACGTGAAACCACCTAAATCTTACGAGTAATTCAGCGTTGCAAACAGCAAGAAACCACCAAAGAAGCACATGGTCTCTAATGTAAACAACGACGTAAGTGACACCTGTCGTCACGACTACTGTAACAAACAACTGCCTACAGCGTGTCGCAGAATGGACGCTGTTGCCGGATTAAAAACGAAAGATTAAATAATTTATAGAAACATATTTTAATACTACTTCACATTCGAGTGACAATGTATCTTCATTAAAATACTTACTTTGAATTCTATGGCCACGGGTGAGAACTGTTTTCGGAAAATTAATTTCGCGAAAAGACTTAAGAAATGAATCAAGTCTGCATTTAAGCAAATTTTTATGGTAATGTGTAAAGTTAAAGCACAATATTTCAGATTGTACCTAACACATTAGTCATTCTTACTAGAGTATAGTGTAACTGCGACCTATTATTGAAATTTTAAACGAGCATTAAAATTTAAGTAACTAAATTTCTCAATGACTAACGATTACCCGACCAGCCACCTTAAAATGAATTTTTGCGTGAAAATAGCGTCCGCCACTTTTTTACGTAACATCACCTACATTTAGGAAAAAACTCCCAAAGTTAAGCACAATAAAGTAAAAGAGTGGTTTAAACAGACCTCTAGTTTTTTATCCGACCAAATTCCTCCCACAGCGTCACCCTCAACTTAAATAGGAAGATTTTTTGAAATAAGAAGAGTGTTTTGAACATATAGAAAAGAAATTGAGAGAATATGATATTTCTTTAGAAAAAGACATTTTCGCAATCACCACTGACGGTACAAGTGTAATGCCGAAGGTTGGTAGGTAAATACCAATAAATCATCACCTTTGTTTTGCTCATGGTAACCACCTTGCAGTCATTATGGTATGTACAGATGTGAGGGAAAAGTAAATTTAATAAATAATTAATTTGAAGTATAAGGAGAAGAAGTCGAATCTGAAGAAAGTGAATTCAACGACGAAGACTTTCCGTCGAGTGATGAAGTAGACGGGGATGATCCATTTTAAGATGGAGATGCGTGTAAACAATCAGAACAAAACATTAAGATTTTGGTTTAAAAAAATAAGGGAAGCAGTTCCTCTATTTAGAAAATCACTCTCAAATAACGACAGATTCCTACAAAAATAAGTTATTGACAAATTTTGTGAGGAAAGAGCTCTTGTTATTGACGTAATTACTCGATGGAACACTATATTTGACATGATGGTACGTTTTCTAATGCTAAAAACTTGCATGATGAAGGCCTTAATTTAACTTAATTCCGAAATATCATTCAATGAGTGTGAATATGAACTTGCTTCTCCCATTTTTGCAACACTGCAGCCAGTGAAAATTACTGCGGAGGCGCTTTACCGAAGGGATCCAAATCTTCTGAAGTGTGAGGCTGCGTTGCGATTCTCGATGCAAAAACTAAAAATGTGAATACAGAGTCAGGGAATAATATGAAAACTGCCTTGCAGAAGCAAGTACTGAAGAGACGAACTGATTTATCAGAGGTTTTTACGGTATCGCGCTGTGGTTCATGGGCAAGTGAATGATTTGGGAAATTTATATTCTGTGCTAACACTAGTGAACCTAAAAAAAATTTTTAAGGAATACTTGCTTAGATTTCGTAATTATAATACTACTAAAGCCTCTGAATCAGAGATCGTGGGAGAAGAACAAACTTCTTTCGTGTGAAAAAGTCGTTATATTGATGGCTTGCATAGTGAGAGAGAGTCAGCTGCTAAATAATCAGAGAGTGGTTCACTATGTTCGGATGAGCTAAAGAAGGAACTTGATTCGGTCATTACCCAATGTTTGATTCCTCCCTAACAATATCCTCCCAGCTGAAGTTCAAAGGACCTATGATTATCAATAGCTCAAAAGCTAGAGAATTTCCGTGAAAGTGGACGGAGAGGGGAAAATATGCAAATTATTTACGAGCACTTACTGGCTATTCCTCCCACCAGTGTTGAATCAGAAGGGCTTTTCCATCAGCGAGTTTTCTTTGCAATAAATATAGGTGAAGAATGTGTGACCAGACTTTAACCACTCTTTATTTTTAATGGCATATTTTTAAAAAATCGAAAGTAACTTTTCTTTGAGGGTAACCTAAATCTAGAGTTTCTGTTTGTTTTTATAAAAGTCTACAATTTCTTTCATATTTAGAGCAATTGCTATTGCTTTTGGTGCTTTACTTTTTTATGTACCAAGAAAAACTGTATTGTTTTACGTTTAATTAAAATTGATTCTTTAGTAATTTTTTGGCGTTTTTACAATTTTGATACCAGAGATAAAATAATCAAAAACACACAAAAAATAAAACAAACGCTCGACCCGAATTTCAATGCTTCAGCTTCATCATCATCAGTGAAGATGCTCCCCTGTATCTAAACTTTGTGTGGTGTTCTTTTATAATAACTGTAACTTTGTTATCAATCAATGTTGCTTAAAATTTGAGTAACTTTAATATGGATTCCATTTGTGCATGTGATATTTTATTTATATTTAAATTTTAATTCCATATGTGAATGTGATACCTACTTTAGTTAAATCCCGGGGTTGCACATGTTAAAAAATAAATACACATGTTAATAAATGGCCAAAATAAATTAAGGCACCCAAATGCAAAGTCACATGCATAAATAACATCATAAACCCGTTATACTTGTTGGTGGATTTTTTAATTTTTTGGGCTTGCTGTGCATAACTTTTGTCTTAATCTATCCCGTAATCCCGGGATTGAAAAATCCCTCCGGAATTACAATCCTTACCGGAAGGCTAGGTTGGGGGGCCGCGGTCCCTCCCTACCAAGACCACCGAGGTATATCTCGGTGGTCTTGTCCCTACCCCCGTGTATGGGCGCTCATCTATACAAATCCAATGTCACAACACTAGAATGTGTAGCTTGCTACTGCTAATCTGTAGCTTTGACTGTAGAATAAACGATTATTTACAGTCCAGTAACAAGTAAATAACAGACTTTAGGCGGGGGATGGGGTTTCTTGTCGTTCAGGTTAAAATATGTCACTTGAGTGGCGAATGTTCGCGGCAAAGGGAGGGAAGGTGAATCACAGCGCCCGCGCTTCTCGCTCTATCGTCCCCATCACCCCAAAACTCTCGTGGACCACAACAACAATGTTAACGTCATACTTCTCTATTGCACACTGACACACACTCTACCTTAATTTGTTTTTTTTTACTTGAAAAAACAACAAAATTTTGTATTCTTTTTGGCATTTAAATTTATTCATAGTTTAAATTTTTATTTTCAATTAATTTTTTTGGTCCGGGCCCCCTGATGACCCGGGCCCCTGGGCATTTGCCCCCTTTGCTCCCCCTGTCGCCGGCCCTGCTCTTACGTAATTGGTTTACATGAAAAAATCTTATTAACCCTGAATTTAATCAAACCAGATAAGGTCAGATAAACTGGGTACTGAGAATCAGCAGTACATGGAACCCAGTCATCCACAGCATTTCCTCATCTTCCCCTTCCAGTCCTTACTCCTCACCCCCTCCACCCACCTCTCCCACTTGAAATGAATAAAAAGCCAGCAGCGCCAAACACTACCATCATTCCCTTGAAAAAGTGACCAGCAGTCGGTCACGAAACGTCGGGGCAAAATCCGATATACGACGCGGCATACACCCGTATGTCCAATTATTTACGGTTACAGGAGTGTTTCTAAGCACAAGAAGACATTTATCTAAACACTGACATACAAGACAAGTGTTCACCATACGTTCTAGATCATTGTCTATTCTAGCCCACCACACCCAGGACCGTGACAACATTTTCATTCGTACAATACCAGGGTGTTCCTTATGCAATATTGTTAACACTTGGGGCCTTAACACATCTGGTATTTCTACTCTATTCCCCAACAGAACACAGTTATCTTGTAATGTCAATTCATTACGACGTTTAAAAAATGGTTTCAGTGCATCCACATTGACCCCTTTGGGCCTCCTCCATTACACACCTAATGACCTGCTTCAATATAACAGCTGACTGGGTTTTTTCTCCAATTTCTACACGAGTTGAAGGAAAGTCCTTCAAAAAATTGAAGATACATACTTGTAATTCTGTACTTCCCATTATAGGTAATCTTGATATAGCATCTGCATGACAAATTGATGAGCCTTTTTTGCAAACAATTTCATAATCATAAGAAGTTAAAAGTATGGCCCAACGTTTAAGACGTGATGCTACAAGGGTAAGTATACCCTTTGTTGGTGAAAAAATAGTGAATTAAGGTTCATGACGTGACCAACAAAATTTTTCTCCCATTCAGATATTTATGGAATTTTTTTAATGCAAAGATAATTGCTAAACCTTCCCGTTCCAATTGTGAATAATCTTGTTATGCTTTACTTAAGGTAGTGGAACTGAATGAGACAAGTCTTTCAACGCCTTTAGACGATCCAAATAATTTTGCAAATGTTCGCTGCCCGGTGCGAAAGGTGCAATTGTAACTTGCGACATTTTCCTCTCGTTTTTCTTATCGCCCATCGCCCAATCCTAACTGCAGCTTACAAGCATGCAACATCCTCGTCGCCAACTATTATGTCCGTAAATTAAACAGACACTGGGTTCCAGGATTGAACATAGCAATTTATTCGGCCACGGATTCCGATGACACTGACAATGCAACTTCACAGAAACATCTGACCAGCCCACGTCACATGACCAGATATCGACAGAATCGATCCATAACAAATCGATAGGATATCGATACAAATAATACATATCAATAATAAGCGAAGAAAAGATGTACCGCCTAGGCCGCTTAACTCAGGGGACAATTATCACAACATAATTACATAACATAAGCAGCAAAACTGAAACGAAATAGTTTCATTCCACGCCCAGTTGGGAAGTCAAAAGGAATCTCTAATTATTCAAAAGGATACTTCGTCAAGGAGCCTTGTAGGTGGTTAACTTTGCATTACAAAAATTTTCAAACGACTGGATTAAAACCTTGGGATTGAGCTTAAGGGTACCGAGTACGTCCACTGTTTTCTGTATGGTGGGTCAGAGGTCATATTGACAAGGATAATCTACAGAAGAATAGAACGAAAAACAGAGGAGTTCCTAGATGAAGATCAATTCGGATTCAGGAAAAGTAAGGGCACGAGAGAAGCAATATTGGCCTTTAGGCTGCTCATAGAGAAGAGAATGGAGAAGAACAAACCGACATTCATTGCATTTGTGGATACAGAGAAGGCTTTTGACAACGTATATTGGAATTCAATGATTGGAATTCTAAAAGGAATTGGATTGTCCTACATTAATCGAAGAATTATCCACAGTCTGTATAAAATGCAAGTAGCTGTGATTAAATCTGGACCCAGCTGTAAAGAGGCAAGTGTAAGAAAAGGAGTGAGACAAGGCTGTGCACTGTCTCCCGTAATTTTTGATGTTAACATCGAGAGAACCATCAATGAAATCAAAGAGAAGCCTTCTGGAGTGCACATCCATGGAGAAAAAAATTAGCATGCTGCGATTCGCTGATGACAAAGCACAGCGCAGAGAGGGATCTGAACAAGATTCTAGGTACCATGGAAAGGACAATGGACAGATATAAGCTGAAGATAAATAAGAAGATGAAGCTATTGGTATGCAGAAAGAAAGAAGAGGGCAAAACCAATGTCAAACTAGGAAAACAAAAACTGGAGGTGAAAGAGTTCTGTTACCTAAGAAGTCGAGTAACGAACGATGAAGATCAATTCGAGAAATGTAAGGGTACAAGAGAAGCAATATTGGCCCTTAGGCTGCTCATAGAGAAGAGAATGGAGAAGAACAAACCGACATTCATTGCATTTGTGGATACAGAGAAGGCTTTTGACAACGTAGATGGGAATTAAATGCTTGTAATTCTAAAATGAATTGGATTATCCTACATTGACCGAAGAATTATCCACAGTCTGTATAAAATGCAAGTAGCTGTGATTAAATCTGGACCCAGGTGTAAAGAGGCAAGTGTAAGAAAAGGAGTGAGACAAGGCTGTGCACTGTCTCCCATAATTTTACTGTTTACATCGTGAAAGCCATCAATGAAGTCAAGGAGAAGTGTTCTGGAGTGAACATCCATGGAGAAACAATCAGTATGCTACGATTCGCTGATGACATAGCTCTCATAGCAGAGACAGATAAGGAGCTGAATAAGATGCTAGCAACCATGGAAAGGACAATGGCCAGTTATCATCTGAAGAGCAATAAGAAGAAAACTAAGGTGTGAAGCAAGAGAGAGGAGGCCAAAACCAACGTTATACTAGGAAAACAGAAACTGGAAGAGGTGAAAGAGTTCTGTTACCTGGGAAGCAGAGTAACCAACGATGGACGAAGCAAGAAAGAAATAGTGAGTAGAATAGCCTGTTCCTTTATGGCAGTGAGGCATGGACGATGACAGCAGCGGAGAAAAGGGTGGAAGCATTCGAAATATGGTGCTATCGAAGAATGATAAAGATAAAATGGATAGACCGAGTGACAAATGAAGAAGTCCTAAGATGAGTGCCAGAAAAGAGAAGTCTGCTGAAAACTATAAAAAGAAGACGGGACAACTTAATCGGTCACATCTTAAGACAAGATGGCCTGATGAAGACAATCGCTGAAGGAAAAGTGAACGGGAAGAATGGAAAAGGCAGGTCTCATATGAGTTACATAGAACAGGTAGTAAAGGACGTGAAAGAGAGGAACTATGTTAATATGAAGAGGTTGGCCGAAAGAAGAATCGAGTGGAGGGCTGCGTCAAACCAATTCTAGGATTGTTGACCCTTGATGATGATGATGGGTCAGAGGTCAGTTTCGGAACAAGCGAAGTTACTCGCCGAACACTAAACATGTAAGTTTATATGCCCTTCGGTAAGGTAAGCCTTCAAATGATACAGAAACCGATGAAGGTGCCGTGACTTAAAGACTGGAGGCCGGCAACAATAATGCTCCACATCGTCCGGAGGAGAGGGCAGCAGCTCTTCGTATAAGTGAAAGTGGAGAACACATTGGTCGGTACAAAGTCACTCATTTCATTACAGTAGTGGTAACAGTTTCTTTAACAGCTGAAGGACTGCGATGTGTGATATAATGGATGATGAAAACAACGCCTTCAGTTACTGTAGTAGATCATAACTACATGCTTAGACGGCGAAGAAGTGGAAAACCTCGATGATGATATCACGGAAGTAATAATGCAGGTAAGAGAGAAATTAGTTTTAGGAAATTGTAATGCTATTTTCGGTGAACTACAATATGGAGGAAAAATGAAAAAATGGGGAGGGAAATCGTAATGAGAGAGGAGAATGGCTACTAGAAATGCGGCACACCCCATATGTTAGTGGTGGAAAACACACAGTGGAAAACTCACAACTACAGAAGATACGCCTGGAAAATGTCTAGAGACAGAAACAGATTTCAAATTAACATCATTTTAATGAAGAGAGACCAGATTCAAGAATAAGGTAAAAGATAGTAAAAGCTGCACGCGTGTAGATATCGACAGTGATCACGACCAGTAAGTGACAAAGAAAAGTCTTCTGAACATAAGAAACTAAAGATGTGTGATTGTGATGAGAAGACAAAAGAGCGATGTTACTTTTCACTAGTTAGGCCCCACCTTGAATATGCAGCCAGTGTATGGGATCCCAATGAATTAGGTTTGATCAGAGAACTAGACAGTGTGCAGCGTAGAGCAGCTAGATTCGCTAAAAGGTGTTACGATAGGTTGAGTAGCGTTTCAGAATTAATACAAGAATTAGGGTGGGAATCATTATCAGAGCGTAGGTTAAAGTACAGATTAAATCTATTGGAGAAATTTCAATCGGATAGCGTTACTGAAGATGTTAGGCACATATTTAAAAAAACCGCGTATTATGGTAGATTCGACCAGATAAATAAGATTAGAGAGATAGATTGTCGTACCGATAGATTCAAAATGGCATTTTCCCCCGTACTATAAGAGAACAGAATAGGCAGCATAGGAAAGGGATAAGTAGGTGAAATATTTTAGAGTAGTCTGTAGTGCATGATGCATGTATTAATCCCTTAAATAATATAGACACTAACAATCTAGTTGCATGAGACCCTATAGTGGCTTGTTTGCATGTTGGTAGTGCATGCTTGGTGATCTTCACCCCCTGCCACACACCCTCGCAGTGGCTTGCAGGGTATCGTGTAGATGCAGATGAAAGAAAACTATGAAGAAAAGATGACGAACTGAAAAATTTATCAACATACGACATTGACTGTTATATCATGAGGGTTTTGGAAAATAATTTGGAGTTATGGACTCACTCAGTGGAAGAGACATTGGAAATTTTTTAATACTGGCTTAAAGGAAACCGCGAGCGAAGCGCTTGGGAGAAGAGACCTAATTGATCGAAAAAGGAAATTTAAGACGCGTTTATCTAAAAGGGTAAGTCTGATCCAAAGGATCAAAAAATAAATACGTCGTAAAAGCAGAACAGAAATGTGGAAGAAGGATCAATGGGAAGACGTGAAAACAATCACGCACAAGGAAAGGTGGAAACTTTACATAAGATAGTGAAAAGTCACCTCAAAGAACAGAGCGCAAGATTAAATGCCGTAAGGGAAGAAAGGAAGACGTTTAATTGGAAATGAAGTTGAGAGGTTGAAGGAACATTTAGAGAATTTATACAACAGAAGTAAACTCAGTATCAAACTGATTGAAGAGGAAAATTAAATTAAGAAGAATATCATGAGACATTCATTAGTTAATTGAAAATGTTGGTAAGTGGTGAGAACTTGCGGATAACAATGCTCTCATAATTGACAATGTATCTGACGAGCTAAATAAAACCCACGAGTAATGATATTCACTCAAGTGTGCGAAACCTTCTGCAGAATGTACTCAACAGGAAAGATACCGACGAACTTTCAGAATAATATCATATCTATTTCCAAATAAAGAGGGTAGAGGTGAGTGAACCTTTAGCATAATAAGCCTGGCAACTTTTGCCTCAAAAATATTGAGAAAGATCAACACGAGAAAGGTAGAACGAAAAGCAGAGGAATTCTCGGATGATTAAAATTATAGATACAGGAAAAATTTATGTACATACAATAGAAATAATTTTAAAGGAATCCTAAGCGGAGTGGTATTAAAGAGAAGTGTACCAAAAACTACCTAGAAAAACAAGGTGTAAGCTAATCAGTCATTTCTCGAGACATGAAGGTCTGAAGAAGACAAATTTCGAGGGAACAATGCATGAAAGGAATGGAAAAGGACATGATGAAAAGTTATGATATATATGGGACAAATAGTAAAAGATGTAAAAGGAAAGGCTTATACAAATATGAAGAGGTAGTATGATGAAAGAAAGGGATATGTATCAAATCAATCTTAGGATGCACTGCTACCGATGATGATGAGGACGAAAGAATGTCATGCTTTAGTAGAGCAATATCTTAGGCTAAATAACATGATGCATGCGAAATTAGATGCATCTCCCAAACACAAATTTATTACTCGTTTCTTCTTTTGGGTAGCATTTAAGCGGTAGATCGCCTACTCCGACTGTGACGTGGTTTGCGGCGTATTGAGCACATGTAATTACGCAGTAGCATTCTATAATTTAAGATTACAAATGCTACAACTAAGACTCCATAATAATAGGATTAGTAGTTAATACGGGGCGGCGAACGACGACTGAGGTCACTTATACCATTATGACAGGTGGTAATTGAATACAGGTAGGATTTTTCAGGTAAATGAAGAAGGTTGGAGAGATACCCAGTGTTGAAATTAACCTGCTCTTAACAAAAGGCGAGAAGGGGTCAACTGCAAACTGTTAACTTACTATCTGACCGACGGAATACTGTATTCGAAGTGCTCTCCACACGGCATGCCGCGGCACTCAAATAGGGAACCTATATACCACTAACTATATACCTAAATATATACCTACGTCGAACTACGAAGGTGAAGAAGTGGAGGACGTCTAAGAAGACATCACGGAAGTTATAAAACAGATAAGAGGAAAAGAAAACCTGATTATTGTGGGCGACTGGAACGCTGTCGTCGGCAAAGGTCAAGATGAAAGAAAAACTAAAAATTAAGGATTTGGAAACAGAAAGGAAAGAGGAGAAAGACTGCTGGAATTATTCACACAACATAAGCTAGTGGTTGCCAACACGTTGCTTAAAAATCACGACCAAAGAAGGTACATGTGTAAAATGACAGGAGACAGAAGAAGATTTCAAATAGACTACATTTTAGTGAATCAGAGATTTAGGAACCAGGTAAAGGACTGTAAAAGCTACCCTGGGGCAGACATCGACAGTGACCATAATTTAGTAATGATGAAATGCCATTTAAAGTTAAAGAACTTGAAGAAAACGGAGAAGGACATATAGAAAGTAGAAAAACTGAAGGCGGTTCACCACCAGATGGCATTTCAAAAAGCAGCGGGAAACAACATAGGAGAGGACCTGACTAGGAAATCAATGGAAGAGCGTTGGGAAAACATTAAATATGTACTACAGGAAGCCGCAAAAGAAGTTCTTGGAAGAAAAAAGTTGTCAAGAAGAAGCCATGGATCACGGAGGAAGTCTTAGACTTGATTGAAGAAAGAAGAAAGTACAAGAATGCGAAAACTGAAGATGGGCAGCTTTACCACAAAAATATAAGGAACGAAATTGATCGCAAAGCCAGAAAATCCAGAGTAATGTGGATGAAGAATCTATGCTAAGATGTTAAAAACAACCTTGTTCTTGGAAAGGTGGAAGCTGCCAGCAGAATAGTGAGGAACCACTTCAAGGGACGGATCGCAAGATGCAATGCCATAAAAGGCAGGAATGAAGAACTTTTGATTGAAAATAAATACTAAATGAAGGGATGGAAAAAAATATCTGGAAGATTTATACAACGGAAACCATCTCAGCACGAAAGTGATTGAAGAGGAAAGAGAAGTCGAAAAGAATTTTATGGGACCATCAATATCGGGAGGATTGGAATTTGAGGTAGCAGTAAGGGACCTTCGCTTGAATGAGGCTTCTGGAATTGATGATGTTCCTGCAGAACTAATTAAAAATGCAGGGGAGAAGACATTAACCCCATCTATAGACAACAATTGGCGACATGTACTCAACAGAAAAAAATGCCCAGGGACTTCGAGAAGAACATCATTATCCCTATTCCCAAAAAGAAAAGAGCGAAGAAATGAGAAAATTTTAGGACTATAGCCTGACGAAACATGCATCGAAGATATTGTCAAGGATCATCTACAGAAGAATAGAACGAAAAGCTAAGGAGTTCCTGGAAGAATATCAATTCGGATACTGTGCCGACTGAAAGACGGTTTCAGAACTCTGCCTTTTAATTTCAAAGAAGTGGACTGTATAAGAAGGCTAGGCTGATGGACACTGCTTCGAGTCACAGGCTAGAGACACACTCCACAGAAGAGGACGAGACGGTGCGGCGGAGGCGCGAGAGACAGCTCGCGCGACTCAGCGCATGCGCGCAAGCAATCCAAGTGGAGGGAGATACGAATTCCGAACAGATACAGGAAAAATAAGGGAACCAGAGAAGCAATATTGGCCTTTAGGCTGCTCATAGAGAAGAGAATGGAGAAGAACAAGCCGACGTTCACTGCATTCGTCGATTTGTGGAGAAGGCTTTTGACAACGTGGATCGGAATTCACTGCTTGGAATTCTGAAAGGAATTGGAGTGTCCTACAATGACCGAATAATTATCCACATTTCATATAAAAACCAAGTAGCTACGATTAAATCTGGACCCAGCTGTGAAGAGGCAAGGAGTGAGACAAGGCTGTGCACTATCTCCTGTAATTTTTAATGATTACATCAAAAGAGCCATCAATGAAATCAAAGAGAAGTCATCTGAAGTGAATATCCTCGGAGTAAAAAATAGCATGCTGCGATTCGCTAATGACGTAGCACTAGTAGTAGAGACAGAAAAGGATCTGAATAAGATCCATCAACCATGGAAAGGACAATGGCCTGATATCATCTGAAGATCAATAAAAAGAAAACTAAGATATGTATGCAGCAAGAGAGAAGAGGCCAAAACCAACATATAACTAGGGAAGCAAAAACTGGAATAGGTGAAAGAGTTTTGTTACCTGGAAAGCCGAGTAACCAACGATGGACGAATCAAGAGAGAAATAGTTAGCAGATAAGCCCAGGTAAAGAGGGCATTCTATCAAAATAGGAATCTACTTACCGCTGGATGCCAATCGTAGAAGTAAGGAAACAATTCATCAGGACATGCATCTGTAGCGTGTTTCTGTATGGTAGTGAGGCAGTGGACAATGACAGAAGCGGAAAAGAGAAGGATGGCAGCATTTGAAATGTGGTGCTACAGAAGAATGCTCGGGGCTGAGCTTAAAGCCACCGAGGGCGTCCACCGGGTTGAGATGGTGGGTCGACCCCTAGATATAGAGGTTAGCTGCGAGATAAGCGATTTTACTCGGCGAATAAGCAGTCGTGGACAAAAAGCGAGGGCATTCCGAAGGGGTATTGGTCTATCCCTGGGTAAGGTAGGCCTCTAAATAATACAGAACCTGTGAAGATGCCGTGACTTGGCGACGAGAGGCGAGAATTAGGCTTTTCATCACCCAGATGACAGGGCAGCAGCTCTTCCTCGTATGAGTGAAGTTGGAGACCACAGTGGTCGGTACCGCGACACACATTTCACTACAGGCGTGGTAACATTTACTTTAACGGCTGTAGTATTGCGATGTGGAAGGCAAGGGGAGACCACCACATTATTAACCCGAGGAGTCGCAGCTGCTCCACTGTTTTCTTTCTTATCAAGACGTGATGGAACCCTCTCAGTTCATGCATCGAAGATATTGACAAGGATCATCTACAGAAGAATAGAACGAGAAGCTGAGGAGTTCCAGGATGAAGATCAATTCGGATACAGGAAAAATAAAGGAAACAGAGAAGCAATATTGGCCCTTAAACTGCTCATAGAGAAGAGAATGGTGAAGAACAAGCAGACGTTCATTGCATTTTTGGATACAGAGAAGGCTTTTGACAACGTAGATGGGAATTCAATGCTTGGAATTCTAAAATGAATTGGATTATCCTACATTGATCGAAGAATTATCTACAGTCTGTATAAAATGCAAATAGCTGTGATTAAATCTGGACCCAGCTGTAAAGAGGTAGGGTAAGAAAAGGAGTGAGACAAGGCTGTGTACTGTCTCTCGTAATTTTTGATGTTTATATCGAGAGAACCATCAATGAAATCAAACAGAAGCCTTCTGGAGTGCACATCTATGGAGAAAAAAATTAGCATGCTGCAATTCGCTGATGACAAAGCACATAGCAGAGAACAGCAAAATAGCATCTGAACAAGATTCTAGGTACCATGGAAAGGACAATGGACAGATATCAGCTGAAGATAAATAAGAAGATGAAGCTATTGGTATGCAGAAAGAAAGAAGATGGCAAAACCAATGTCAAACTAGGAAAACAAAAACTGGAATAGGTGAAAGAGTTCTGTTACCTGGGAAGCAGAGTAACCAACGATGTACGAAGCGATAAAGAAATAGTGAGTAGAATAGCCCAGGCAAAAAGGGCATTCTATCAAAAGAAGAATCTACTTACAGCTGGAAATACAAGCGTAGAAGTAAGGAAGCAATTCATCAGAACATACATCTGGAGCATGTTTCTTTACGGCAGTGAGACATGGACGATGACAGCAGCGGAGAAGAAAAGGGTAGAAGCATTCGAACTGTGGTGGTTTTCATCATTCGAAGAATGATGAAGATTAAATGGATCGACCGAGTAAGTTATGAGGAAGTCCTAAGAAGTGTGGGAGAAAAGAGAAGTCTTACTGACAACTCTAAAAAGAAGGGACCACTTAATCGTCCATATCTTAACACAATAGCCTGATGAAGACAATTGTCGAGGGAAAGGTGAACGGGAAAATTGGAAAAGGCAGGCATCGTATGAGATACATGAAACAGGTCATGAGGGATGTATAAGAGAAGAATTACGTCACAGAACGGAAGAACGGCAAATTAAGACACCGTGAAAATATGAAATAGAGGAATTATGTTAACATGAAGAGTTGACCGATAGAAGAATCGAATGGAGGGCTGCGTCAAACCAATCCTAGGATTGATTACGGATGATGATGATATGCCACTAAAGAAAAATCACGTCTACCATTTCCAAAATACAACCTGGGCCCTCTGGATGGGACGCAGCCATCAAATCAACACAATCCACACGAGATTTAGTCAAAAAAATTTTCGATTTTCAATGTTTTGATTTCGAATTAAGATAAACTTCAGGCAAAAGTTGTATAATCCGGATTTATAAAATTCAACTAGATGCCAAATTACATGTCTTTGGGGATTCAATATCATATTGAAATCATACTTCACGAGATACTGGAAATAATATTTTCCAGTATCTCGTTTTTTAGTTAGGCAAGAACAATTTTTTTCTATTTTCATAACGCAAACGCTAACAATTGTTTATATATGATCTCGTTCTTTCTCGGCGAATGATATTTAAAAAACATTCTCGCGTTTCTAGCCGAGTAAGATGTTTTGTTGCTAACGTTTCGATGGAATACTCCTCCATAGTCCTCAGAGCAGAGGACGATGGAGGAGTATTCCATCGAAACGTTAGCAACAAAACATCTTACTCGGCTAGAAACCCGAGAATGTTTTTTAAATAAAAAGCTAACAATTGTTATTCATATTTATGCAGAGTCTAAGCTACATAGGAGTAGTTTTATTCACATAGCAAAGAAGTAATGTGATATATACAATGTGGTCACTACGAGTCACGAGATCCGAGAAAATAAATGGAAGTAAGAACGTCGCTTATTTTTTGGGGTCCCGACAGCAAAGGCATAGAAATTGGAGGGGCGCATGGTTGCGCCTGCGATCAACATACAAAAAAAATGTTGAAACAAGAAAAGGTTCATCGGCGACAGATTTTAAAGCACTACCCAATGACGTAACATCCTAGTTCGAACTCATCACTCTCCTCCCTCCCTCATTTCCTTTGGGTCATGAGAAAATGGCAGTGGCGAATATGGGCAGCCCGACCACACTCCAGTGCCGAATACCGCCCACGCATTGATCTGCCCTCTGAGCTAAATATAGGTTTACATCATAATGCGTAACTCTCCACTCAGTTCATGATTCCAGAAATATTTTCATCGACTTAAAAAAAATCAAATTAAATCTTTGAAATCCGTCATATCGAAAAATTACATTGGGTCCTGATAGAAAGTGGTCGAAGCTGGAATTCCTGATACGTCTCCGCAGACGACGACTCGAAAGGGGAGAAAAAACGTAATTGAACAAGAGCACCGTTATCGTCATTAGGGGTGGAGACCGACAGCTAAGGTAATTTACCCTACAAAGGCTAAGTGGCTATTTGAGAATAGGAGTAAATTTATCCACAGAGTAGAGGAAGGTGGAGAAAAACCCGGTGACGCTATTGGCGTACCGTTATCTAAAGGCGCTAAGGAGTAGATCGGAGGTATTGAACGCGAAGGCCCCAGTACTTAAGCAGGAACCGGTAAACCACGGAAAATATAACACTGCCGATAGTCGAATTTCGTCCCTAAAGATGAGACGACAGTAGTCTAGCCACAAAGCTTGCCAAAATATATGAACAATGCTACTTCTTGTTTTTACTCGGTGGAAGCGATAGACAGCTGAGGTTATTTTCGTCTTTTCGAATAGTTGGATAATTGGGTATTGGTAGGATTTTCCATGGAAGAGAATGAGGACTCCGTCGTCAACGTTAGGCTGCTATTAACGAAAAGCGCCATGAAAACCATAATTTAACGTCCCATCCGACGGACGGATTGTTGTACTACAGCGCTCTCTACGCTACGCACTCAACCGGTAAACCAATGAAATCAGAGTTCCTTCCGGGATTTGAACCTAGGGATGTTCGGCCGAACACCAACCATCGTAACAACCGGATCTCAATAATACTACTTCTATCTGCTTTTGTCCTCGTCACCAATGTTCACATGCCATGAGATTCTTTTTTAACGATATGGAGAAGACTTCCAAATGGCAACAAGAGCAACAGCAATATTTGCGACTGACATTTTATGCGCAAATGGAAATTTCTGTCACATGAATATGGATTGGAATATTTTACAGATCGTTTGTGGAAACAAAATCAAAAATCCTCCGAGTATTTGAAGCAGACTAATTTTCCGTACGCATAAAAAAACACACGAGGATAAATCACAATGACAAGAGCTATTAATATGCTTGCGAGTGGAGAAATGAAAAGCTGACTGATTCCAGCAGAGGATAGTACTGCTAGATACCTTAAAAAAATATCATGAGATGTGTGCTCCGAAAATAAAATTTTATCTCTAATCACCAACATTTTTTTTAGATACATATTAAATAAGATTCGATTTGAATGCATTAGTTTGTAATTTTGAAGAAGATTTAGAACTTGTGAATAATATAAAATACATCTCAGCCTCAAAATAAATGTTTGCATCCCGAAAATGTAGGTTCCACAATTTTTCATAGCAAGTCCAAATAATGAAATATTCAATGCTTAGTTGGCGAATCAGAGATTCAGGCAAAAACTCGGAGATTCACTAATCTCTAATTTTTTAACCAATCACTATTTTTCCTTTATGATTACTTGACAGCAATAATCAGAAATTTGAGAATAAATCACAGATTCATGAATCATCACGAATTATCTGACATACTTTACTATCAATACCGGTCCTAGTATTTATATCGAAAGACGGTGGCCGGGAAAACAAGAGTGGTCAAGGATATTTTGAAGTGCGGGCGAAATTCCAGTTCCTCACTCGTTGGCATGTGAGCAGCAAACGGCGCGAATTTCCTGGCCCTTGGCATTTGAACCTCAATGCTCAGCGACAGGATTGAACCGTCAACATTACCTGAGTAGCCCCAGATTTCGTATCCCATGTCTACGGGTACTGCAAAACTGCCTCATTCAACTGCATGCAACGTTATCGCTCTCGTCCTTTTCCTCTGCCAGTGGTGAAAATTCTAGCCCAATGCTGGAATGAGGTGTGCTTGAAGGTTGAATCACGGGTCGTCTTTCTCCGCCACTGAGCCCTCAGCAAATACTTGGACGACTCATTTCACTGGACCGACAATTCTGAAAATTCGTTTACATTGCTTCAGAAAAACTTATGGGTAAAGCGGTGAATAATCGCATATTCTTGACTTACATGAGCGTGACCAACCTGACCAAAATGAGGGAACAATATTATCAGTGACAACTAGAAAATGCTACGTTATAGTTGTTATTCCCTCACCTCTGCTAGGGGTGGAGATTCTCGCCCAAAGTTGTTATGGGAAATTCTGGATTATTGATTTACCTCTTTAATCACGGTCCATCATTCTCCGTCACTATCCCCTCAGCAAATCCTTGAGCACGTGATCCCGAGCAATTCTGAAAAATTATTAACTTTATTTCAATGACATAAATTATGAAATTCTCATGTGGATAGCGTTGAATGATTACATATTCTTTGCTAGCATGAACATTACCCACCCGTCCACAACGACTTCAGGGAACAATACTAACAGTGAGCACAAGAAAATCATTCTGATTACTCTCATCAACGTAACTTCCATTAGATCATAATCATTCCTCCAATCATCGCTCAAAAAGCCATGCAAATGATAGGTTAATAAATAAGCATGATGATAAACATACCACGTCGATGAAACATCAAATATTCGCACAAATTAATGATTTACTACTTGCAAGCATTTAAGAAGAGCTGATTTGGACTATAGCTTGCCTTTGTTGACTCCCGTCGAAGTTGCCTGTAGCACTCTCCATGCTCTACTGGCACTCGCGAAACAAATGAATCGCGATTCGCAGGTAGGAGCATAGGGGTCGCTGTTTGCGGTTGGTGGAGGGGGTGGAGGGCTTGGAGGGGATTGCGTTAGAAGAGGGAGGGAAGGAGGGGGGGTTCGCTCGGTTGGAAGAGGAGGACGGGAAGGAAAGAGGCAGACGAGGACGGTTGCTGGAGAAAATCAAGCAGACCGAGGGAGGGTTTCTTGTGTTGTATAAAAAGTTTAATCGGGAGAGAGAGTTTCTGACCCTCAACGCTGAACTTTGCCCCGCACCGTACGGACCGCGAAAGCCAGCCGACCGCGAAGTTGGCATACTCTCACTGCCTCTGTTTATGACATTGAACGTTTTGAAATGGAAGAATGATTGCCGGGTACCTAAGGGAGCATAAATAAAAATAGAGGAAGTGATATTCCCGACTGTGCCGTGAGGTTAGGTTCGTGAATACTTTAGGGAAGATATATCTGATGGTTACTAATTAAATGAAGACGGCGGGTATTTTTGGATATTTTTTTAATTAACCTGTTTTGGCAGATTCATAGTAGTGGTGTTAAGAGTGTGGACAATTTACTCTGTGGCGACGTATTGAATTATGGGACTGTAATAGCTAAAATACAAGAAAATAGCGTTGGCACCTCTGCTTGGCCTGCTATTTGCGTGTTTGATAAACTTTCAATGTCTCCGCACTTGTAATAAAGTTTGACTATGGACGTACAGGGTATTAGGGAAAAGAATTACAACTTGGTTACTCCCTCACTTTATTTCTACTGACCATTGTTTCGACATTCAATGTCATTATCAAGGCACCTACCTGACAATGACATTGAATGTCCTTTTCCCCATTACTTTCATAACGAAATTTAGCTGGTATTATTTTCTTCGTCTTGAGCTGCTCTTTCGGCCCGTTTACATTTCCTGCGCCACAATTGAGCTTAGTGTGATATTTAGTGATTTTTTATTCAAAAATAGGTGTCCGGGGGATGATAGTTGGTGGAGGGAGTTGAGCCGAAGAGGGAGGGAGGGGGTTTGGTTGGAAGAGAGGTGGGCGGAAGGATAGGGGTAGATGGGGACGGTTGCCACGCTACGCCAAAGTATATCACAGTTTCTGTCTCCTGCTTTCCAGCCGATTGGCTCTCTTGACGGGTTTGTGCATCGGCGTGATCCCAAAGATGAATTGGCATTTCATATTCAGTCTGCAGAAGGCTACCTTTGATTACTGGAAGTGATGTATATATGTATGCATGTATGTATGGATATGATGAATTTTTGATATGAGTGAATGGCTCTGGTTAGAAGATTAATTTTTTCATAAAAATTCATTGCCTGTTTCCATCTAACGATTTTGTGTACTAAATTGCGATTTCGGTTCCGAGTAAACGCCCCCATTACCTAAATAGTTCAATTCATACACATCAACGTTCAACAAGATAAGCTCTCCTATAACAATCCTCCTTATTTGTTATTCTATCACTATGAAAAATCCATCCAAAATCTTGAAAACATGCTAACAAACAAACAATATAAAAACCAAATGAAATTCACTATTTGACAAATGAATACATAAAAAATACATAAAAGTGATTGTTGTCAGCGGCGGCGGCGGAAGAGTCGGGGGCAGGGGGACCAGAAGCCTCCCCCTCCCCCCCAAAAAAAATTTGTCCCGGGCCCTTGAGAAATGATTGGTTTTCATAAATAAAAATTAAATTTCACTTGATGGAAAGAAAACCAAACTTTGCGAACTTCACTGAAAAAAATTTTGTGCACGACTCATCATGGAAAAGTTTCACAAAATTGACCCTGAAACCGTTCGGTTTGTTAAATTTCACTTGTTTCCAGCTTCCTTCTTCCCTTCGGACACATATTATTGCCATGCAAGCAAAAAATGCGGGCCTTTTTCATAGGAGCCGGGCCCTTTTCTTAAGAGCTGGGCCCTTTTCAAGGTTGGCCCCTCCCAGCGAAAATATGTATTTCCGACGGCCTTGTTGTTGGTTATCCAGTCGTAGACATGCGTCCTCCTATCCATTCACTTATCCATTCTTTAGGCTCATAAAGAGTTGTTTAGTAATTTCTAATGCCTCATGGTACCCCTCGTCCATGCTACCTGGGAGCGCTAATACGCGCTCCCGAGTGACTGTTGCATCCGGGCTTCATGAGGGTTCGGAGCGGAGAGGTGAGTGCCCGAGTCTCCGCTCCGACAATCTCTCCGACTTTCGCTCCACTCCGAGCCGGAGCGCTTCGAAGTTTTTTCCGCTCCTCTCCGTACCGCTGCGGAGGTTCGCCATTCGAACCGGTTCAGGAAAAACCGCCGGAGCGGTTCAGCTCCGGTTCGATTCCCTGCTACCATTAGTCGACTTTCACTAAAGGAATGCGTTAATAATGTCTGGCGTTCAATAAAACGTCCATTTCTATGCTTACAGCAACAATGAACTGAAAAAAAACATTCTTTCTGATGGTATTTCGGTGTTTATCGATCTACTAGTAGGTATATATGACACACTTTACTAACCGGCATACAGGTACTTGGTATTTCAATGTGTCCAATAAACCCCTCAGACAGCTCTTGTAATTTGTAGGTGAAGAGCGTGTTAAGTATCATAAATTATTGTAAAGCATAAGGGGAGAAGGAATTATGCTCTCAAAATTCATTAAAATACGGGTCGTGAAAGTCAAGGTCTATTGTACCCGTAATAGCCTCAAATGCGTATTGCAATACCGGGTGACAATAGAAAACGTCCTTGGCAACGAAAGCGAAGAAGGCCAAAAAAATGCACACATTTTGGGCAAAAAGTTACTGATACTCAGTGTTCCATCGCATTTCTTTGTGCCCCCAAACAACAGGCTGAACAAGCGTCCGTCGGATGCACGTGGGCGCTAATGACCCCCTTCCACGGGGAAAGGGTACGCCGGGGAAGGTCCAAGGACCAGGGAGTACAATGCCTCTCCCCCTTTCGGGGAAACCCAGGGAACATACCCTTGGGAGGGCAATGTTCCTTCTTCTTCCCGCAACCCTTCCAGGAATTGGCCCGTCGCACAGTGGTCGGAAATCGAAAATACCTGGCCAAAAGTCAAAAAGTGATTTTTTTCAAGCCAGGAAGCTGAAACTTTGCATAAATATTCTCAAATGATCTGTGCATCCGATAATCCAAATCAATTTCCTTAGTACTCAACAATTAACAATTTGCATGAGGTCAAAAATGCACAAATTTCGCAAAAACTGTCTACCCTCAATTTTCTCACGAAATCTTCAAAATCAAGCCCTTGCTGAACCTTTATGGGTGATTGTTTGGAATAAAAGGTGATGCAATTAGATGAAACAGCTTTTTATCTTTGTTGAAATGTAGTCTACTTACATTTTTGTTATTATGTACCAAAGATATTAAACAAAATGGCGGACCCTCATTTTTGGTCAATTTTTTAATATATGTAGAGAAAAAGTAAATTGCATCGCCGAGCATCACGGAGTAACTTATATGGGGAAACTCTACAAAGCTTCCATAGTGCGAATCCGATAAGTTATGCTGCGACCGTTTGCGACGCCGAATTTCACATTAGTTTTTCGATCGCGCGGTCGAATCTGGTCCAATCCGCCTGTAACGGGACGGCAAGTGTGTGGAATGGATTGTAGCCGCATCCACTCCGCTATGGAGATTTTCGAGACACAATCTTTGACAAGAGCCTCCATCTATTACATTTTGATGAATTCGCGGTAAAAATTACGCATTTTATCACGTGGAGTAAGGTCTAGGAGATACCGAAAGACTGCTTTCTTCGGGCGTATCACAGGCGTTTCCCATCTTATCATCTTGACATCGCCTACTGACGAATACGTACACTTTTAATGGAGACAGCATGGGTATCACACAGGATTATTGTCTCTTCAAGGCCACCGACCCACAGCTGGTGTCGCCTGGCTGCAACTCCCCCGCCCCCTGCACTCTGGTTGGGTGTTAGGCGAAGGGTCGTTTTATGGCACCAAGGAGATTTTTACGCGGGTTTTTGTGGATATTTTTGGGAGAACGTATTCTAGTCTCCAATGAAATGCACTAGAGCGTTCAGTTTCACTTTTGCAGTGGTGTTTACACCCGCGTAAAAAGCTCCTTGGTGCCATAAAACGGCTTTTAATTTTGTGTAACAATCCACAGAACGGAAGAATAAGATAATTTACGAGTAGATAAGTTAATTTTCAGGATCATACTGGACTTTTCTCCTACTCATTATAATTACTAATTGTAATTAATAATTGCATGGTAGGCCAGTGGGTAGAGCGTTCAGTAGCAGACCAAAGGGTAATGGATTCAATTCCGGGCGAGGCATCTTGGCATGATATCGCGGTACGATTATCAGTGTTAGAGTTTTGTTCAAAGTTGGAAAACAGGCCTCTCCACCCTGAATGTGTGAATTTCACTCGCCTTCCGCCTTAGTACGGCAGAGTGCAACCCTCTCCAACCAGTCACTGGGTTCACCAGTGCGCGAATGTTTTTAAATATGATGAATTACCTGCGAAGAAAAAATTTTTGAACTAATAATCTTAATTTAAAATGACGTGTTAATATATTTTGAGCATTAATACAGTTTTCTCTGCTGTGTATAAAAAACATTCAATTTAACTGTAAAATCATATAGCTAAACAAAAAACGTAAATGCACAACGTTCATAAACGAAATTTTTTGTTGCCTACACCACGGATCATCAAGAAAGAAGTACTCTGGTAACAATTAGAGGAAAATCCGAGAGCGCTTTGGCTCTGTAAATGGTAAGGAACTTGAGAGAAATAACATTCAACTTTTACGTAAGTGAAAGACAATGGTCGAAAGTAGACACATATAAAAGACAGAAAGACAATATTTTAATTAGCCTCTTTAAAAAAGCTCACCAATTACTTTACTAAGCCCAAAGTAAATCCCGCTAAAATAAGTGATCAAATGGACGATATTATTAGAAATCTTGGAGGACTAATTCAATAACTGCAGTCCACAAAATTTGACAGACACTAAAAACTACTATACTCCCAAGGCAACGCCGACAATCCAAAAACCCTTTAGGTGTTTTCAGTTTTAGGTAATTACTGACCTTTCTTACTTTCAACTAAAATGTGGAAGAGGAAAACATATTTCACACACGGCTCCGAAAGTAGAGCTTCTCGGCTTTATCTGTTTTCTGTGTAACCATCGCCCTGCCGATTTCGCAAGCTCTTCTGTCGCCCCCTTCCGGAAAATCTGAGCTGAGGCATAAAGGGCCTAGGAAGCCTTTGGGGGAACGAAAGGGAAGTCTGTGAATTTCCCCTCCGTTCTTGCAACATACAATCCTCCACTCATTCCTTGGAATACCTATTCAGCAAGCCTCATCACCCGAAATCCGACACGATATTTGAAGCGAGGGGGGAGGTGATAGAAAACGGAAGGCAGGGTCACTATGGTTATGATTGGCTATGGTCCCTGCTCGCCCAAGTAACCCCCCCCCCCTAATTCCCTCCCCTCATGGTTCACTGTTGTTTTGAACACTAGTGAAAACAAGTAGCAACAGCTTTGACCGTATTGACGTTAGCAGACAGCTCCGTCCCCAGCCTACCGCACCCGCACCTGATTCTTTCTCTGATATCACACTATGTGCTCTCTGATTCCAGCAGTGGAGTTGAGTATGCTTGCAATCCCTCCCTCATTATTTTAAAAATTACAGTACAATAGGGTGTTATTTTCAATCGCAAACTCTAATTGTTTGCTATATGCAAGCACCTTGTACTAGTTATCATAAAACACTTCTATGAAGTCCCCTATTGACATGTCGCAATGTAATTCAAAGTTAACCTTCACCAAGTTTTCACAACTTGTATAGGGCAGAATATTGCATATATGTCCACGATAAGAGGCCGTGATAAGTGTTTTTCTCATGCCAATAGACACTTCCAGACTGTAGAACTGTATCCTCCATTCTGAGAATATCTTCATCTGACTTTTGATGATCCCTCATAAAAATATACTTTGCTCTATCGTAGTCTGTGGAAGACATATTGGGCCGTTCAGCATTTGGTCTCCTAAGAGGAGTGGTCTCCAAAAACGTGTCTCAGACTGTTGGAAATGTCCCTTCGGGGGAATTCAATTTTTCCTCGAGACTAACAGCTTCAGTTCTTCTTTGCTGAACTGTTTTCGTGATTCCGCATCGTAATCGCAGAATATTTTTTCCCCAAATGCTTCCTCAATATTACTGTGCTTTTTTGACAATCTTACAACTGGCTTTGACGACTTCTTTTAACTTATTACAAAAATTTCTCAATAAGTGATTCCTACATTCTATTTTATGCACAGTTAAATTCTTATACGAAGTGAATGCAAATTTTTTTGCGCACATTACTGTCCCAATCCGCGATTAGATAGGAGTAGAGAACGCCATAGAGTTCCTCGCTCTTCTGAAAGCCTTCCATAACAACAGCGGCTTCCATGCTGGAAGAGCTTTGCCTGTCGTCCCAATATTTTAAACAGGTTAGCTGTATTGGCTCCAAAAGGTGATGAAGGATATGAAAGAGAAAAATACGTAAATACGAAGGGATTAGCTGATAGTAAATTCTATAGGAAAGCAGCGTCAAACAAAGGGAGTTGACTGATGATGGTAATGTTGAAGAAAGCTTATGATCCTGATTTTTTTTCTTTTCCCAGAGTAGGTACTTCACTTCTATTACACTGTGCCTCATTTGGTAAACCTTTCTCTGGTTGCCCGTCAGGTGAATGTATTTGCTGCCAAAGTGTTGGTATCTGACCCAGCCACTGTATTCCAACAATTTGAGAAAGAATAATGCCATCAAAATGTGGATATTTTAGTATTAATACTGACGTGGAAATAGGACTCTTACAGTTGATTACTCTTCAGTACATAGCTTTCCCACATTTCCCCATATTGAACATTGTATACCCTCCAACACAAAATTCATTTTCCTTTTTGTAAACATTGGCATACCTCATGTTCGAATAATGAAGACAAAATTATTGAACTCTACATATGTTTTTCTACATAAAATCAGGGGTAAAAGTGCGGGGGGGACGCGGGTGGACGGCGTCCCCCCACTTCCTAAAAATACGCCATTTTCGCCAATGGGCCGGAGACGCGGGGGAACGGCGTTAGCTCACTCCCATGTTATTGTCTTGAAAAAGAGAAAACGCCCTGCGCACGCAATGCTCAGGAAATTTTGTCTCTCTAGTATTATCTGCACTCACCCCCGCAAATAGACTTGTCGTTCCAAAGCCGTTCGATCCTTATTTTACGGGAGTCCAACTGCACAATTTGCTTTAAAACCAGACAGTGACAAACAATAGGATCGTTCTTCTCTGCTCTCGTGTTGTGTCAGTCAGGTTCGCGTCAAAGAGTAATGGCGTCTTCAAAGTACGGAAACTCGGCATCATGGAGTATTTTGAAAGAAGCAATAGCAAAAAACTGAAGACCGCTGCTGATGGTTACGAAGCACTAAAGGGGACGGACAAACTGAAGGACAATGGGGATTTTCTTGCTGCTGCAAACGCTGCAACATGTGGTGATTTTGGAGAGCAAAGAGAGGTAAGCAACAATCGATGTTAATTTTACAAGGAAAGCTAAAAGAGCAAAAATCATACCATTTTTCTGCAAGAACTCAAGAAGTGTCATTTTTTATGTCTACCGGCAGATAGTGCTTCTACTTTATAAGCATTCAACAATGACGTCTTTGAAGCATCAATTATTGTCGTGTATGCTCATTGTATTGTTGGACACGTTAACAGGACTGGTCTCTTACGGTAAAATCAGTTATACCATAAACAGCTATATTTAATTAAAGAGTTACAAAATGTACTTCATACAAATCTACTAGTATGTCTGATGCTGTAATATTAATAGTTTTTCAGCTTGTGAGGTAGGACACTAAAATTTTATTAACGAAGTCATTTATACGCGATACCCTGCAAGCCACCGCGAGGGTGTGTGACAGGGGGACACAATCACCCACCCAATAATTAACCCCTTGATATACCGATTAATTCAGAAAGAGCTTTTCAATTTTCATCTATTTTTAATTATTTAAATTTTGTATGGAATTTTTGCACATAATGGGTCTACATGTATGCATACATAAATCACATAATTGTTCATATAGGTATGTTCTAGCCTAGAGACAATAATGAAAAAGTTGATATCTATTTCAATTATGATATTTTCATAGGGCAAAGGGGGACTATTCGGGGAATCAGCGGGTCAGAATGATGGATAAGATGACGATAAACAGAGCATGGAAGACTCCAAAACATCGTCAGAATCTGATGAAAATGATGACAACACAAGGGACTTCCCGAAATGTTGAGCACATGATCAGTGCATGGAAAAACAGAAGGTATATCCATGGCTAACATCCAGAATCAAAAAACTGGGATGCCGAACTTGTAATCTTGTCAAATCTCTAGGCCCATAAAAATCCATAGGAACACAACTTTCAAAGGAGTAAACGTCGTTTCTTGTGACAGCTTCTGGGACAGATAAGGAAAAGCAGTGTACGTCTCTTCGCAAGAAAATCTTCAAGCACAAGAATTCAAGTGCTCACCAGAGTTCAGAGAAGATAGAGGAAGAAGCAGGAATAGAGTCACTCAAGACATGTCTGGAGAAGGAAAGTGATGAGTGCTTCAAGACGACATCGCGTACTTTTTAGGATGCGTACAAGAATGCCGAATGTTAAAGCCCCTTCATAACCTTTCAGCAAGAAATAGATCTCTTGTATCTCATTGTTGTCTTGTGCTCCAGTGTAGACACAAAAATTTAAAATAATCCTGAAGATCCAGTCAACATGTATCTATAATTTCGATCCATACGTCTGCCTTTTACTTTTTATACATGTATATATTGTCTGGAAATTAGGCGTCATCTCCAAAGAACCAAAGATTCATCTAAACTCATATTTTTCCCAGGTTAATAAATTTCACTCATGTTTCTTACAAATAAATCAATAATAGGACAAATTTTATAGAGTAAATCGGAAGGTTTTGGTTATAACTCCTCCGAATTCCGGCAAAAATGCATTGTCCTCAGTATAACCAAAAAACGATCCCGTTACATATTTTGGTAGAATAAGGGAAAATCGTACAAATTTGACCTATTCCAATAGCATGGGATACTTTTTAGTCGTACATTCCCCATAAGGTAAAGCAAACCCAGAAATACTTCAAAATCATTTCTTGTTAAATTCTTCCATTCAGAAATTCTTGCACGAGGTAATGGACTTTTTGGAAGCATTTCCAGTGCATTGGCTATTATCTCTCTTATAATCAAATCAAAAAACTCATCGTTTGACATCTAAGAAAAGTAACTAAATCGATTCTGACCTGGACTTGCTACTTTTAGTCCAGGGTTCCCAGTGAAGGGATACGTGAAACATTTGTCTGTTTTCCAACCAAACTACTTGTGAGGGCGCGACAGCACTCTCTGATGTGAATGTTTTGGGGGTGAGGAATGATCACTTTATTACCTACTTCTGCCCAACTATTGTCTAAGTCAAAGCTCTAAACCTCATTAATATGTGACATAATGTCTTCTTCTTCATAGATATCCAGGACAATGTCGCGGATGTCTTCTGACAAACATCGCACTTCCAGATCTCCGCGCAATTTGCTTTTGTGACGTTTTGGCCCAGTGCGTGATGTCGATGCAATGGAATCATCTAACTAAATATTGCATGATGTAAAGATAAACAACATTTAGTCTCCTCCCTTGTATTATGGAGATTATACCAGTGAATTAATGGCTCAAAATGCAAGGAGGTTATCCTTCTAACCTCCTTGTCAAAATGCCATTTACACTCCATTTTACTTAGGCCCGCCGCAAGAAGAACGCAGCCGAGGCAGAGGCCTCCGCCGCCGAGGTGGAGGACAGGAATAGGCGTGCGCGCAAGAAGGACGTAGCCGAGGCGAGGAATAGGCATCTCTTTGCCATTTGCCGTTTAGCGTTTTCAAAGGAATTTGATAATATTATTAATGTAAGGGATGACTACCACATATATATTAAAAACATATCTACATCTACACGATACCCTGCAAGCCACCTCGAGGGTGTGTGGCAGGGGGTGAAGATCACCAAGCATGCACTACTAACATGCAAACTAGCAACTATAGGGTCTCATGCGACTAGATTGTTAGTATATATATTATTTAAGGGATTAATACATGCATCATGCACTACAGACTTTGAAGATGCACGAAAGACACCAGCATGATACGCTGGTGTCTTTAATATGTGGCTACTATCTTCAGTAAATCTATCCGATTGAAATTTCTCTAATAGATATAATCTGAACTTTAACCTACGCTCTGATAATGATTCCCACCCTAATTCTTGTATTAATTCTGATACACTACTCAACCTATCGTAACACCATTTGACGAACCTAGCTGCTTTACTGTCTAGTTCTCTGATCAAACCTAATTCATTAGGATCCAATACACTGGCTGCATACTCAAGGTGGGGCCTAACTAGTGAAAAGTAACATCGCTGTTTTGTCTTCTCATCATTTTTCCCAAGTACTCTTTATAAATCCTAGCTTTCTCTTCACTCGGCCGCATATTTCCCGGATGTGTTTTCCCCACGATTTATCTTTAGTGATTGTTACAACTAAATATCTTATGCTTTCAACGTTTTCGATCTTCGTGATACTAATTTTATATGATCGCTCTGTCGAATTATTCCTCCCCCAAAAATTGATAGCTACACACTTTTTAAGGTTAAGTTCTAACTGCCATTTGTCGCACCACTCTTGAATTGCATCTAAATCGGTACGGTAAATATTTCCTATCGGAGAGTAGCAATGAATAGCATTGGTAGCTGCATGTAGGTATGAGTACTTAAAGCTAACCCTACTAACAGAATGTTTTTGCATGTTTGCTTTGCAATTTCTATCTTTTTTAAATAGTGTAGTTATGACTACTATATTAATACTATTCCTTTTTTATGCATAATATGTAGTGCATGTTTGGTGAGAAATCACCCCCTGCCACACAACCTAGTGGTGGCTTGCAGGGTATTATGTAGATGTAGATGTAAATCCTTGCAAAGCGATTTCCTGTCCTCTTCTTTTGATATACCCCTATACACTACCGTATCGTCTGCAAAAAGTCTAAGCTTACTACTAACTATGGTACCCAAATCGTTAATGTATAAAAGAAATAGAAGCGGACCTACTACGCTACCCTGGAGAACTCCCGATGTGACTTTGATTGTGTCCGACATGATACCATCTATGAAAACCCTCTGCTCTCGTCCACTTAAGAATTCTTTTACCCAACATACAACGTCTTTATTTATACCAAAACTCTCTAACTTCAAGATTAATTTATCGTGAGGAACTTTATCGAAAGCCTTTTTAAAATATAAAAATATCGCATCAACTTCAGTACTGTTTTCGCCGTAGACTAAAATATCGTGCACGAATAAAGCTAATTGTTTCTCGCAAGATCTACCTTTTCGGAACCCATGTTGGCTGTTTATGAGTAATCCCTGACTATCCAAATGACCCATGATCGAACTGACTACTATGTGCTCAAATATCTTACAAGAAATTGACGTGAGTGAAATCGGTCTGTATTTACTAGGTTCTTCCCTATCACCGCTTTTAAAAATAGGTGTACTATTAGCTACTTTCCAATCCTTGGGTACTGTGTGGTTCTTTATAGTGTTTTATTGAATATTATTTCTAGATAGGGGGCTATTTCAGAAGCTAATGTTTTATATACTCTGGAAGGAATTTGTTCGGGACCTGGTGATTTGTTTTTACTAATGCTTTTTAACTGCTGCTCTATTCCTCGACATGAAATTTTTATTTCGGGCATTTGCTCACTGAAAGTGTTCAGCGGTGGTTCCACAGCGTTGTGTGACGATGAGTTGAATACGCTTTGGAAGAAGGTGTTTCAAGTATTGGCTTTGTCTACATTGCTGATGACTGTAATTCCTTTATCGGTTTTAAGTGTGTGCACTGTGGACCTATTTCCCTGAAGCTCTCCCATATATGACCAAAACGCTTTAGGATTGCTATCAAAATATTCTCCTAACATCTTGCTCTTGAAATGTGATAACGCTTGCCGACTTGATTTCCTTGCTAATGCTCTCGATTTTCTATATTTTTGAACTAACTCATTTTTTTTCCTCTACCGATAGACCCCGTCCTGCGTTTTCCATCCTAGCGTGGCATTTATGCGTTATGTTGCGTTTATGTTCCTTATAATTATCGCAAATTTTAGTAACAAAAATATGTGTTCAAGCAGCCTTCATAAACTTCCCAAACGACATTTTCGAAAGAGGAATTTTGGTCCCTTCATTCCGAGAAACTTGGTGGTCTTTATATTTTGAAAAGCTAATTAAGAAACGCAAACCAAGTTGCCCTAGTACCCCAGGATATCCACATTGGCGTGTGAAAGGGCAAGGAAAGTAATGCGAAATCGCTACGGGTGGGAGTTGGAAAGAAGTAATCTTTCCAGAGCTCCGTTTTGGGAATACCAACTCAGATAGCCTTGAAATATTTCAACAATGGGCAATGGTATCTGCTCTTTTTGCTTGAAGGATACTTACTAGGAAATGGAGAGGCACTTTCATGTACCGTGGATATAGCGGAGAATATTCAAATAGCGAATATTTGAAGGGTCCATTTAGGTGCTGGACACCTTTAATATATTGCTCTATTTATATTTTATATTATTAAACTGCTATGGGAATATCCATTTCAAAACCGTTAATGCCCATGGAAGTCATTACTCGATTTTACTGCGGGAGTGATCAAGCATCTGGGGTGCAGTCAGGGGATCGATTGAGCCTGAATTTTTTCATGGAATACAAATTGATCAAGTAATCCCACAATTAGGGTTTCTGTTTTACCGTAAAGCTGCAATAAATGAATGAAACAATAAAGTAAAGATGTATATTGTTGAAAGTTCAAATATGCCAGAAGAAGAACACACGCGGCCACCAAATCGACGAGACGCTCCTCGACCGCTAGCCACCCGCTCACCTCACGGAGAGCAGCTTCATAAATGAACGTCAATTTCTCAAAAGCTATTGCGAGTACCAGGCTAAAACTTTCGCAAAAACTAATTCATATCTTTATTAACAAATCACTCACAGACACCATGCAAGTTTTTCCCTTAGAACGGAACTTATCATCACACTGAAAATTCCATCTCCCCGAGCACGAAATTCCTGACGTGCTTGGCCAATTTTAAAATTTTTTTAATTCTGAGCATTACCACAGATTTTTAAAGAAGATATTCGTCATAAGAAGGCTTTGATACTTTACAGCAAAAAAATTCAAAGCTCTAAGATGGAGATGAAGGGAGGTATGGCCATTTTGATTTTAAAAATTCTACTCATTTGAAAAACCGGCTTTTTCAGTTTTTTTGAGTTTACTATAGGACCTTCTGCAATAATGAGAAAATATTTTTACAGAAAAACGAGTAACATTCCGCTATTCGAAAAATACTTTTATTTTAGAATTTTTATCAACTTTAAATTTTGTATATCGGCGATCCTGGTCCGCAGAGGCGACAGAGGCCGCAGGAAACTGTGTCCCGACCACAAAGTGACAGAGGTCTGGCAGAGGACTTTCTCTTCTCTGCCTATGCTGGGTTCAACTTGCGCACTCCCATTGAAAACACCGTGTTACAAGTAACGCGCAGTGCCACCTCTGTCTCGGCTACGTTCTTCTTGCGGCGGGCCTTACTGCTGAAGAAGTTAAATTCCAATTTTACGGTGATTTCCTTTTCCTAGCTTGTGTCCGACCACGTGATAAGGAAAATTCGGGACCATCGGCCATATTCATGCAATTCCATAAAATATTTAAACTTTCCCATTATAATACTCTTACTATTAACAACACAAAACAGCACAAGCATTTTCAAAGAAATACTTACCGTAAAAGTGTCAATCGAACTTCTTCATAATTAGTTCTTACGGGCCAATCAATGGCGATTATCAATATGAAAAATCGTCTTATACACCATGAAAACAACCATTGCCAAATCGACTATGGAACTTTTAATAATAAAGAGTAAAAAAGACGCACATTAAAGAGTCTCCTATTCTTATATTGGTAAAAAAAGATAAAAATTCTAATAAGCTTGTTAAATTGTTTCCCTACGAAGAACTAAAATTAACTGATATTTCAAACTAATTGCTCTAGGTTAATGTTTAAGTCACAGGTAAAGCCGGTGTATAATAATTATTATTATTCTGTTGCAGGCGAAGTGTGCCATATAACATTTAAAGTATGATTTACTCTTGACTCACATGGTGGGTCATCCTCCCCTGTAAAGCGCACAGCCATGACTAACACGAGTGAGTCATCCGCACTGAAAGTTTTATGCCACTGGCGTCCCCCCACCTTATCAGAGCCACTTTTACCACTGCATAAAATGCAATTTCAGTCTTTTTAAAATAATCTTGTTGTTCTTATGCCATTTAATTAGTTTTTTCGACCGAATGACAGAATGAGATCAATTCTCGATAAGCTAATGAAAATTCCACTCGAGTCTGCCGACGGCTAGGCTATGAGTCACTCTGAGGCACACTAAGAACAGACTTACGCATCACAAAGTCGTTAAAAGTACGTAGGCCCAAAGTTGACAATAGCTAATGCAAATTATAAAAATTTTATAACACTCCGGCTACGGGCGCCAGTAGGTACGTTTCTCTCAAGTTGGCGCCCCCCAAATGCTTCTCCCGGGTACAGATGCCCCCTCCCCCACCCCTCCTCTTTCTACCCGCTGGCTACGCCACTGCAGCAGGCGTCTTCACGTCGAAGCAACCAACAACGACGCGGTGAAGCCCGAAAGATGCAGCCTTCACTAGCAAGAGCTGCTTTTTAAGCCTCGGCAGATGTACCTACTGTGGACTCTCTGCTTAACTGGTACCTGTCCTCATATGAGTGTATGGTGAACGTAGCTCGCTGCTGAGAAGCATCACGGTCTGCATGGCACAGACTCAATCACTTATGGCACGCATCCAGAAGGTCGTCATCCTGTGGTCTATCGGTCTATCCGTCTGCCACGTACGCATAGCCTAGAAGCAGCTCAGCCTCTCATACGATGGGCGTTGGATGTGCTTACCGAAACTGCCAAACCACTCCCGAGACTCGATTCACTCCCAAGCGGCCGATATATCGGCCGCTAGTTTCGGAGACTATTGTTCAGTAACAAATGTGTTTATGCACTTTAAGTTTCTTTTTTATGAAATAAAACATCTTTCTTCGTCATTTGGTGGCAATTGTAAAATATTTACGGCATTATGAGTATTTTTAAAGCCTTTTTTTCAGCACCTTGCGTGAATATTTTACGTGCTGAAGTGAACTGTAGATTGTTCGATAAACGCTTATAAATCTGAACCCTATTTAGTCTCCGTTAAAATCTTTTGGAAAAAAGAACTGGAAATGATATATTATCGAAAGATATTTCTTTTCTTCATTACTACTAACATTATGTCGTTATTTCTGATCTATTGCATTTTCATTGCATCGCGGAAAATACCACCGCGGGTGACTAATTTGCCCTTGATGTTCGCAGTGAAACATATTTTTCGATAACGTAACCTGAGGCTCGCCAAGGCCTTGCAAGGGTATTTTATAGAAATAACAATAAAATATCTCCTCATCATGCTGCTGACTTCAGTCAAAAATCCTAATTGTTTTGGCGTAGCTTTCCACTCGATCCTCCTATCAGCTAATCGCTTCATATTTAATTATTAGTGACTAAATAATAACACGGAGAAATATATCATATAATTAAAATAATGCCTGATTTATTATTCACGAATCAGAGAGGGTTCTATGACAAACTTACACTTAGGGGGCGGAAAGAATGGTAAATGCTACCATTCTTTGGTAGCATTTACCATACGATTGAGAGGTGAGCTATTGGAAGGAGAGGAGAGAGAAACATTCGCATTATGCGAATATCCACCGTGCCATACAGAATACGTAACTACTTGTTTTAGAAACATCTAAACAAAGGGGCTTGAATGAATAATTGGATAGCGCCCGATGCATTATTGTAAATGAACTCTCGACAATTACGCACCAGGAGCATTAAACTACATCCCTTCGTCCAATGTCCCTGAAACATCTGAGTTCGCATTTCGTCCTTCTTTTTTTCGTAAGTTTCCAGAGGTTCTGGCGGCTAGGGACGTATACACAATTTACGCAACATTTGTAACATATTTTTATTTTGTCGTAAACGCTTAGAGTAACGTCCTGTTACCCACCGTGATTTCAGCTCATGCAGACAGTAGCAAGAATTGTTCTGACTGGCTGTGACCATAATGGCTGTAGGAGCCATCAGTGGGAATGTTAACGTGAAATTGATTCAAATCGAAATAAGTTTGAACCTTAAATACATATAGGTCTTGTCAGCAGTATGGAACTGGAGTCATTCGCCTGCAGATTGTGTCTATTCGGTCTAGGAAGGAAAGTGAACTTGTTTAATCCAGATTTATTGCTAAATGTCGATTTGCTTTCCTGGATAAACCTCACCTTTGGACTAAAGGTTAGCATTAAATAGTGTTTAAATTCAGAATATGTAGCAGTTACAGTAATTTCTTATTGTTTCGTGTTTTCAGATCAGTGAGACGGATGGTCTGCCAAAGGATGTTTGCCTGAATTGTTTGTTGACCGTGTACCAAACTTATTTTTTTATCCGAAGATGTCAAGAGAGTGAAAGTACATTGTGGCAACAGTCAGAGGTAAAGTTACATTCTCAATCTGTAGGTATATAATTTTATAAAAATTGTTAATTATTGTCAACTGGAAGTAGTTGGAAGAAACTGTAGTTTTCTCAAGTTGCCTCCTAATATGTTGTGTAGTATTCATCAATGTTTATAAAGTGTCTGTTCCCCATCTTTTATAATGATTTAAATTGTTTGAATTGATGCCGTTGGAGCTGCGTGTAGAAATGAATATTGATGTCAGGAGAAGCATCTAAGGTTAAATATGTAAATATTTTCAACCACCTAAATAAAAAGAAGCGATATGCATTTTTATTTTTTTGGTATGACGTGCCGAAAGTCAGTGAATCAAAGTTCTCCCTTCATCAGCTGTTGCTGTTCTTAAACAAAATTTTAATTTACCGATGAATCTTACCGTTGAAGTTACATTACCTCAAAGTTTTGGCATATGTTACAGCATGAGAAAATGGGAATACAACTTTTCCAGCTGCATTTCATGCAGAATCTATTGAATGTTATGGAACTAAATCATTATTTAGTTGCAAGTATACTTTTAAGGCCTGGTTACACGATACATAAACCCATACGAGTTAATGTGTAAATGAATGAACGTGAAAATGCACCGTGTAACCACACTAAAATGTACAAATGAATGAATGCGTGAACAGAAAATAGAACCTGTTCTATTTGGTTCATGCATTCGCACAAGTTGAGCAGAAACCATTCACGCAAATGTACATGAATCCGTACGTGTTAATGTATCGTGTAACCAGGCCTTTATTCACTAAATGTATCATCAGCACAATAGCCCTGTGTTGTTTTTTTTTTAAATCCCATGCCACTTCATCTCCGGTTGCTAGGTTGCAAGCTTCTTCTTTACTGTGTATGTTCATGCTTTGTATCATTGTATTGTTGTTTCTTCTTCTTCTAAGAAAGTAAAAAAGAGCACCTTCGTTCTTTCAAAAGAAGTTATGTCCTTATTATCCTGAAAATTTCCACGTAGTCCAAGACCCCCTTATCCCCAGTCCTCTCCCAGTACTAACATCTCTCACTCTCATCTTTCTTCAGTATTCCCCTTCCTGTTGAAAAAGGTGGCTGTGTCACTAAAATATGCAAATGTGATATGTGAGTTTTCTTTTTATTCTTCACACTTGTGAACTTGAAAAAAAATGATATAAAAACAATGTACCTACTTATGGGAAAAAAATGGTGGGGACTTGTCAAGTAGGTTCAATATGACCAGTAAAGTAGGTAATTTATGAGAGGACTAAATTGTTTAAAATAATGTTGATTTAATGCAAAATATCATTGAATAAGCAATGTATTATTCACATATCTAAAATTTGCTTTCCTCTTGGGAAATAATACTATGTTTAGTGATGAGCAGGCAAAAAAATGTGGATTTTTTTAGAAATTGGCAGTAAGAAAAAATTAGTTATCAGAAAGTCAGCCCAAAAAATCTCTAATTGGTGAAAGTATACCTACTGTTAAATAAGCATGCTAGGAAAGTTTAATTTCAAAACACAATTCCCTTTTACTCATGTCATTCAGTTAATAATGAATATTTAAGACTTTTAGTTAAATACTTTTCATGTTTAATGCACAATACTCTGAAATAACTAAATATGTATAATTAGGTGTGTGATGTTTTATCTGTGATTATTATACTTGTTTTGTGACCTATTTATTCCCATTGAATCAACTTTCAGTTGGGTGCTAGTGCCGGGTGTATCATCTTTTCACCAAGGAATACAACTGGGAGTGATCTTTCAAGAGCAGATGGACTTAAGTGTGCCGCTAAGCCTTTTTCAGCTACAGAAAAACATGTGCTCAAGCAAAATAATGGAATTGGTAGAACACCTTTCAGGTCAAATAATGTGTTTGATGAGCTCCCTGTGGCAGGTGTTAATTTTGATTACATGTCCCCATTTGTTGATGAGTGTATGCAAAATAGTCGGAGAACTGATGATTTCTGTGCTAAACCCTGCAAAAGTAATTTTAAACATAAGGAGAAGAGTATTGTGGATGAGTTAAAAAATGCTGGGGTCAGCAACTCGCAACACAGAAGAAATGTTGGTGACATGAAATCCATTGAAATTGAATCCTTGTCTGACAAACACTGCAAGTCCAAGGAAGGCACTTCTCGAAGTAAAACCTTCAGTCCTTCATTGATTCAGAAGTGGGTTGATTGTTCCCAAAACAGTCGTAATTCCAGTGTGAGACCAAAAAGTCAAGATAAAGAATGCTCATCAAGTTTTGATGCTGAATTTCTCAAGGTTTCAGAAGAGAGAATGTTGTCTTCAGCAAATGATGATGATATTTCTATTCTGGAAACATGCCCAAGTACAATGGACAAAAAGTCTGATTTTCACCTAGAATTTGTCAAATTTTTAAATGCTAATGTATCCCAGCAGGAAATTCTGACTGATATTTGTAACGCATATGATTTTGCCAACCTTCAAAAAGATACAGTGATAAACCATGGAAGGACACCTGAAGAATTGATCCCTTTGCTGAGAAACAGAGGAAAAGATGCCTCAAAAGATTCATCCCCTGTATGGTCACAAGAAAATATACCTTCCATAGCACTTGGAAGAGTCAAGTTGGATACCCTACCAGATGATAATAAGGGGAGACAAGTTGCACCAATGAATCCTGATGTAAAGGAGGCATATTATGCTAATTGTTCCGTGAAGTCCATGTGTGGGAATACAGTTGATGATTCGTGCTCTTCAGAAGAAATTTTAATTTTGCCTCCTTCCATGCATGAGGTAAATGCTGGCAAGTTGGAAAACCCATGTAATGTCTGTGTATCCTCTCCAGGAGATATTGAATGTGTATCCTTAGAGTCACCTTGTGGTCAGCCAAATGTTGATAACCACAATAGCGGAACAGAAAGTAAAGCTACTGCCATTTCAAAAGGTAAAATATGCATCAGAAAAACTTATTTATCATCATCGACTATACAAACGTGTGACTCATTCAAAGGATCACAGTGTAAAAGTGACAGGAAAAAGAACAAGCGAATTAAAAGCCTTAGTCATGTAAAAGTTACTCAAAATCTAATGGTTGGGGACAATTCCAATGTGCAGCATATGGTGGTAGGAGAAAATGGCAATGAGATAAACTTAAAGCCTTCACTTTTAGATGAAAATGGTTACAGCATGGAGCCTGAATGCTCTCGAGCCCCTTTAAATAGCTCTTCAAGCAAAAAGCTGTTACATCTGTGCCCTGCGAAAAAAGATGCCAATACTCCGTCCTGCCAGTCTCTTTCTTGCCCAGACCTCCCCCTCAAACAAATGTTGGAAGGAGGTCATTGTGGCAGGATTCTCAATGATGGAATTAAAAGTTTTTGTGAAAATAATAGAGCTGATTTGAAGCATGAAATTACCAGCTGCTCTAGAGTATTGAGAGAGAATGAGTCCAGTCATTCAATTAAAGATGTGAGAAATAGAATATTGGGGTGTAATTTGCAGCCAGTCTGTGTGGCTGATCTCTCTGGTCATAAGAAAGTGTCAATTAATAGAATGTCTATTTCTCCAGTCTTGAATGGGAAGTCTCCTTTGGTAGAGAGTGAAAATCTTCAATTGCCAGAGGAGAGTATTCAGTCTATTAGTGAAGCCCAGAATGAGCTTAAAAATTCACAAAGACCTCATAGTTCAGGAGAATCCAATGTGATAATATCTACTGAGAAAGAAATAAGTAATGGGGAAACTAGCAACATTACATTCAAGGAAAATGAATCTCGAGAAAAATTTGAAGAAAGCCCTTGTTCTTCTAATGTCTTTCTCGGTTCAGAAGAAACTGGTGCCCTGTCCAAGAGCTCTAAGCAATCTGTCAGCAGTTGTGGGCAAGCTACTTCAGTGGATAGCTCTCATGAGGACGCTTATCAGAAGTCATTCAATCATAACTGTGTTGCTGAGCCATCAAATAGCACCAACATTGATTCATTCCCAAGTCCTGTCCAAAGAGTGAAGAAAAGGATTAGATCTTCAAAGCTCAATGGTCAGTTAAGAAATAAGAAACAGAAGTTGAATCATAAGTCATTAGACAAAAAAAATGAAGTTATCCCAAAGAGAGTTACTAAAGTGAGAAGAAAGAGAAATATTAAAGTGTCTGTTAACAATTTTCCCTGTTCCTTTCCATGTCCAGCATGTTGTAAAATATTCTTAGAGCATGATTTGTTGCTTAAACATTTACTGACTCATCCTGAACCAGAAACACATGGAGAGAGGTCAGTTTTACCTTGTTCACAACTGACAGAAACCATTCCAAAGTCACCAGGAAAACTGAAACAGGTGGATGGATCCAAGATAAATCAGCATCAGAAAATAGAATTGGGAACATGCGTTGCTGTTGGTGCTGTTAAGGATGAAAAAATTGCAGAAGTTAAGGCTATAATTCAGCAGCATCTTATGGTGAATGATAAAACAACTTTGTCTCATGGGGGCAAAACTTATAGATGCCCTGCTTGTTTTAAATTTTTTTCTTATTGGTTTGAGGTTACCTCTCACATTGTACTTAACCATGCTAACCTCTCAAGTGAGTGGCCCATCAGCTTTCTTTTTTCTAATGAGATATTTCAAAAACTCACCGGCAAATGCATAGAGGAGCCAAAACCTGGTGGTAGTATTACCCTACCACCACAATTACAAATTTCAGTTATTCATCCATTTAATGTGTGCAAGCACTGTGGTGAACCATATTCTTCCAAGTCAGCACTGTTAAAACATTTGATATGGGCCCATAACAAATAATGAGGCCCTGATTAGTAGATTTAATTTTTCTTTGGTAAATAAATGGACAATTTAAGGGTGGTATTTTGACGTCTTGTGCTTACAGAAAAAAGGTAAAAAGGAAGGACTTTGATGATAATTCTTCAGATGGTTATTAGCGTGGACCTGTTTTAGACTATTATTCAGTGCAGTTTTCAAGCTCATGAGTGGAGTGAATAAAAAAATTATAGCTAACTGTTAATTTTTGGGACATTATTGTAATTTTTGGGCTATGTTACACTGAAGTGTAATTTCCATTACGTCAGCAAATTGTATGTATTAGTTTCTATTTTACTGTTACAGCTATTTGCAGGATAGCATAATGGATGTTCGACATTATTTTTGGTCATTTAGTGGGTCAATTTTCAAATTAATAATTTTCACATAAATCACTTCCAGCCAATGATTCCTTCACTAGAGGAATTTTAGATTGTGTTTCTCAGTTTTTCTCTCTAGAAATGAGGCATAGCTTTGTCTTCTGTCTAGATCTAAGATGTGATTCAAATGGTTAACATTAGCCTATTGGTCATTTAAGTTACTTTTCCATTTTTCAAAAATTCATGAGTTGATAGAAGTTATTTTGTTTTTATTACAATGATATTATGGTTGTTTTCTGATATCAAAATATCATATGTATTTTATATATGTTTAGTTTGTCTTGGAAGTGTATGTAATATACAATTAAAAGCTTATTTTTATTTTGCCTAACTGTTTATAAGTGTTCATTATTACCTACGAGTTATTTATGAAACCTCAGCCACACCACTCCAAAGTGGTAACTTCTGGGCTCATTGACTTTTACATCTCATGGGCCATTGAGCAATTCACTAGCCCCTTGCGAAGCCTTTAATTCCACTATCAGGGCTGAGCTTCTTAGAATATTTGCAAGTTGTCAGCTAGAAAGTCTTAGTAGACTACCTACTTAGTTCACGTGATCAGGTAATGCCCACCTTTGGCCTCCTTGGCTAAGAGAGCAGCGTATTGTGAATCCCAGTTTCTTAACTACTATGTTTATATTTTACCATTCTCTAGTGAGAGGCTGGATAGGAACTAAGAATTTTTTAAGGTAATGTTATCTGTGCATGGTGAACAGTATACTGTAAGACTTTCTCTCTTGAAATGCTACTTATTTGCTAGCAAGAAGTTCTGCAATTTTCATCAAAATTCCTGTGTAATATGTAGGCATACATTCTGGATACTGCCTGGTACTCAAAAGTTTAAGCTACCAATTTTTTTCCAGCTACTCATGTAGCATATTTATCTTGTGTAAAAAAAAACAATTATTTTTGGCTTATAATTAAGGATTAATGAAATACTTAAGGGTTTAATCCCATGTCAACGACCACAAATCCTGATTTTTTTCAGTCTGACTAATCCTGCTTTCTTTACTGGTTGTGCTTCCGCAGTCCATTGTGTCTTCCTAATCTCCTTACACCATCCCAATATGTTAACTTATCTTTTCCCGCATCATGTTTACTTTTCTTCTTTTTACTGCCCCATTCTGTGATATGATTCCCTCATCGTTTGCACTGCTGTTGAGTAATTTCCCAGTGGGCCAAGTCACTTGATTTCATAATCTTGTATAGCCAGTCTCTATATGTTTTGGTAAAGATCATTGGAATCTTTTCATGCTGCCTTCTGTCAGATGTGAGTGATGCTACAGTAAGAAAATTCTATTGCTCTGATAACACGTGTTATTTGATTGTCTGACCCCTCCACCGCTTCAAGGGGTTAGCAGCCCTTGAATGGGGTAAGTTGAAATAAAAATCACTGATAAATGAAAAAAATATATTGCATGCTATCTTCCTATAAGATTTTGTTCCATATTAAGTTTTCACTCCCCCTTCCTTCTTAGGGTATTGCTTCGGTCAATTCAGCTGTTTTCTATGGAACTATGCAACCCCTCCACCACTTTGAAGTTTTTTTTATTTGAGGAAAACATGCTGTTAAAATCGATAAGAGGAAAAGTAATATACTTGTATGCAGAATAGGGAAAACAGTAGATGTGTTTCTTAGTTGGGAGCATCTCTTACATTTTTATCCAGAATGGATTGGGAAAGGAGCAATTCAACTACTGATTAGAGAAATTAATGAGCTTATCTTCTTGTAACTGTGTTGTTCTGTGACTGTTACTGATGGCAACTCTCTCATGATGTTTGTCTTGTTCCCTCTCCTTCCACCGTGGCCACAGACTCTAATCGTTGCATGCTGGTCTTCTTTTATGGCAACTCTCTTCTTTTTTGAGGTCCCAGGTGTCTTCAGGGATGAGATGAAGGTGATGGATATCTAGCTACCTCTGATCGCTTTTTTATTCGGTCGTTGAATGCATAATTGTACTCATTATCAAGTCCCAGGTGTCTTCAGGGATGACATGAAGGTGATGGATATCTAGCTATCTCCAATCATTTTTTTATTCAGTCGTTGAATGCATAATTGTATTCATTATCAGGTTTCTTTGACCTGTTCACTCCACACACAAACCAGTTTGCGTATTTACTTTTTATAGATCATTTCTTTAGCCACTGCACAATCCAGCCCAAAGGACCTTGGAAAACGGTGTTATCATGTGCAGCATCCATCCAACGGACAGAGTTCAGTACTCTTAAGTGCTCTCTACAAAGCCCCCAAGTGGGGACTGGTATGCCAATGAAAAATCTCTTGCAGCAAGGAAATCTGTGACCTTGGAATGCAGTACACTAGCCACCTCACTAATCTGACCCCTTCCACTTTAGTTTCCAACATTAGTTCACCATTATCGAAATCACTATTAATAGCTGTAAAGACCTTAATACTTCTCCCTGGTTTTAGGCAAAACATAAAAAATTACTTGTCATTGCTTCCGCAGTGTGTTGTAGTAGAAGTTTTATTTTTACCAAGTCTAAATCCACATTCCTTGTTGACCTTTTCCAGGAGTGCTTATTGATGGAGGAGTGACTTTAACGCCTGTTTGTTGCAGTTTTCTGGTGTTCTTACATAGTCTCAGCGCCTTGGATGTCTATGCAAAATGGAAGCTTTCCCAGCAACATTTAACCTCATGTAGGTCAGATTTGTATTACCTCTGGTACAAAACCATTGGTGTTGCAGAAATGGTGACAATTTTTGTGACACCTTAAATATTACCAGTACATAAAATTTTTCAAATGTCCTCACTAACTTCTCCATCATTTATGTGACAGATAATGGAAACAGTTCACAGCGAATCTTAAAATGTCGTTCTTCTCCAAAGAAGATTTAATTTTCTGATGAAAAGACAAGGATAAAGAGACTTAGATTCACACTTTATTGTTTTGTCCCATAATTTTTGGATCACACATCCAAGATTTGTTAGAAAAAAGTGCAAGTTGAACATTTTTAAATGACACAGACACACAATCAGGTACTATTGTTGGAGAATACTAATGATGAAAGCTCTCGGGAATTCCACCAGGTTAAACTTAAAATCAAACTCAAAGTTTCAATGAATGACGATAGACAAGTTGTCCCTTGAGGGTTATGATTGTATTCAAAGTTTAATCTGGTGCATTCCCGAGAGCTTTTCTACATTGGCATAAGTGAGGAAGTGCAAGCATGATTTTATGATCTAATTGCTTCTGCTTTCCTTCCCTTCAATTGTTTTAATGTATGACTGTGTCCATTGATCCATGGTAATGGGTCATATATCTGTGGTTACTAGTAACTATCCTTTGGGGCATATGGGAAGAAAGGTCACCACAAGATAATAAGGTTCTTCTAACTGCTTTGCGTAGACCCCCAGAAGTGACGCGTACGCGTAGAAGAAAATGACAGAGCACGTGCTCTGTCATTTTCTTCTACGCAGAAGTGGCAAGTAAAACTTCAGGGTGCACAGACAAGAATTAAACAGTCAACAATTAAAAACAATATGGACAACCTTAAACATCCTTTTTAGCCAACACTGTTATGAATAAGGCCTGGCAAATTTGGAATATGGTTTGCCACCCTCAGATTTGGACATGACATCCTGGCTCCTAGATTAGATTATATTTTCAGTGTTCAGAGATTATGTTACATATAGATACCTGGTGACAATATTATATATAGATACATGACCGATGTATATATTACATTATATTTTCAGAGTTCCTCTCAAGGAGGGGATCCAGTTGGGCTAGAGTACTGGCCTCCCATCCCAAGGGCCTGGGTTCGATTCCCGGCAGTGGCAGATTTTTCCGTGTCAAACCAGTCCCTACTTGAATGCCAGGTGGAAGGCATTCCAGGTTCAGTACTCCATCCGACAGATGGGACGTTAAGCCGCGGACCCCTTGGTGCCTGTCGTTAAGAGTAGGCTAATGCCAATGCCGGATTTCTCTCCACCCTTCCTCCATTCCCTTAAAACTCCTACCTTTACCCAATTACCCACCTATCTTAAAAAATGGCGGAAATGACCTCAGCTGTTGGTAGCCTCCCCTGAATAACTAACTTCCTCTCCAGGAGGCCCTAAGTCACTTAGGCCTAGATCTAATGGACTTAGGTCCATTGTGCCAAACACCCTTCTAAAGAAATCACCCATAAGGGCCTACAGGTCTCTTATGGGGATCTCCCTAGGCTCCAAGAAAGCCCTGGATTGAACCTCTTTAGCCTTACCAGGAGGGTTTTGGTGTCGGGTTTGGTGAGTCCAGGGACCCAAACCATCACTCTCCTCCTTATGAGGTTATCAGCTTCCACAGCCTGGAAGGTAGTCCCCTCTATGGGTCCCATATTCTTTGCTGCCTCTACTAGCCAGGCTGCAGAATGGTCATCACCATATGCAATTTCCAACGCATCATTTGCAAACATCGTCCCCTCAAAGACTGGGAGGTCCTGGTTCTCTGAGACTTCATCCCAGAGACTCTCCAGTCCATTCTCTATCTCCTCATGCCATTTCTCAGTCAGCATCACCTAAAGATACTTTGTCAGGATATTGGCAATCTTCTTGAGGTTATTAGTCGCCTCTACATAAGAGGGCCAGGACCCAGTCTTAGCCCTCTTGGCATCCTGGACCTTACTAGAAGGCGTATCCCCTGGGATTCGCCTCTGTGGCCGAAGTGGAGAGGGCGTGTCTGTCGGCCCTTCCCCCCACTCCGAGGCCCCGCCAGCAATTGCCTCACCAGCATCTGTCCCATGAGCAGGGGAGTTTGTCAAGCTCCCACATCCCTTCGCTTACTACCTTCCCTTCCATCTCCTTGCTGTGCCAGTTAACTTCTGCCCCATAGTGAGCATCTCCATCCTTTGAGATGCTCTCTATGGTATTAACAGAGGCTCCCGAGTCAGAATCTGCCCCCTTGGAGGAGTCCTGGCTCAGTGCCTTCTTGATATATAGTTGACTCCAAAAAGTCAGAGAGGTCATCCAACTCTTTCCTCGAAGGGCTGGAGGGGCAACTAGGATGGATGTGTTTCCCACTTGGGACCCCCACAGGTAGGGATAAGATAGTGGAGGCAGCATCCTCATTGGTATCACTTACAGTATTGCTTCCTCCATTGAAGAAATGGGACTACAAAAGTCCATGTCAAGAGTGTGCTTTTCAGCACACTCCATAAGATTATTGTTATTGGTTTCCATATATGGTCCCACAAGTATCTAGAGAAATAAAGGGTCCACCCACACAACCTGCATGGGTAAGGCTAAATAAAAAGGTCACTCAGTATCCAGAGTCTCTCTGTTGGCGACTTCTTACCGTCAGCCCCACAGATGCAGTCACCCTTAGCACCGAGACACACCGTGGTGATGGGATCTTTTATCGACCGGTCACGTCTAGATCCATCATGTTCAGCGAAAACTAGGGGGACCTCGTGGAAGATGTGGTTCTTCAACACACATATGATGGTCCATGGGCATATTCTGCCCTGTGTCCCATCCTCGAGTTACCCCTTACTCCCATCCTGGCTCCTAGTAGTGGTTGTTATTGCAATTAGCTAGATCGTTGGCTATAAAATCCTTCATTATTCTTATTAACTGGAAAATACATCCATCCTTATGATCTGAAGTATTCTTTTAATCATTCAAATCGATGCAATGAAGACATTTTTCCCCACACAGTATATTATCAGATAAATTTACATGCTATCAGTTTTCCTAACATTAATTACACCGTAAAACAGAGTTTTTGCTCTCTTCCCTTCTTAGTATCGCATAAAATTTCCGTTTCTGAAGGACGATCGGATGTATCAAAACCTGAAAAATAATAATGTAATTCAAGACCAAAAATAGCTCAGCTATTCAAATCATTTTAATCTCCGAGGCATGAGAATTGACGTCTCAAAGACAGGCATAGTGACGACCGAAAACATGAGTCATTGATACATCTCTGAGACATGCAATGAGAATACATACAGACATCTGAGATGTGCTATGTAAAATAGGTATACATATTTTACCACACCAACCTAAGTGACTATTATAGTCGCTTCCGTTGGTGTGGGCATTCTCTTAATGTAATGATCATTAATTAATCTTAATGTGATGATCAGTTGATTAATCAGATGATCACGAAACTGGTCAAACTAGGGAAGAATACTCTTTTCAAGCGCATTGCTCGCATGAACGTTATATCTGCTAGTACTCGAGACTCATTCACAGATCTTCCAACTTTTTCTGTTTTTGCAAACGTGTCTGGTACTCATCGGAACATTCGGCAGACATTTTATGCCAAAAATGTACAAGAATTGCAAAATGTATAGGATTCATACAAAATGAACAATATTTTCTTTCATAATTTTAGATATCGCACTAGAAATCTGCACACACGCCGCTTTAAAAATATATTCGACTAATTATGTTAGTAGTGGTTTAAGCGGTTAGAGCCTTTGAAACGGTGCCAAACTGAAGAAAAAACAATTGACTTGCCGATATTCACTGCGTGATAATCAGCAATGGCGGGTTTGAGAGTGGTGGTTGATTTGAGTGCTTATTTTCTCGATCATCGGCGGAAGTCCCTGATTTACGTCGACCGAGATAACATAAAAAGTGTTGAAAATCTGGTTAACCACATAAGCAGAATTTTCTTACTTGACGATCAATTTGAAGTATTCATATCAGAGGCACATGTACCACGGTCTGAATCTGCAGATATCATTCAAGAAGGAGATGTGTTACGGTAAATTAACGTAATTTTTTTATCGATGAAAGCTCGCTATTTTGATAAGAGTTTTGATAACATTTGAAGAATGACAATTAATTTAAGTCATCTTATGTAGTCATCGCTTGAAATGCTCCGGGCACGGACTGTAATGTCACTGATTGAAATGGAAAGTTGCGGCGTGAAAGTATATTTCTGTATGAATTTTCTAACTTCCCATCATTTCTGTTATTATGCAATCACATATAACTCCCATCACAGCTTCGGACGTCAGTAGTGTATGTAGATCGATCCAAGTGCCGGTCACGCAGTGTGGTCTGTGGTGCTCCAACCGGATCACCCAATAATTGTGCGTTAAATCGGGCATGAATTACTGGCAGTTAGATGATGAAGTACTGGTGGTGCTACATTATGATTGTCAGAAGTTCCTGGGATTTCGCAGGTTGCTCAGGGATAGGAACCGGCCCCCCTACCCTGAATTATGAATTTCACACGACAGTGGATTAGTATGGGGTGAACCCTACGCTCACTTATCAATTGAAGTTGAAATCGATTTGAAATCACTTATCCACCACACAAAATCAATCAAAAATCTTACTTTTTAATAATTTTAATCTTACCTAACAAAGTTAATCAAAAATCATCAATTGAACATTGAGATAGTAAAAAAATGAAATATGTGAAGCTACAGGCTAGTGAAGAACATTGACATTAGAACAATGTACACGCATACTGTAGTAAGGAAACCATAGTAATTTTGATTTTCTGCAGTTCTAAGAAGTATTTTTATATTCTTATAGAATAACGAAAAGGATCACAGTAAAGCTGAAATACTATTTGGTTTTGAAATATACAGTATAGAACAATAATGTTATACAGTTCGCCACAGGTATAATAAAAATTACTTTAGAAAATTGTTTACTACATGAAATGAGGAAATTCTTTCGAAAATTCAGGAGTTTTATATCAGGAAATATTCAATAGTGGCTTACTGAAACCACAATATGAATACAGCAGTCGACAATTATTAGAATTTATGTGCTTGTTTGCATTTAAGAATTCTATGGCTAAAATTGGACATTGGATGGATGGGCAGGGCTCTTTTGGAGCCCCCCTGCCATATTGACCCCTTTAGATTCATTGTGCGAACTTGTATTTTACCTGCCTGCCACTTGCCTACTGGGGACAAGAGCACCACAGCCTTGGGGTGGGTCACCCATACAACTCCTGTTGTGCCTAATTTTGCTTAACTATGGTGATCTGACGGCAGCCAGTGTTTCGACGTGGCTAAGCTATAGCTCACTCAATGGCTAAATACTCAAATACAGAAGCATTACTTCATTTTACTGTTGGGTGTTGTGGTGGATATATTGCCTCTTTATTTCTGATTGGCTCATTTGTGCTAACTGGTGACAATCTCTGTCTGCTATTTTTTCAGTTGGGTAGTTTACCATGAGTGGTCCACATGAGGAATATGACATATTTATATTTCTCCTCCTTGAATACTCATCCTTAGGTATAATTATATCTGGCCAAAAGTTGAATTTTACATTATTGAGTGGCAATTGCACCAGAATATTGGTTATAGAAGTCGAGGCAGAATCAACAAAGCAAGTCACAATCCAGGCATATATGCCTAGTAGGTAGAGTTAGACTTCACACTTGACCAGTTGGAGGAAATAGTTGTAGTAGTAGTAGTAGTAGTGTTAGGTTTAAGGTGTGTTGACGGCCAAACACATGTTTTGCATGAATGACTTCAGACTTTCCTGGTGAATTGAGTAAATGAAATTTCCTTTGGTTTCTATCCAGGTTAGTGGCTCCATGACCATGTTTTAACAGCTTTCTGTTGTCCTTAGGGTGATCATCGCTTGTTTAAATGCCATAAAAAGATAGTACGCATGAGCAATGCAAGGAAGGATGGGAAAATTCCCAGGTGTATGTAAAAAATAGTTTGGAAAGTTTAAAAATACTGTCAATGCCCCTCACGGGTTCTCTTGATTGTGGATATCATTCTAATTCTGCTGACTATATGCAGCAACTAATGTCCATAACTAATCAATGGTGCAAAAATGAAAATATGTTCTACTTGTAATCAGGGACATGCTTCAAGAATCATCATTTTGAAGGGTTTCAAATGGTGCTATGCAATAGGCTATTTGCTTAGAAACAATCATTCTCAAATTTTCAACTACCATTTGTTGATAAATTAATTGGGCGGACACCAGAGATTGGTATATACTTTTCATATCGTTTATTAACTAACACACAGCACAAGCAATACAAACATTGGTCGGCACCATGAACTTACGCACACCGAACGAATATCAACCCTCAACTGTTTCCTTTCTTTATGCGGGTTCAACTTCCCGACACAAAACAATTTCTCATTTCCAACATTTCCCCTTGTCAGGCATTGTACCTGCATACAGAAACACACAAAAAAACACAAGAAATAACCCTTTCTCATCAAACTTATCATCAAAGCAAATAACCCTTGTTACATGAAAGAAAACTTATCATCAAAGCAAATAACTCTTGTTATATGAAAGAAAACTTATCATCAAAGCAAATAACCCTTGTTATATGAAAGAAAACTTATCATCAAAGCAAATAAAACAGAACACACACAAAAGAATGTTTCTCAAAGTTCACTGTAAACCAATTTTACTCACAAAATCCTTTGTCTTTGGACCTGATAATATTTTGGTTAATATATCTGCTAAGTTTTCACTTGACTTAACATATACTAGTTTGATATCACCAGATAAAGTTTTTTCTCTTAAAGCATGATATCTAATATCAATGTGTTTAGTTTTATCAGACACCATTTTATTACCAGCAACACACATAGCCCCTTGGTTGTCAACCAATAAATTAACTGGTTTCAGAATCAGTTTGTCTTGGTTCAGTTCACATAGGAAATTACTTAGCCACATTATTTCTTTTGCCGCCTCATACATTGCCACATACTCTGCTTCCACAGTCGAACTGGCTACTGTCCTCTGCTTCCTGCTTACCCAAGACACTGGTCCACCGGCTGGGATCACGACAAAACCACTTACACTTTTTCGGTCCACAGGATCATTGGCCCAGTCCGCATCTGCAAACACTTTTATAGGTTCCCCCATCCTTTTAAATTTTATACCCAACTTACTTGTACCCTTTATGTACCTCAACAGATGCTTTACACCATTCCAGTCACTTCTAGTTGGTTTATTTCACCTCTGACTTAGCTTACACACGGAGAACGCAATATCTGGTCTAGTGCTGTTTGCTAGATACAGTAAACTGCCTATCACCCTTCTGTAAATGTACTCATCAAACAACTCAGCTGCTTCCCCTGTTCCTCCTACTTCTAAAGGTGTTGAGCAACTCCTCGCATCTGTCATTTTAAAATCACTCAACAGTCTTTCCACATATGCCTCTTGGTCGATTTTAAGTTCACAAGGACCCCCTTGAGTCACTCTCATGGACAACAGGTGTTTGGCACTACCTAGGCATTTTATGTCCAAACATGTTGACAGTCCCTCTTTGAAAGTCTCTAGTCTACACGCATTTCCCACAGCTATCAAATCATCCACATACATGCCTACCACCAAACCTTCTGAACTATACACACATGGTTCACTAATGCATTGGGTCAGCCCCAAACCTCTCAAATGACTATCTGCACACATATTCCAATCTCTCCCCGATTGATGGAGTCCATATAGGCTCTTCTTTAATCTGCAAACGTAATCCTTAGCACACTTAACTGGATCTTGAAAACAATCTGGCTGTTCTACGAACACCTCATCTCTAATAGGACTTTTAAGATATGCTGAATTCACATCAAAGTGTTGAATACTCCACTTTCAACAGCCAAGGCAAGAATTATTCTAAGTGACCTCATTCTAAGCACGGGACTATAAGTCTCCAGAAAGTCAACTCCACGTATTTGGCTAAACCCTTGCGCTACTATTCTGGCCTTGTATTTTGCTACCCTACCATCCTCATTTCGTTTTATCTTGAACACCCATTTTGTTCCTATCACAGTTCTTCCTTCTGGTCTTTTCACAATGTCCCAGGAATCATTCTCGTGCACGTTTTTCATCTCTTCTTGCATAGCCTCATACCACTGTTGTGCATTAGGCCCTGCTAAAGTCTCCCCAGCAGATCTTGGTTCCTCATCTGATGACCTCTCATAGTTCACCTGGTTACAACATTTGCAATGGTCCTTTGGTACAGCTCTTCTCTCTGACCTTCTTGGCATGAACTGATCTATTTCTGCTCCTCCTAATTGATGTCCTTCGCCTGTGCATCTCCTTCACTCGACTCCTCAATTTCATTCATTTCCTCCAGGATTCCAGTATTTTCATCTTCATTAATATCATCCTCACTATCACTCGTGTATATATTAGTCTCCTCTTTACTCCTCATAACTCTACTGTCAAAGTCTATTTTCTTGTAAGGAAAAATGTCTTCGTTGAAAACTACATCGCGGCTGATCACCACCTTTCTTCTCTCGATACTCCAAAGTCTGTGTCCACTAACATCTTCTTGAACACCGAGAAAGATGCATCTTTCAGCCCTTGGTTCCAGCTTTTGTGTCTTGGGCATAATTGTGGTCCATGCTTGGCATCCGAATGCCTTCATTTTGCACTGATCTCTTTCACTAAAATCTTTCCCAGACCACACCTCAATAGGTATCTTGCCATCCAATGCCGATGCTGGACAACGGTTTCTGATGTAACACGCTGTACTCAGTGTCTCAGCCCAGAAATGATGCGGTACACCAGATTCTATTAACATGCATCTCACTACATCAAACAACGTGAGATTTAGCCTCTCTACTTTCCCATTCTGTTGAGGGGTATAAGGCACCGTAAGTTTGTGCCTGATGCTTTCTTTCTTCAGAAAAGCTTTGAAGTTCTCTCCCGTATACTCCCCGCCATTATCACTTAAGAGTGCCTTGATTTTCTTATCTTTCTGTTTTTCTACTCTGGACTTGTATTCCTTGAACTTATCTAAAATCTCTGACTTTCGTGCAACAATGGCTACATTTACATAGTTGCTATAATCGTCAGTGAACGCAACATAGTATTTTCCTCCTCCAAGGGATGTAGGAAAGATCGGTCCTCCAACGTCTGAATGGATAAGTTCTAACAATTCACTACTTCTACTTTCCTTTCTTTGGGTAAACTTCTTCCTACTAGACTTCCCTTGCATACAAATGTCACATTCGCTGCTCGCCTTTGCTCCTATTTCAGGTTCCTCCACTCTTAGAGCTGGTATCTTCTGCAGAATTTGTTTACTACAGTGACTATAACGCCTATGCCACAGGTCCAACGATGCATTACTTGCTCTGCCTTCAATATCTGTTTCATCTTCTGGGTCTAATATTATTTCTGTGCATGCAGCTTTAGCATCACCCTCTTGAATACCACCAAAGGTATGTACGTAATAGAGTCCGTTTTTGCATAAAGCTCTCATCATAACCTCACCAGTCGCTTTATCAATCACATCAGCTTTACCGCAATCGACTACTATTTTCGCCCCCTTTTTCTCTAAGTCACTCACAGAAATAAGGTTATGCTGTAAACTTGGCACATGCAAAACTTCACTCAATCTTATATCCCAACCACCGCACTTATCAGTCATTCGGAGCAACGAAGTAACTTTGCCTTTCACTTCTGATTTTTCACCATTTGCTACATCTACTAGTCCTCCACTCATGACAACGTCTTGCAGCAGTTCGATCGATGGAGATATATGATTTGTGGCTCCACAATCAAGCATCCATACATTTTCCTTGAATCTCTCATTATCTTTCGTCGTGCACAAAACTTTGTACGCCCTATCCTCATCTGCTAATGCCAGTGATACATTCTTTACCTCTCTATCGCCTCCCTTTAATTCCCCTCTCCTTACTTACTTCGTCTCTTCTCTTCTTTGATCTATTCTCTTGGGCTTCTTGCAGTATTTTGCAATATGACCTCTGCCACCACAATTGTAACACTGAAAGCTTCTATCATCTGGTCCTTGTTTCTGCTCTTGGTTTCTGAAATGAACCCTCTTGTCATCACCATGCCATCGTTTCTGTTGACCCAACTTGGTAGACAACGCCCTTGAAAACTCCTCGTTTCTCGTCTTGCGTTTTTCCTCTAGAAGCAATGCAGACTTCACCTTCCTAGTCGTCAGGTTTTCTTCATGCTTGAGGCCTCTCACTAACCCCTCGTACTTATCAAGTGGCAGTCCCATCAGGAAAAACATTGCTATTTGGTCGTCATTAAAGGTCACACCTCCCTTTGCAATCTTTCTGTGCAGTTGTTGAATCTTTGCTGTATATTGCGTCATGGTGATATCTTCAGTTTTCTCAACATTTACCATTTCCTTCAGGTTTATTATCGTGTGCAAACGGCTGTACGTACCGTGTATCACCTCTAATATTTTCCAGGCTTCTTGTGTCCTAATGCAATCTCCGATATCCTCTAAATATTCCGCCTTCACATGTTGGATGATGTAATTCAGTGCCTTTCTGTTCAAACGATCTTGTTCTTGATTGAGGGTTTCCACAGTTTCATAACTTGGGTCCACGGCACTCCAACAGTTCTTCTCCACTAAAAGTGATCTAATCCTCAAGAGTCCATACGTAATAATTATCACTTTAATTTCGGCACCTTTTCTATCTCTTCATTATTGTCTTCTCTTCTGCTGGCCATCTTGTCGTTTTTATTATGTCGTTCTGCTTACACTCGAAACTTCGCCGAAATAAACATCTAGTCGCTACAGTTTCTAATTTGTGCCTGAATTGTACCTGGGCCCATAACCTGTTGATAAATTAATTGGGCGGACACCAGAGATTGGTATACTTTTCATATCGTTTATTAACTAACACACAACACAAGCAATACAAATATTGGTCGGCACCATGAACTTACGCACACCGAACGAATATCAACCCTCAACTGTTTCCTTTCTTTATGCGGGTTCAACTTCCCGACACAAAACAGTTTCTCATTTCCAACACCAATCACAGTTTTCTGGAAGTGATAATATGAGAATATTTTCGGGTAAGGTGCATGGTGAATATCCGTTCGCATCATCCCCTTCTTCACTCCGCTTGGTCTGCATTTGCTGGTGTACTGAAGTGTTTGGTAAATAATATAGGAGCATTGGAATGTCTTTGATCATGTGTGGGATGGTTCTTGGATGGCATTTTCTCCCATGGCAATGAATTTTGCTCTGCTTTTGAGTTTTAAGATTTAAGACGAAGCCAAACCAGGACTTAAACTTAGTAGTAGTTATTATGGGGAGGTGACCATGAGATAAGTTCATTTGTGCCCTTTAGGATTCGTAGCAATAGGGTAGAGGTGGGAATTTCCAGGAAATGTAGGAAGGGTTGAGAGAAACCCTGGCACCAAGGGGTCCATGGTTTAACATCCCATCTTGCAGATGAAGTACTGAACTCAGAGTGGTTTCATATAAGCACTCAATAAGGGACCAGTATGCCAATGAAAAATCTCTGCCACTGCCAAGATTCAAACGGGCCCATGGGATGTGAAGCCAGTACTCAAGCCATCACACTAATCCAATCCCTGGGACTATAACTCTCGAGTCTTTTGCTCACTGTTTAGGTTTTATGGGACCTTATTTTCTAATAAACCCAAGGAGAAAACAATTTCTTTCACATAGTGACTGTGCATTAATCCTCTATTCATCAAATTATGACTGGACCAAGATTGTTCTTAGAATTACCTCTTTGACCACAAATACTAATTTATCATTACTCTGTTGTAGTGGTTTTGATGCCTGACAGCTATTTTCATTTTGAAGTTAGTTTAGCTTTGATTTTGGTGATATAATGTTATCAGGTATTCTTGTAATGCCAGCATGACTGAAAAATCAAATCCTCTCTATTTCATGATCTTTTGTTCTGCCATATCCTAGCATTTCAGTTCCAGTAAGTTTTCTTCTTTTATTTGTCATTTTTAATGCATTCAAGAATATATTTTGAATATTTTTTTTGTCATCTCCTGTTTTTATTTGCATATTTACTTTGGTTTGGTACAGGTTGTAACTACATGCACATTATTTATCATGTGTATAAGAAGTGTAGAACCTAACTACAGACTGACACTAGTATGTATTATAAGGGGAGGCAAAGATTATAAATTATCTTTGGTGTGGTCAGCTATTTCCTTGTGTTAATAAATGGAAACTCTATTTTTAGCATTGAAAAAGTCAGCAACCTACCCGAAGAGAGTGACACTTCACTTTGTGGCAAAACTTCGAAAACGAGCAGTAAAAAGATTTTATTGGATGGAGTAATACCTGAAAGTAAGAAGAAAAAGAAAAGAAAAGTTCCCGCTCGTGAGGAAATAGAAGATAAAATTACAGAATTGACCAAAGAAAATGGCTCTGAAACTTGGAGCTCTGGCATCCCTTTCATTGAGGAACCAAGGAAGAAGAAAAAACTTGAGGTGATCCCTCAGGACGATGGATGCGAAGCCATGTGTGAAGCATGGGAAATCAAACCCAAAAGAGGGGAAAAAAGATCTGGTAAAAAACCAAGTGAGTGTTCCCAGGACTCTTTGGCTGAGGAAGACTTTAATGTTATAACCAATCTAAAAGACATCTGTGGTGAGATTGATGCTCCCATTGATCCTGGTCAGGTGCGAGGAAGCACACCGATTGCTGATGCTAGTCATTTAGATGGTAGTGTAGCAGAGAATAATTCAGTTTGTGTACTGGAATCCAGTATTGATAAGTCTTTGACCTTCACTAGTGTGTCCCATGAAGATCCTGGTGGTTCCCAAGAGGCCAGTGACAGCATATGTGAATCATATGATTTTGCTGTTGGTTCTAGGCCTGCCAGAAAAAGACGCAGGCAACAAAAAAGGAATAAATCCAAAGTACAGGTGTGTCAAAGCGCATCCACTTTGAACACAGCAAAAGTTGTTGTAGATGCTCCCATTGATCATGGTCAGGTGCGAGGAAGCACACAGATTGCTGATGCTAGTCATTTAGATGGTACTGTAGCAGAGAATAATTCAGTTTGTCTACAGGAATCCAGTATTGATAAGTCTTTGACCTTCACTAGGGTGTCCCATGAAGATGCTGGTGGTTCCCAAGAGGCCAGTGACAGCATATGTGAATCATATGATTATGCTATTGGTTCTAGGCCTGCCAGAAAAAGACGCAGACAACGAAAAAGGAAAAAATCCAAAGTACAGGTGTGTCAAAGCGCATCCACTTTGAACACAGCAAAAGTTGTTGTATTAAAATCATTGCAAAATGGTGAAGTAATGATTGCTCCAGGGATGAATAAAGGGAGCATTAATAATAAGCATTTAAGGTTTTCTGACGAAGATGAAATTACAGAGGTGAAACTGGGAAGTGGAAGTTCACCAAAAATAGAAGTAAAAAAGAACAAGAATGTGGATAGAGTCTGTTCTGATGGCGTTTATAATAGGAATGCAGTTGAAGTGCAGGAGTTGAGAAACGAAGAATATTGCTCAGTCAAAAGTGTGAAAGAAAACAGGGGATTCCCTCTCCACCCTGTTGGCTCATCTCTTGGTAGGAAAGATGATCTGCAGATAAGTCAAGGAAATAGTAGCAATTTCAGAGTGAATGAATTATTAATTAGTGAAAACCGATGTTCTGAAAATGGAGTAGAGCAAGAGGTTGTGGTGAAGGGAACTGAAGTAGAAGGTACATTATGTGGTGCTGATAATATTGTATGTACTGAGGAAGTATCTGTGGAAGACCCTCCATCTAAGCCTGGGAATAGGTCCATTATATTCAAACCTCAAAATAAAGGAAATCGGAGGAAAAATGTAATCATAGCTATGGGATTGGGCGCAACACTTTCTCACCTGATGAAAGAATCTAATGTATCCAGAAAAGAGGAGGGTACTCCATGTGAAAAAGAAGATTCATGTAAAGCACTTAAAACTTGGACTCCTGTAGTACCTGATGTAGAAGTGAAACCTGTGAAGAACAATAAGGATAAGCGTTATGCAGGATTTCCGGTTCTGGAAAAATTTCCTCGGAAGGGTGATATATTGGCTTTTAAGGTAGGTACTTCATAATTTTTACATAAATTGGGGATAATAATGTTTCTAAATGTCATAATGGTTGGTGGCTGATTAAATGAAAATTATTAGGGGCCAATAAAGTAGTAATTGGCTGTTAATCCAATCTCCTGAAGGGAGAGTTTTAGTTATATCCCAATGAACTTGTGCCTGTTCATCTGTTAAGTTAGAGAAACAAAACTACGGTTGCATGAATTTGATGCTTTGGTAGCTTAAATTGTCTCATGTCCATGACCTTATCTGAGATATTAAGTGAAATTAGGAAGACTTTAATTTCTCATTACTCACATTTTTTCTTTTGAATTACACATTAAGAATATTTTGTACTTAAACTTTCATTCAATCACGCATGATATAATATGTATTTATCATGAGAGAATTCAGTAAGGGCGAGTATCTGTGTGCTGTCTGTAATGACCGAGCATGCTTCACTAACTCTTGAGATGCTACTTCTATGAACCTTGAACCTTCTAGCACACACCAAATTCAAATTTTGAATTCAATTCAAAATTCCGGTCTCTACATATTTTCCCATGTTACTATATTTTCGAAACCAAAAGGATGTTAGTTAACTATGGGGTCGGGCTCATATTTAAATATGTACTCATCTTTAACTTTAAGGTGCCATGTCTACATGGCATAGTCAACAATGAACCATATTTAAAGTATACCCAACTATTGTGTGTAGAAGAGGCATGAGATGGGTTGAATAGTAGATTTCTGGAATTTGAATCTTCATATGCATTAATTAACAGGCTGGATGCCCTTTTTAACCATTAATACATTTGAATTTACACAAAAATAACTACACAGTAAGACGACTCAAAATAATGTGCATACAGACAATATAACTCATACTAAATCTTCATAAAAATACCAACATAAGTAAGTATTACATTGAATGTGCACAAAATGGCTGCACAGTAGAACATAAAACATTTTGGACTGTGATAAATCTTCATAACATACTATTGAATATTAAATCATAACTCGAATATCTCAAATTTTGAATACTAGAATAGCAATTGATATGCTATATGTTATTCTGCAAATTAATTTGGGGCCTGTTAAAGTAAGAACCTACAAGTCGATGAATAAAATTATTAATAATGGTTTAAAAATGTTAAATATATAATTAAATATTTTTTCTTCCAATTATGGACTTTTGAAAACATTAACCTTAATAAGTGAGTAGAAAGTTTAATACACCATGTTCTGTCTGGTTTTGAATTAATATAATGTAGTTCATCAACATGCCAAATATAGCATAATTAGTGTACTTTTTCGAGATCTTGAATACTTTAGGGTTCTCACGGGTACTATTCGCACATCTCTAATTTTAGGCATATGAGTGAAAAATAATTGATGCTTTGTAATCAAAATTCGTTGGTGCTCTCAATTCATGCATTCACATTCTTCTAACCTTGTAAATTACTGGTATGTGTGGGATTCATTAAATAATTTGTAAATGCTAATAATAATAAATACTTGGTCAATAAAATAATGCTGGGTTCCATTATTATTTCACTTTTAATCCCAGAGTTATCCCCCTTCATGTTCTGTTCTTTTTCTTTCTCAGCACCTTATAACCATTTTCTCTTCTATAACATCCTTCAACATCTCATTGCATGTTGTGGACTCATCCTCCTGTATTGCTTCAGCCATACTTCTTGTGTTCACACTTAGTTTCCACCACTCTTACTTGGTCCTGCTTTCAAAGTCTCATTGTTAAAAATCTTCCATTTTTATTTCTCGTTATACAAATTCCTTTTGGATTAATCTCATTCTTGTTACTTTCTGATGATTTCATCTTACCTCGTGAATGATAATTCATTTTCTTTGCAGTCTTCCCTTGTCGTGAGCGAGTATCTTTGCAAATGACTCCTGGAACTCTTTCGTATTCTGAAGGAATTAGAGACTGCATCATAGGCTAAAAATAGTGACTCTGGTAGTTTTTGGCTTATAGCAGAGTATTATTATTTAGGCTATCATGATAGTCTGGTCGCTAAATCATCCAGAATATCAGCTTTAAAGCTGAATTTATCATACTGATGGATGTGTTTAATTTAAAACCTTGTATGAGGTTTAAAGTGTCTTTTTTTTGACTCTTTAGTTGTGTGCATCAATTTGACTAAAATTTTAATCATTAGAGGAAATGAGGTTTAAAGTGTCTTTTTTTTGACTCTATAGCTGTGTGCATCAATTTGACTAAAATTTTAATCATTAGAGGAAGTGAATGTCAGGCTCAACCTTGAGTGTGCAAAGTTAATTGTTTTCCTTCTTTTTTCATAGATTTTGAAATTGAATGAAAATTATGAACCAACCGTCACTGAGTATTTAGAAGGAAAAATTATTGATTGTGATAATGCCAGTACATTAGTGACTGTAGAAATCCTCGGTAAGTGTAAAGTTAAATGCTCACATACATTTTATTGTAATATAAAGACTTGCTTACGAAATTTCAATTTAAAAAAATATCATCGGTGAGTTCTTTTTTTTTAATTTATGGATGAAATTGGAAAAAAATAAGCAAAGTGAATATACCAGTTTTAATATTAGTGTCAAAGGTACATGTCATTGATGGGTATTTTGAATTCATGCCACAAACTGAAATACACATGAAAAAGTTCCAAAACATTAATTACTCATTCCTGGTATAACAAGAGAATTTTGTCATTAAATGGATTTTTTCTTTCAGTTTGTATTGTACAGAATCATGTATCTATGCACAATATTCTGTAAATGTGGCATGGTTTATGCCAGGTAGCATTTTTCACTTGGGAGTACATAATATGGCATTCTAGGAATCACTTCCCCTGCTTAAAATAAATGCTGCATAATCTAGCTGAACCCACCAAGTAACTCATTCAAAGTGTGCACTTTTGAAATAATAATAAAATATTTATATCGGCAAAAATTGTAGGAGAGGAGAAATATTTAAAAATTCGCTCAAAGTTAGGGAATTCCATGAGAGAAAGCAAAGGAGCTTCATTAGTTTGGGCAGTGTGAGTATGACATATTTTTTTAAGTTCAGAGAAGTCCTTATGATCCCATTAAAATTTTCAGCAATCTCACAGCATGCTTCCTTTTGAAAACTTTTAGATAAAATTAAAAACCATCTTGTTCTATGAAGCTGATTATGGTACAGCTAAATATTTCTCATAATTTCTATGAATCAGAATTCCATGGGATCCTTGGTAAGTTGAAGGAATGTGCATTCTTAAAATTTTGTGTTCTATATAATTTGGCTAAGTAGTGGGAAAAGTCTTCCGTAATCATTAAATTCAAGTGATGTAATATTATATTCAATGCAAAAAATATCTCTCAGTTGATGTGCATACTTCCTTGAAATATTGAACACTACTATCAATTCTTCATTCCTGGTTGACAGTAAAACTAAATATTTAATTATTATGCGAGAATGATTACCTTATAGGCCTTTGACTCCATTCTACTCTTCCTAAATGAAGCCCCTTTGTACTCTCACGAAAAAGAAGCATGCTGAGTAAGGGTTTCAATTAGTATTACATATTTTCCTTAAGATAGTGAAATTTTAAGCCCTTCTGAGTTCATCGTGATGACACCTTATTGATGCAAGGTTAAGGATTTCACTGTAGCTTTAAAAAGTGAATTTATTTTATATGTGAAACATAACTACATATTTTCAATTTACAGATATTCTGTGACCCCAATAAACTTGGGATTTAATCTGTGACTACTATATGTACAAGTATATTTAGCGTGTGATGCTTTTGATTTACATTAGCTGTGCACCATCCTCAGTGTGCTTAAATGCTAATTTGTTATTATGCACTTAGGTGGGTCAGAAGAACTTACAAAGACCAGTGGTAAATTCGACATAGAAGAGGATGATGAAGATAATATTCAAGTTTCTGAAGTAAAAAATAAGCAAGAGGCATTGCAACTGAATTGGAAGGATTTCATTGAGCCAAGGCTGGTGTTTCCATAATTTGAAAATGTTGAATTTATGTTTATAACAGTGGAAGCAGAAGTTCCTAAACTGTGATATTATAAGATATAATATTGTTTGCAGATATTCATAATTTTGTGTGTGAATCTTTTCATTTTCATTATATTCTTTTAGTTTGGTATTTAAGTTATCACATTGGAATGCATAAGAAACTTATACATACATTATTGTGTTAAGTATGTAGTTTGCTGGTGAAAGTTCATCCCCTCAAGATTTTGGAATTCTTTATGTTGGTATCCCCTACGAAAGCATTATTAACTCAGGTCGTCTCAATTTATCTCTAGATAAAGCTTGATCTCTCAAAGATAACAATGTGATTTAGTTTGCTCCTGAAAAGTCTGTCTTTGTCAGTCAACTTGATTTTATATAGAACAAATGGGGAGATATTTTTGTGAAATTGAATCCCTTCAGTCGGTACTCATACCTCAACCAAGATGATTTTTTTTCAAGTGATGGTATTGTTTTAGGAAAAATTCCATGGAAGGTTTTTAATTTCTTCTGTTTATGACTCTTTGTAATTATCTTTTGTAGTAAAATATGAATAATTTCATGCTAGTTATTATTATGGTATTCAGTTCTTTACTTGTTGTTGAAGCATTGCTATGTGGTTCGAGAAGTACTTGTGAGCTTTGCTGTTATATTCATATCATTACTGAATAGAACTTTGTTCAAAAATTCTAAATTTCATAGTGACACAACACTCATCTTTAAATATTCAGAGAGTAAAACTTAATTTTGTAATCAGGACATTAAAACTTAATGATGAATGACAAAAATAATAAATTCAGGCATGAAAATGATATAAATTGGATATCTCAAGAATGATGTAGGTATTTAAAAGCACTAAATTGAATTTTTATTAGGCTTTACCATTGACAATGTTTGACATTGTCAATTGTAAAGACACTCAAGAAAGACATCTATTTCAGGCATTTACAAACTGAATTGCAATACCTGTAGTGTTTTATATATGGGTCAATCCATATGTAGTGGTCCAGTTGTTGTTGCTGCAACATTTCAAATATTTTTTATATTTTTACCATAGAAACTACCATTTATTATGAATACAAAAACGTCAATATTCTATTTTTTTAAAGTATTTTCCTGATAGTGGCCGTTTTTATATTTTTGGATTTTGGGTGATTATGGTGTTCTGCAGAAAAGCAAATATCTCCAATTCCGTGTATCCTAGAACAATCAAACAAAAATCAATCTATTCAGTAAATAATCAACTTAAATAATGGTAATTAGAAATATTGACCTAAAATTACGTCCAAAGGTCCAAATATTGCTTCAAAGTTGTCATAAAATAACTTAAAAAAACTCAGTTTTTACGACTTTTTTCTATAGGAAGGAAAGAGATATAATGCTTGTAATCTTTTTATTTGAAAGGTTTACGTACATGTTTTATGCATGCAGAATGTCAAGCTGTGGACTTAAGTGGTTTTTTAATAAAAATTTTTTAAATTCTTGATTTTTCAAGAATTTCAAAGTTTAATGTCCATTAACTTTGTTGCACATGAAAATAAAAATTTGGAATTCAGCCCACTTATATTCCCTTATATGAAGAATGAACAGTAAAAATTTTGTTTTGTGGACTCAACTATTTATGAAGATATTAAATATTGAAAAGTACCTAAACATTGAGATCAACGGGGTGCAATTTAGTACCCTTTTAAGTAATTTTTATGCCGAAACTTCTTTTAGTGACCTCGCTCTTCATGGTCCCCCCAACACCATCACAGGCATGACCTAAAATTACGGTCAAAGGTCCAGATATTGCTTCAAAGTTTTCATCAAATAACTAGAAAAATCAATTTTTACGACTTTTTTTCTATAGGAAGGAAAGAGATATAATGCTTGTAATTTTTTTTATTTGAAAGATATACGTACATGACCTAAGCTTTTATTTCATTTAATTTTTCCACTAGTGATTCAAGAAACTCATCTCTTGGCTTTGTCACTGTTATCATTTCTGCACAGTCAACAGTCACCCACTGTTCATACAGAATATTATCTGGCATTTTAGCCACATCATCCAGTTCGAAAAGCATATTCATGAGTCCAATAACTCTCACAATGCCTCACATTCAATCAGCATGCCCTCATACATTAGCAAATCACACACTAAGTCTTGTCAACATTCAGTTTAGCCCCATCTATCATAAGTTTTACATTCTGTTGATATGAAAAAACACAACTATGGGTTCCCGAAGCCCCTGCTATAATACATCGTTTGGGTCGAAGTTCACAAATTTTTGAACAACCAATTTTAGTATATGACAATGTTTCTTTGAATTGGGCATGTAACTAATTTAATTAAATAAGAAAGGTTGTTTTTGCTTGTGCTCTGACTTTCCATCAATTTCACACAGATAATCCTTTTTACCTGGACAAATTCGACTGTTTTCTTCACGCAAATAGAATTCAGTAACTTCCCTTACTGTATCCAAAAACAGTCTTTGCCACTATTTCTTTTCTTAAGTCAGGGATAATTCCTTGTTTTTTCTCTAGATCTCTTGCAAGTTTTACAAGGCACTCAGAAACTTTAAATTCTTGCTTATTCTTATTACTTGCAAGGAACAAAGTTCCTTGACCATGAAGATTACCATCTTCAATAAACTAATTATTTTAACTTTGTTCTCCTTTTACACGTTTTGGTTGATTATTAGTTCCTCAAACACTTAAAAATTCAATAAATTATTTTAAAGGTATAAAAAAAGAACTAAATTGCACACCGTTGATCTCAGGTTTGTCACTATTTTGGTACTTTTCAATGCTTAATATCTTCATAAATAGTTGAGACAATGAAAAAAATTTTTACTTTATTCAGAATAACTTGTAAAATGAGGAGAAAAATTGATCAGTGGGTTGTGATAATTTTAAAGGCATATAACATTACTTACAAGGGTACTAAATTGCACCCTGTTGATCCAAAGTGTGTCAATATTTTGGTACTTTTCAATATTTAATATCTTCATAAATAGTTGAGCCCACAAAACAAAATTTTTACTTTTTATTCTTCATACAAGAGACTATAAGTGGGCCGAATTTTAAATTTTTATTTTAATGCTCAACAAAGATAATGGAAATTAAACTTTGAAATTTTTGAAAAATCAAGAACTTTAAAAAAATTTTATTAAAAAACCACTTAAGTCCACAGCTTAACATTCTGCATGCTTAAAACATGTACGTATACCTTTCAAATAAAAAAATTACAAGCATTATATCTCTTTCCTTCCTATAGAAAAAAAGTAAAAATTGATTTTTTTTCAGTTATTTGATGAAAACTTTGAAGCAATATTTGGATCTTTGGACGTAATTTTAGGTCAATATTTCTGATTACCATTATTTAAGTTGATTATTTACTGAATAGATTGATTTTTGTTTGATTGTTCTAGGATACATGGAATTGGAGATATTTGTTTTTCTGCAGAACACCAAAATCTGTGTTTTGTCAACATAAAAATGGCCACTATCAGGAAAAAAAATAGAATATTGACATTTTTGTATTCTTAATAAATGGTAGATTCTATGGTAAAAATATAAAAAATATTGAAAGTCATGAAGCAACCATTTAAATTTTTTTGGACCACTTCATATGGATTGATCCATATCAGACAGGGAGAAACTTCTGTGCTCCATGTAAAGGACACACAAGGTGTCACAAAAAATCCAACTCCCTCTTTTCCCAGTACCTTTTGCGAATTCAACCACCAAAGCCTTTTTGTGGCTGAAATCTTACACTGCCTCCCCAAGGGATTAAAGATGGATGGTCTCGCTCAAATCAAGATAAGGAGACGCATGGCAAACCCTAATATGATTTTTTGTAATGAGCAGTTGTACCTGTAATCTTTCCCCCTCCTTTCTGAAAAACTAACCTTGACTGCTCCCACACTGTCCCTTTCACCCCTAGACAACAGCATAGCTCCTCTCCTTTCTTACCCAAAACTCTCTGGACAACAGTCAACCTCCCACACTCTCCCCCTCCAACACCACCTCTCCTGCCCTTAAACCATGATCACACCTTCCACGCTGAATTGTGTGAGTACACATATGTACCTAATGTACCATATAATGCTACTGAGAAAATTTTTTTGTACCTGATAATGCAGCAAGTCAATGAAGTTTTTCATTTGAAAATGGATAAAAGTTCATATGTTTCATGAGGTTATTGAAGCATAAGTGGTTTCATCATAAGACAACTATTTTACAAAACCTGCCATATTTTGATGAACTGAGTAGTTAAGTTCACGGTGAAATTTACAAGGGTTTGTTATAGTTATTCAACTTTTAAATGGCTATTCCAATCTTGAACGTTGTTTTATTAATTTAATACCCCTATTGAAAATATCCAGTGACTCCCACTGAAATGGGACCGATTTTCCTAGCAACCTAATGTTAATGGAATAAAGTAGAAAAAATCAAAGTATGTAATTCATAGTAAAGATTTTAAATATTCACAATCCACCATTTAAAGTCTGTTACAAAGTTTACCATACATTGCTTTAACAATGATCTTGCGTGTTACTGAAAGTCACTGGACCCAGTGATTCTTGGGACCTAGGCAGAGAGTTGAGTGTATAGGTTTTCCATCCTTGGTGCCCAGTGACCAAATTTGATAGATGATGAATTTGTTAAACATCTCAAATTAATACTTTTAATCAAAAGTAGAGAAGTAAGACTGTCCAAATCAAAAATTTTATCAAAATTTTAAAAATTTAATAGTTTCCAGTGACAAACCCAGTGAATTGGTTTAATCACTGTCGGAGTTACAGGATATTTTCACCAGGGATGCTTCATTCTGAAGAATCTGATCACAAATTAAGTGCTACCAAACAATAGAGAATATTTTTCTTCCAAAATTCTTAATATTACTCTAGTTAAGAATCCAATCATTTTTTTGAATTACTGATTTAAGTATAGCATTAGTTTGCAAATCTATTAACTTTTTAATTGCATATCAACATCAGCGACACAAGTGATTTTGCACCAAAAAATGATCTTGCATGGTCGTAAAAATCATTAGATAAAGCTATTGTTTAGTTCATTCTGTAACAGAGTAATACCATGAACACCAAGTTCGACAAAAATTTAATTCTGCAGACATTTTTCCAGAAATAGTCTCATTACAAATTATGTGAGAAAATATTGTGTCATCTCTTTTGGAAACTTTCAGTCTTATGACGATGGCATACTGGTCGTACAATCATAGTAAATAACTTGTGTGAAAGTTCACAAGGACATGTTCATACATCCAATCCCACTTCTCTGTTGAAGGACTTGAAATCAGAAGACACTTGTTACACAGGTTTTCCCTTTCCTTGTAGTTTTACATTTATTACAGTTAAAATGTAAACTTCCACTTAACAAGGACCACAAATTTCTGATACAGGTTTATGTTTTTCTTTCATAAATATGCGTACATCATTTAGGAGTCCCAAGGAAATATTTTTAACACCTTTCCTCCATTTAACTACTGCACTTAATTGTGCTACAGCAAATCCTCTGATTCAGTATCCTTAAGAAAACTTGTCTTTATATGCAATGACAACAACTTTAATAATGTAATGTGCTTCAATAACTATAGTTTTACATCCTGATCTAACGTCATATTCAAGACAAGAATATAAATTACAGACTACTAGAAAACAATCTAGATGCCATGTGGTAGTTTACCGAGGGATCACCTAAGCTAAATATGATTTCAATGTCAATTATGCCCAAGGCTCTATCTGAGCTGTGGGACATGGCATTAGATGAATCCATAGGAACTTTGAAGGGAGATCGTAAAAAAGGACCAAAGAATGAGGGTGAAATTGTAATGTAAACAGTGGGTAGGAGCAGCTTGATTTGGATTTCTTCGTACAAGATGGGAAAGTTTTACAGGCATGATAAATATTGTCCTGAACTTATTTGATGGGTAAGGAGTGATTATGGCTTATCTATAGAATTGTATCCTAAAATTTCTGCAAAATTAGTGGTAATGGTATTTCGAAAAAACATATCATGAGGATTAGCAACCTCAGAATCAATGCTATTACTAAAACTAATTCTTGGTTAAATTTCAGACAAACAAGGCACCAGCTTCTAGAATAAACAAAACAAATTTCCTTAATAATTTATTTTCAACACAATATTCACATATTAAGCATCTTTAACATCTATTAACAATATTTGGGGTCTATTAACAATTAAGTATGGTGGAATTAGGATACAGAATACTAATAATTTAGATCAGTTTTCACACTCGGGATCAGAAAAGCTTTTACTCATCATTTCATGAAGTCTGTTATTTCATATGAAATTCCATTCTGATTTTCACTCTGGTTTGTGCTTTACTAAATGCAAAGAAAAAATATTACTGTAACCAATTGGCTTCCATGAATCCAGATGCCAAGAAACCGGTAGGGAAACCTGCTCGTAAAAAGAGATGCATTAGAAGCAGATCCATGATAGGAAATATATAAAGCATCAATCACTTAGAGAGATAGACCTTCACAATCATGTTAGCAGAGTTCATGCAGGAATGTAACTTGAAAATTTTCCTTTTGCATGCCAAAGTTCAGACATAACTCACGAACAGCGATACAAGCTTCCAATGTCACATAAGGGTCATTCCATACCAGTTCATCCAGGCCATGACACCCACCGACTCAGAGTTCATTGAAACTTGGCATGATTTATCTTTTCATGTACACCCGTCCACAATAAAATGTTACCACCTCGGAGGCCGAATTTTTCTAAGTCCCGAGTTGAAGGAGATTTGACAACACTGTCCCTTGGCGCAGAGTTTAAATGCCCAGAGCTCTCGCTGCTCTCGCCATTTATTGGGGGTACCCTTCCCCCGAGAACAATTCCCTTTTCACACTTTTTCAAGTGAACAACCAGGGCAGACCGCCTTGACTCAAGACCACTCTTCTCAGTGGTCATGCTTGTCCAGGATATCTGCTAGAAGACGAGTCGCCCGAGACACATACGTACCCGTGGTCACAGAACGGGAGAAGGGGCACGATATGAGTTCCAATCACTTCTCTCCACATTTCTACTAGAAAAATAATAGAAAATGACACTCGCTTTATAACCTCTTTCGAAAATACCTAACATTTATTCCGAGACCACTTTGGAGTCCTATGACAACCGGACGATTTTCCGAGGGTAATGATTAACGTGCTAAATGGTCGTTGCGCTTCCACGGGTATTATAAGACCGTAATATATGCAATGTTCTGGTTGAAATTTTATGTCCTCTAAACTTAACACTTCAAACGCCTACATTTATTCATCACTAAGTCACCAATTAACTCAGGTTCATCCAACGTTCATGTCGCAAAACGTAGGTGTGAAGAAAGTCTTAGGAAGGTGTAAACAGAAAGTCTTAGGTTTATTATTCCGTAGTTTTTTTCAATTGATCACTACTTCAACTGCTCATGTATTACGTCTATATGAAATTAGATCAGTTGCTAATACGATCTTCAGTATTTTTGTAACGCTTGAACTCCTGGAACTTTATTCAAAAGCCATTAATTTCTGAAAATCAATAGCTATCGGCTTACGTGGGCCGAGATTCTTACAAAGTAGAAGTTTTTCCAGCCTCATTACCTAATTCTCTCTAAAAGACATTTGCATAAAACGGCTTAATCAGAGAAGCCTTTGAGCGCTTAGCCGATATACCCTACCTTCGGAAATAATTCCGATACGTTCAGAAGTCGGTCTATATTTTTTCACCTTCAGAAACATTCCCGGCATGTTTTATGATACCCACAACCCCAAACAGTAAGCAGGTGGTGAAAATAGAATCAAGACAGATCACAACAAAAAAAAAAACTCATCCGAGAAATGAACTACAGATCTACAAATGCGCTGTTATACGCGCTATTCCAAGCAAGGTTTGAATTTGGACAGGCTCTCCATTTCTTCACATTTCCACCTTCCGCTATTTAAGTAGTGTATCGGAGAAAAAGGGGTATAGCAGCATTGATGACAGAAGGAGGACAGGAGGAGAAAGAAGATTGTATTAGCAAGATAAGCTTTTAGTCGTAGACGTGAGCTGTTGACAGGGGTGTTAAGTAGGGAAGTAGAAAATACTAGCGAAAAGTTTGATATGGAGCGTGGCACTATATGACGCTCGAACATAGGCTTCGTGGAACGAAGATGGAAATATACTCAGAGCTTTTAAGATGTGAGTATGGAGAAGGATGGAGAAATTGAAGTGGGTCAAAAGGAGAACAAATGATGAAGTATTAGAAATGGTAGGAGAGGAAAGAATTTTGATTGATCAATAGAGAAGACGAAAAGGGCTAGGGTGAATTGAAATATGTGATTAAGTGAAGAATATTGGTTAAACGGGGTAGAGTGAGGCGAAGAACGGGTACCTGGGATAAAATGATGGGAGGTATAGGGGGCTGAAGAGGGACAGTGTGTGGAACCAAAAATAATGATAATAATGATTCTCATCACTGCAATCACATCACGTGTTTAATTCCCTTGGAAAATATGAATTGATCCTCACCTAGAAATTCATTGCTCTCTTTTCCATACATCGATTGATGTTTATAAGCACCAACGTAGCAGCATGAGAGATTCAGTAGTCTTCGCATTCCCTTGTTACTCTCATTTTCGTTTTAGATGGCAATACAGTTTCTTCGAATACTCCGACAGTATATTCTCCTTGCATATCCTACAAGCGAGCCCATAAAAATCCTCCGACCTCTCTGCTCAGTAGTTCAGTAATTCCAAGTATTCCTTATAATTACGTTGAATGTGTTCTGATCATATTGCAGAATTACACGTCCAGTCATTTTTTTATATTTCAAGTAGCATATACTGCGATATGAATTGCCGATGAGTATTCATTCTAAGAAATAACCAGGCGAGTATGCGAGAGTGCGAGGATTGTATGTAATTTGAAAGAAATTCTAAATATATCCGCGATAATTTTTCCTAATATATTACCCAATTAAGCTTGGAACTTAATACTTATATGCCGTAAAGACGTTCAGTACGTCTTATCTATTGTTATCGAAATCTGCCTGTAACAGTTATAGCATTATTATTTTTACCATTTCCTATACAAGCGCATTTTTCAAGCTCTTATCTCGAATATTTTATGATCTCATTATTTCCTATGACGAAATGAAGGCAAAAACGGAGTATTTGTGAATATTTTGGGAACGCTTTTGACTAAGACATATCGACGGTGTTAATGACAACTCTTGCTTCAGCTGCAATCATATTTGGGTCGTCACTCTCTCAGCAGTCGCGAAACCTACACGATCATCTTCGAGGGAGGCCCTCGGAGCAGCAATCGAAAAAAAGGCTGCGTTTCGGGAGGCCTCACTCCTCGCAGCCGATTGTCGCAGGGCACCCTTGCGGTCCACCCCCCCACTGCAAAAATCCCTGTCCACCTTTGTCAGTCCTAAGAGAGGAAAAACCCGCCATGCTTTACCTGCTCCTTAAATACCCATTGTGCTTGGGCCCTGAAAGAGACTTGAACCGGTAGGAAGAAGACCCGAGGTGTCCTGGATGGAGTGGTGGGTGTCATAAAACGTGTCGGAGATGATTCTTAAGGTGAAAAAATCTACGCATCCGTCTCCATACCCGTCTCGGCATTATTTAAGAATAGGGCCTCAGCGAAGCGGTCCGTGGTCACTTATCGCCCATATCTGGGCATTTAGTTTTCTTGGAGAGGGAGAGAGGGGAAGGAGACATTTTTTCTGCAGGTAAATTTATATTTTGTCATCGGAAAGCAATTTTTCAATCAAAATCATTTGAATGAGTGGAAAGGATTAGAATATAATCAGAATATATCTGCGTGTAATGTTAATTTCAAAAATATTTTCGACAGAGTGAAGAGGAAAGGGTTAATGGAACTATTGCGTAAAACAGGAATTAATTGGAAGAACAGAAGACTGAGCCAAAGTTCATGCATTACCGAGAAAGTGCTGGTGAGAGAAGCGGACGGGGAATGAGATGAGGTGGTATTACAGAGATGGGTTGCGTAAGGCTGTGCGTAGGCACCGGCACTTTTTAATTCATATTCGGAGGGAATGGTGGGAGGGCTCGATACAGGTGTATAGGTAGGGGAAAGTTGATAAGGTTTGCGGGTGATCAAGCCCTGGTCAACTAGTCACCCCTTAAATCATAAGAAGACTCAAGTAATGAAATTTTGCATGCATGGAGGGTGATTTTAATTTATTTAGAAGAGAGGGGTTAGATCATGGAGCAGGGAGAGTAATGTAGTAACCCGGTTAGTATTGAAAAGGAGTATTCTGCCAAAATTTAAGTCCGAAGGAGAATTACGTTGAGAGACGTTTCGTCACAGAGGGGGATAAATGACAGGCTTGAATGACTCGTCCTCTAGCAGATATCGCGGACAAGGCGGCCTCATTCATTTATTACTCTCTTTTCCATACCTTGGTTGATGATTTTAAGCGTAAGCTTAGCAGTATGAGAGATTCAGTTGCCATCACATTTCCTTGTTACTCTCGTTTCCGTTTTAGATGTCAGTACAGTTTCTACGAAATCCTCCGACAATATATTCTCCTCGCATATCCCACGGGTGAGTCCATAAAAATCTTCTAGGCCTTTTTGCACAGTCGTTCAGTAATTCCACGTATTCCTTCTAATTACGTTGAATGTGTTCTGGTTACGTTGTAAAATTACCCGTCCTGTCCTTAATACACATTTCCGTTTAACAATACGAGAAAACGTTAAAACCTTTGAGTAGAGGTAGTAGTACTCCAGTACACGCAGTACTCAAATACTGGGTTTCGAACAGGGACCTTCGAATACGAAAACACTTACAGTTTTGACCAATGCATCTAAGAGACGCTCAATCTGTTCCTAATAATCTTGTTAATACTTTTATTTATTAAGTGAGTTTTTTTAATTTTTGAAATAGCATATACTACGATATGAATTGCCGATGAGTATTCATTCTAAGAAATAACCAGACGAGTATGCGAGAGTGCGAGGATTGTGTGTAATTTGAAATAAATTCTAAAAATATCCGCGATAATTTTTCCTCATTTATTACGCAATTAAGCTTGGAACTTAACTCTTATATTCCGTAAAGACGTCCAATAAGTCTTCTCTTTTCTTGTTGAAATCTGTATGTGTCAGTTGTAGCGTAAGTATTTTTGCCATTTACTATACAAGCGCAGTTTTCGAGCTCATCGCTCAGTCAAATAAAATTCACCGATAATTTAAAAGATAACACCGATCGTTAACAGATATATAAATGCTGATAACAATATTCATCTATGTTATTCATGTTATAAAATCAACAGTTTCTACAACGAAATAAAGGCAAAAATTGAGTATTTTGGAACGTTTCGGAAATGACATATATCGACGGTGTTAATGACAACTCTTACTTCGAGCTGCATTTACATTTGGGTAGTCACTCTCTCAAGAGCTGTAGTCGCGGAAACCTAAGCTACCCATCTTCAAGGGAGTAACTCCGAGCAGCAATCTAAAAGAAGGCATTTTTCGGGAGGCCTCACTCCTTGGGGCCGACTAATTGTCACAAGGCACCCTTGCGGCCCTCCCTCTCCAACGCAAAAATCCCTCTCCAGGTCATTGAGGAAGGGTCTCACCACAAACCATGGCAAGGGAAGGAGGAGGGCCGTGCCTCGGTGTTGGTGCTGCTCGGGGCATTTAAAGGGACAGAGCTGCACTGTTGTCAAATCTCCTTCAACTCGGGACTTTGAAAAATTCGGCCTCCAAGGTGGTAACATTTTATTGTGGACGGGTGTACCTAGATATGAAAGAATCCAAAGTTTTTCTTCCCTATTTTTACTCGTTTTATTTTAACAACCACTTAAAGTGTAGGTGAAACTGTAGTTTTTCCATTCCTGAGGACTCAGTGGGCACTTGTACCTCCAGAGGAAAAAAATTGTATGCTTCTTATTTATCACTCAATTGTTATAAAATTTGCAGTTCTATCAAAGAAACCATGAGGAAAATAAAGTGATTCTATACAGGCTGTGTGTAATTTGAAGTGTGGACTAGATGTTCTTTGTCGGGGACACTTACACATTTTAATTCATATAAGTATATTAATATAAATTTCAGAAACTTAAGTACCACCCTTAGGAAAAAATACTACTAAGAACTATTAAAAAAAACTATTAAAATCGGCCTAGTAGTTATTTCGGACATTTTACTATTAAAATTTCTTAGTAGTTACTGACTATGAAAATCATCTTAGTAGTTATTTCGGACATCTAGTGCACTCATTTAATTTCCTATACTTTGAGGTGTATTGCAAAGTTACCAGTCAACAGCTCTCCTGTAATGAAGCTAAGTGGAAAATCACACTTAAAATTCTCTAGAAATTAGTTTCACTTTATTTTGTAACTCTTTAGTAGTGAAACTGGACCTGTGTTTCCAAAAATTCTACAGTACTAGTCTTCTTATCAATTTGTCAGGAAAATCTGATAAAAATATTTAAGACAAATATTGCTTTTTTCTTTTAACAAATTGTAGCCTGCCGCTGATTATCAGAAAAGTGAAATGCACATTTTTTTATATCTAACATTTTTTATCTCGGAAAGCACACAAAAAGCCCCGAGTTTTATTTTCAGAGGTGGCGGGAAATATCTTTAGGATTATGAGAAAAAATAGTTTTGCTTTATAAAACACATTGCCCTTGGTAGATATTAAATTTTTTACACAACCATGTTTTGGGTAAGAAATCTTCTTAAATATTAGGCAACTAGTGTTTTGAGAATGCAACTCATATTTTTTCTAGAATCCTCATGGTTTCTTTGACAAAACTGCAAATTTTTATGAGAATTGAATGATAAATAAAGAAGAATACAATTTTTTTTCCTCTGGAGGTACAAGTGCCCACCTAGTCCTCAGGAATGGAAAAACTAGTTTCACCTACACTTTAAGTGGTTGTTAAAATAAAACGACTTGAGATAGAGAAGAAAAACTTGGAATTATTTCATATCTACATGAAAAGATAAATCATGCCAAGTTTCATCGAAAGCTGAGTTAGTGGGTGTCAAAACTTCATTTTTCTGGATGAATTGGAATGGAATGACCCATAACACTAATTATGTTCGTGTGAAAACACGCCTGGCGAACCACGGCAAATTATGTTCCAATTAAATTAAATGACTTTTCATTCGACTAGACAAGGACATACACATTCCTTCAAGGCCAATCAATAGCATGCTAGGTTAGCATCACTGCATAAATTTTACTTCATCTTCAGATTCTGCGCGAAGACAGCTTTCGCTGCTAGCATATGAACAGCACGTGTACTTACGCTAATCAAGGCTATCGGTGAGTGCCATTAGTCATCATCGTCGTCGTCGTCTGATGGTACGAACAAATCGTTTTCTTCCAGAAAGCTTGCAATGTTTTTGCTGATGGTGGCTCCGATTAACAAACCCGGAACAACAGCACAGACTACTCCAATGAGCCCAAATGGGGTCCTTCTGGGTTCTGGTAGCATTGCTCCTGATTGTGAGGTAGTGGCCGATCTGGTGTTACTTTGGCGAAGCAGTGATCCATTAAACGCTTTCCACGATGATCTTAACATCGAGGCAGCCATCTCTGGATCGCTTCTTCCGACGTCCTTCAAATTTGGTCAGTGCTGTCCCGTCGTCCCTCACTGCAGTCAGTCAGCCTTCAACTGCTTCATCGTTGCGCACGTTTGTTGTCATACCTGCCTGTATAATCACATTTCATTTGTTTTCATCGTCTCCATATTGGAGGTATTTCAAACCTAACCTTAATACAAACAACATTGATAATGTTTATTCTACTTTTATTGCAACCATAACTTTATGGATGTTGCATATGTTAATACAATATGGTTATTTTGACGAATATATGTTTAAAAGAGTTATCTGAATGTTCAGCTATTTGCAATAAGGTATTACTATAATTTTAACTCTAGTCACGATTGTACATATATACCTACGATGCATCTAGAGGTGTATGTTATTATTTAGCGACTTAATAACAAAGTTCCCCGTTATTTAAAAATTTATCCCAGGGGATGAAAATGCGAATATTTCCCTTTCTTTCTGTTCGTCAATCTTCGTTCGTCTCCACAATACCCTGCAAGCCACCAAAAGTGTGCGGGGTGAAACCCACCCCTCCAAAAGGGGTGAGACATCACCGGGCATGAGTTTACTACAGAGGTAAAAATTCTGTGTTATTTTATACAATTCTATTTTTTTAATTAGTCGTAAATATCTAGAATTTAATTCAATTTTCGGAGGAAATAAATGTTTGTTTCATTGTGCAATTAGAACTCAATATTTAAGAGTCGATGACTGAATGTGGATAAAATTTCCTGCAGTAATGACAAAAATGTGCGAAAGTTCATTATACGACGATATCTTTAAGATAATTCAAAACTCGATGTGGTCTCTAATATATTTTTATGAATGGCATCTATTTCTGCATGGCTATGACATACTTTCGCCGTGTACTGATTTCGTGAAATACACAAATTAGATATCTCATTTCCTTCCAAACTTCAGTTATAATGGCGTGTTTTAGGTGTGACTAGCTATGCATGCAATACATATGTGCTATACATTCAGCATTTTAAGGCTCTGCTTTACCTTCATTTCGGAGCAACGCTAGATAAATATTTAAATGTTCCCCACTCACTACCACATCGTAAAAAGCTCAAAACCGTAAAATCAGGACAAAGGCTCGGAATCCAGAAGTTGCAGCGCAAATAGTTGTTACACAACTTGGGTGCGTCATGTTTTCTTCTAGTTAGTACTAATGTATTTTTTGCCTGTCATCCGCGCTTGAACCTCGTATTTGAGCGTAATGATGCTTAACGCCGCCGGTTGATTCCCAATTATAATCCATATTTTCAAAATTCAACTTTATTTGGCTGTAAACTTTAATTTATTCTGAAATTCGGAACAAATGAGTGAAAAATTGATTGCATTCAGCATCTTCGTCCGTGGAAAGTTGAGGTAGTATAAGACTTAATGTAGATTGTTTCATTTATATTGGACTGCCATTATAAAGGCGGGTAATATATTACCCGCCAATATATTGGAATTTTGTGTACTCTGGTTCGTTTCATTCGGCGTTCATTTCGCATGCTTGTAATCATGAGTCAGTAAATACATATAATAGGGTCAGTTTTATGTGCTGGTTTTAGTGTTGCGCAGGATATTTTATCATCTTCATTGCATTTTGCACCGAAAAGGCAAAACTAGCAAAATATTGACTGCTGGCGTGAATATTTCTCTGGAATGACAATGTTAAGGCTGCAGTGATTTCCACCGCGTACGCTATTTTCAGGTAACAAAGTTTTAACGGCGTTATAGCAGGAGTGTTCTGATCTATGAAAAAACCCCAGCTGTAATTTTAGTGAAACTATTATTGTCTAAAATAACAAAATCGGTTACAACCCAAGAGAAATGAAGCCGAAACAGGTTTGCGTAGAAAGAGATTTTTTACTAAGTGAAAACGTCTTTTATGTAACGTTTTCCGAAAACGAGAAAAACATGTTAATTTTTATAGCATTGTGTTGAAAATCTCATAGGACGTAGGAAGGAGGTTGCATGCCTCCGAAAATGTAAACAATTGTCAACATACTTAAGTATGTTTTATTTTGTGTATTTTCTTTTTGGGGCCGATAAACAGAAATAAGATAGGAGTCACACACAGAGATAACTTGCGTCATAACTGCATCTTTACAGCGAATCGTTAAAACGATTGTTTTTTTATCTGCCACCAATCCATCGCAGGAGTATAAAAGTCGTGTCTGCAAAAGGATTTTTTCACGAGATGCCCAGCTACTTTAAGGTTGAACCGAATGCAGCAGAAAAAGAGTACCTGCTAGGTGTTTGTGGGGAAAGTAGGATGATTGGAGTTATAATTAGTGGCTTATGAATAAATGCCGGTTAGACGCTCCAGTGGTGAACTTCTTGATTTGAATGGAATTTTTGTTAGCAAAATAAAAGCAAATGAAAATAAATAAAGACAAAGGAAAGCCCATTGTACCCTGGTGAAAACTACCCTGTGCAGGAAGTGTGCGGGAAGTGTGCAATACTGTGCAGGAAGCGTGCAATACCGTGCAGGAAGTGTGCAATACCGTGCAGGAAGCGTGCAATACTGTGCAGGAAGCGTGCAATACTGTGCAGAAAGTGTGCGCACGCTTCATGGATACTAACTGCACGTTACATGCACAGCTTACAATTTTTTATAAGTACACAGAGGACATGACAGGGAAAATATATATGCTTTAATTTACTAGCCTGCATTACACTTACTGCACTAATTATAATCACAAAACCTGCCCTTTGACCTAATGTGTGAAAATGTACTAATCACAATTACGTTTTAAGCAATTTTTTTTTCTAGTCCCCTCTGAATGTTAGTTAGAGATAAAAAATCATCCCCAAAAATAATACATCCATTAATATTCACAGTTCCATATGATGCCACTTGCAATATAACTATTCTGCCGTTAAAAAAATTAAACATGTTGCACAGTTCATGCACACTTCCTGCACGGTACATGCACAGTTAAGTCCATTTTGTAAACTTGTGAATTTGGATTCAAAGAGATCCATGTAGTAGGTAAAAATATTCCAAATCTCATTACCTTTTGCACATGATATAAATATTATGGCCATATTAATTTGAATATCCATGGATGGATGTGTCATGGAAATACATTAACACATTCAACCCGGAATATTTCTAGTGTGCAATCGTGAAAAACGGAAAGGTTTATCCTCCACATTAATTTGGCCAGTCAATGAAATGTAATTTTAAAATTAGTAAAAAAATTTTTTGTAACAAAACTCGATAATTTATTAAAGACATGAGTTCGCATCCTTCAGAGAAGTCTTCAGAGAGGTCTTCAGTGAGGTTATTAGAGGGGTCATTAACAGACGCGAATGCGCATCCTTCAGTGTCTTGGCAACGCTCCTCGGACGCGCATTCGCGTCCGTCGGGTTGAACGTGTTTATAGACATTGGTTGGTTGGTTATTCAGGGGAGGTGCCCGACAGCTGAGGTCATTTGCACCATTTAGGATAGTTGGGCAACTGGGTTATGGTAGGAATATTTCAGGTAATGGAGGAAGGGTGAAGGGAAACTCGGTGTTGGCATCTGCCTACTCTTAACCACAGGCGCCAAGGGGATCACAGCTTAATGTCCCATCTGACGGCCGAAGTACTGAACCTGAAATGCCCTCCACTAGGCATTCAAGTTGGGATCGGTTTGCCATGGAAAAGTCCACGCCTGCTGGGAACCAAACCCAGTACATAACCCAGGCCCTCGAGATAGGAGGCCAGTACTCTAGCCACCACACAACCCGATCCCCTTATAGACATTCAAAAGGGCTAGATACATATTTAAAAAGATAGGCATATGTACTCCCTATATAATAACAAGCAAGCTGGATTCTAGCCTCGGTTTTAGTAGGATATATATAAGTGTCAAACCTGACAGTACTTATTTTACATTAACCTTGAAGCGCTGTTGGCTAGGTACATAGGTATGTGTCAGGGATAGCTGTTATTGGTGAGGGGGGAGAAGGGAAAATCAAGTAATGAGGGAATGAAATGTGTGAATGGTTTGTGCTACAAAAAGAAACATTAGTTTCTCCACTCATCTCCACTGTTCAATGAGTTCAAGTGCTGTTCACTCCACAAGAGTGAGTGGAGTGTGCACTATAAGCCATATAAAGCACCGGTGCCAAAACAAAAATAACTTTTCATCTCCTTGATACTCATTGAAAACTTCAATCAGGCTAACATATTCAGTTCCAATGAATTTTAAAACTATTCCTCATTAACAGTATGATTGGATATAAAATTGTAGTGTCAAAATTGAATGCCTTTAAACAACCGTTTTAATTTTTAGTGACAAAATTCCAAGTCCGATGAATCATGGTAATGTTATAAAATACTAATATTTTAATAAAACACCATCATCAACAATAAATAGCAACTTTGGATCCAGCGATCAACTTTCGTCCCGGATATGGATTTCATATGTTCGCGGTGTGTGGAAGTTATCGATGGTATCGATCATATCGACGTTTAGCCAGGCGACTTCGATAGGGCAGTCATGATTGGTAGATACGAGATTATTCAAAATCCGTGGCCAGAGTTTGTTTGGATTGTTTACGAAAAGGGTGGTAAATGTTTCCAAGGCAGCAAGAAGCCTGAACAGGAATGATCTCCTCCCAGAATTAAGTTTCCAAGAAGTTCGCGATTAATTAGCTTACTATGAATTTGAAATGGACTATGAAGGTACGTCTATAAATTTTCGCCACGGTAGCTAGTAACCGTGGTTTTCGCTGTGATGATATTCCGTCCATTATTGACTTGATTGAATTTCTACGGCAAGAAGTAACGATATTTATATATTTTCAGGCACGTTATGTCTATTACGTACTGGGCCATGGGAAATGAGCTACCAAGGATCAGATCATCTTTCAACGTGATACGCGTGAAACTATTTGATGTCTTTTATAGCTTCACCTTAGTGCAGTGATGACTTTTGATGAGATTTAAAAGAACATCCTCGTGTGAAAATCTAGTTGTACTTTTGAGAGAAGTATGGTTTTTCAAAAGACCCTCGGAGATGGGCACTAAGAGCAACTTTTCAAAATTTAGTGTTGTGCAACTTACCAGGTCGATCGCAACTTTATTTTAATGATGTGTGGCGTGATATTAGTGTATATCAAATTGGATATTCTTGAGATTATGCCTGGCGGATGAAACCGTATATCTTATGTGCATCGAGTGAAGATATTTGAAAGTGTCAATAAATATTTAAATTTCAAGCAGATTTTGTTTTAATTTTCGATTTTGAGGATTGTAAACTTGCCACGAAGACCTTTACAGAGTTATCCGCTGAAAATACATAATAGTATAAGAATCTGATTGTGCATCTCCATGTCGTGTGTGTGTTACTAAAAATATGAATTCGCTACTATATAATATCATGGAAGTGCTAGAGTTCGCCACATCATGACTACTGGTGCTTGAGTTGTTCGTTAAAGATTTTATTAGAACCTGTAATTCGGCAATGTTCATTGGAAAAATGCTGCGGCCAGCTTTTACCCTAGAAAAGAAAAGCTTGCTTACAGGTGGCTTTCCCTTTTGGGTCTTATCAGTTTTTTAGAATATTTTTGTGCTGTAATGAATAATTTAAGCTACTACCATGATACAATCAGCAACATTTTTACTAAAGCAATGCCAGTGTGTAGTCAAGATGTTCATCAATGTACAGGCTCATAGCCAGGGAGGGGGTGCTTATGGGGCTTAAGCCCCACCGAAACTTTTTCCAAGAAATTTTTTTGTTCTGATTTTAACTGGGCATTTAATCCGGATTACACTGCTTATAATTTAAGTGCTAAGTGTCTTGAAATGTGATCACTAGTTTGAATCATGTGTGTAGTTAATAATTGTTCTTTTCAATCTGATATGTATGCATGCCTTGAACTTCTGTTCTGGGGCCGGTCAAATTTACTGCTTCATAACCAGTTAAGCAGTCAGTTTACCAGCAAAAAGAGATAGAATGGGCACTGTTAATGCAAATACCAAGCACTGAAAATTAAGGAAGACACTTGTAACATGTAGGTATCGAATGGCAAGGCTGATTTGAAGTTAGACTACACGGGCCACACTAGACTTAGCCAACCCCCGAAGCAAATTTCTGGCTATGTGCCTGTCAATGTATATAGGTATAACCATAGGATACACACATAAAGATAATTAAAGAGAAAATTCAGCTGTCAATTGCATGGAATAAGGACATGCAATGGATCCTCATGTACTTTGTGGGTGAAGCTTAGTTAATTTACAATTTAGCCATCAAAATATTTTAGATGTACAATTTCATGGTATAATTCAAAATATCACGACCTTCAAAGAATAGGATATATTTTGTAATATGGAGATTTTTAAAAGGTTGTTGTTCATATTGTTCCTGTATAGTAGAATTATGAGCACACCAACACGCTTCCTGCACATATCCTACACGCTCCCTGCACGTTACTTGCACACTTCCTGCACGTTATTTGCACACTTCCTGCACGTCCTAATGTCCGAATTCACGCTTCCTGCACATTTCCTGCACACTTCCCTCACGCTTCCTGCACGTTCTAATGTCCGAATTCACGCTTCCTGCACACTTCCCTCACGTTACCTGCACGTCCTAATGTCCGAATTCACACTTCCTGCACGCATCCTGCACACTTCCCTCACGCATCCTGCACACTTCCCTCACGCATCCTGCACACTTCCCTCACGCATCCTGCACACTTCCTGCACAGGATATTTTCACCAGGGTAGTAATTATTTTTTTCTCGACACAAGTGAACGACATTACCCAAGCAGCATCGTATGGCAGTTATGCGTCGGCCCAATGTCATTTTGGAAATGGAAAACAACTCGTTTTCTGATGTCTGATTTTAGATTGTAAAATTTGAATATGCTTGATATGAAAAATAATGTGATAGTAACTAATTTAAATACAAAAGCGTACATTTGCAAAAAAATTATCATGTATATTATCATTTTCCAAAAGACTGTTTAAGCCTAGAAAGACTTTCATAATACTTTTCGTTCGTGTCTACTTGCTCTGCTTGATCGTGTTTACTTGCATCCATTCGTCATCTCCGGTGATAAATTTAGCCAAAGCTCCAATCCTACCATTACTGCTCATACTCATGCTCATTAAAAATGTCACGTGACCGGGGAGTCACGTATAGCATCACAGATATAGAGATAGCGTCTAGCATCTTGTTGACGTTTAAGTGACGGCAAGATTTCGAGTACCTACCGGTGGCTTCTGACCGTAAAGGTCTGCTGAACGCGAACTATATTCAACACTGATATCGCCTTCGTGGCAAGCCCCAGTCTTTGCCATAGAGGGACCGTTGTTGTATGGTCCTGCTAAAGTTTGCCATTGTAATAATATCAATATTAAAGTTAACCATGGTAGGCCATTTTTTTAGCTTTTACTCAGGAATTAATCAATAGTTCAGTTCATGTGTTGTAAAATGTAACAGATTTCTTCATCTAAGAAGATTATTCCACGAAGCATGAATGGAAATGGCACTTTAAAAAAAAACCATGGCGGTGGAATTAAATTGCTTATTTAGGGATCCCTAGCACGTATGTGTTGCAGCTTTCCAAATTTTTCACAGCATGCCCGTCAAGACGACCGGATTAGTACGGGTAGTCATGCATTGTTTCATTAGGCATTTTTCTTGCAGCCTATTTCTTTTATTGGAATTTCTTTCGCTGTAAATTGCTACACAGCACGTATGTTCTTCGAGTATTGAAATTTTATAAGTTCATTTTACGCGCAATTTTGTAGCAAGTTATCACGAAAACAATTGACGAATGCCACTTCTGCTGATTACGGGTCACGTGACAGTTTTGCAACATGGAAGCTGAGGTGTCTTCCCTGGAGGAACTAATACGTAAGTTTACACCGGTGTTTACTTGTTATATCAGTGTGTAAATAGGGACTCTGACTACTCGTTTTGGACTTTAGTAAAACATATTCCCTATGTTCGATGTCATCATTTTTAATTTGATACCCAGAGGTCGCACAAAACTTCGCCATTTCGTCAGTATTTGACTAAACACCAGTAATATTATTGAAATACCGATACAAATTTGAGATTGGGAAAAAATTCCTAGTTCCTTGATAGGCGTAAAGTGAATTTTGGTTGCACAAGGGGGAATATGTAAGAATAGCTCACCGAAAACTTATTATTTCCAAATAATTAAAGGTATTTATTAACTTGAGTGACGTGTTTAAATTGGACCTAGATTATGGTTAAGAGTACTGATATACAGAAATTATTCTTTTTGCGAGTATTCACTATCAGAATAAAATTTGTGAGTACCATTTGATCATTCGTAGTCCTCAGGTGTTGATTTTTCAGAGTGACAATTTTCCTCTCATGTCGGTACTAATTGAGGTATTTTATTCAACTTGCCTGCTTGGTAACATTGTTAACTGGGTGGTTATATCATTTGAGTTTTACTGGAGGCTAAGTCGAATTGTCGAACGGTCTTTTGCATGAAATAAAATGTTTCTCCATTTACCAACTTGGGAAATAGGTAACCACTCCGAAATCACTATTTCTAGTTTTTATTGATGTGAAGTTATGATTATGGTTGGTTTACACAGAATAATTTTTACTCTGTTGGAGAGAAATTGTCCGCCGAGCCATTGGTGAGGACTCGAATGCTTGCACCATTTTTGTCTGAATGGTGATTGAGGTAATATTAAAAGGTATGGAGTATGTTTATATGACTAATTGCAGTGTAACTGAACTATTTGAACGCTTAAAAAATACAGTTATTATAGTGTGGCTTTTTGGTGGTGTAATTGGTGTGTTATTTTTCCAACCCCCTAGTATGTCGATGAAAGAGTACGGGAAAGATGCTATTTAACACTTGAAGGCCGCTTTACACGAGACAATTTATTGTACAAACGCTTGTATAAACTGAACGAAATTGTACGTTTGTCTGAATGGAATTAGAACAGGTACTATTTCCCGTTTAGTCATTCAGACAATCGCACAAGCGTTCGTACAATTTGCCGCTATACACGGTACAATTTCCTCATATAAGGGTTTGTACAAGAAATTGTATCGTGTAAAGCGGCCTTAATAGAAGAACTAGGATGGAAATTTATACCAGAACACAATTTAAAATTTAGGCTAAACCTTTTTGTTGTGGATTGAGTGGAGTGGCGAAATAAGTCAGACAGCGTTTAACTTAACTCAACTGTATTAACTAGATTTCACGATAAATTCGCTCGTATGCCAGGGATGCGTCCGACATCCCGGAAGGTTTAATGCCAACTCGCGAACTCGGGGTTCACAAGAATGACGCCCAACAACAACGAGTGCTGAAAGTCGCACTAGACAGACAATGCGATGAGCATAATAACTACTAAAACAATACATGACAATAAGCATAATAACAATGAAACTAATACATGACAACTCCTCCCCCTTAAGATGAAAACACATACATTGGCAAAATCAAATTTCATAGTTTTACTTAAACCACCAACTAACTCAATCACTAAAAACACTAAGGTTTGGATGAACTAAATAAATTAACACTCAAAGTCTCTGAGGTGACGTGGCTGCACCCTTAATCGAGATGACTTTCGTCTTGCTGCAGCTTCCTGGCGTGCAGGTGCAGCTGTTTCCCCTCCCCCCTCAGATGCAGGAGGGGTTAGCACAGCAGTGTTGCCAGCCTCCTCACTCTCGTACAGAGGATGATAATGGCCATCATCTAACTGCTGATGGTCGGGCCTACCCCTCTCTCTCCTGATCATCAGCTGGTCAATGTGGCGTTTTTCTAGCCTCCCACTTGCCTCCAGCTGAATGATATAATTGTAGGGCCCCAAAACCTTGTGGACAAGCCCTGTAATCCAGGGCTTACCACCACCATATTGTCTGCAATACACCGGGTCACCCTGTGAAAAAGAATGAAAGGTTTTAGTATTCAACATTCTATCCCTCTCTGCTGGCTTGGGATTGGATGCAGGATGAAGTTTATCCAGCACTGTTTGGATGCGCCGACCCATCAACATCTCAGCTGGGCTCCTTCCAGTGACAGTGCTGGGTGTGACATGAAGTACCAGCAAGATGTTAGCCAGCTCCACACCCCAGTTGGATGGAGGCAGCTTCTTCAAACAGTTCTTAACTGTTTGAACCATTCGCTCAGCCTGTCCGTTGGATGCTGAATGATATGGTGGCGTTTTAATGTGAGAGATGCAATTCCCCCTCACAAACACGCTAAACTCTTCTGATCGGAAAGCAGGCCCATTGTCAGTCACCAGCTGGTCTGGGATGCCATGGGTTGAGAACCAACTCCGTAGGCAGCGCAGTGTGATGCTCGTGCTCATGGACCCCTTAGTTTCCTCCACCTCCACTCACTTGGAATAAGCATCTACTAGAATTAAAAAGGTAAAACCATGAATTGGCCCTGCATAGTCAAGATGAAGTCTTGACCACGGCTTTCGCGCGGTCTTGACCACGGTCGCACGACCACGGTCGCAGCTTTTCAGGGATCACCACGCTACCTCGCAGAATACAGCCTTTGAGAACTGTAAATGTGCCTGGTGGTTCACGGAAGAAACACTTGGTTTTTTGATTGCTGGATGCAGTGCCCCAGCCCCACCCACGGAGCAGTGTCTCTCTCACTTTTCCCAACTCTTCATCGTCCCCTGTTGCCTTCTCAATCGATTGGGCAGTAAGTGGTGAGTTGGCAGGGGCTTCTTCTAGCAGAAGAATTCCTGCTGGGTCAGGGAACACTGTCTCTACCTCACTCACACCATCAATGTTCACTGGCAGCCTGCTGAAGAAGTCAGCATTGCCATGCCTTTTCCCAGGTCTATATGTCAGTTTGTAGTCATAGGCACCAAGCATGATAGCCCAACGCAACATTCTGGGAGAAAGGACATCGGAAAGGGTTTTACCCGGCTTAAAAATACCCAGAAGGGGTTTATGGTCAGTAATGATTTCAAAATGACGACCAGCCAGAAAATTCCTAAACTTTAACATAGCGAAAATAATACTTAAGGCCTCTTTATCAATCTGAGAATAGTTTCTCTCACTGCCCTTCAAGGTTCTTGAGGCATATGCAATTGGCCTTTCACAACCATCAGGAAGTACATGGGAAATTACCGCTCCCACTCCATATGGTGACGCATCACAAGACACAGTAATTGGGAGTTTTGGGGAATAATGTATTAGCACAGCCCCCGAGGCCATTACCTCCTTTGCCAACTTAATGCAGGCTTCTTCCTTCTTTGTCCACTTCCATGGGGCTCCCTCCTTCAACAAGTCATACAAAGGGGCAAAAGAAGTTGCTTTTTGAGGGAAGAAACGGTCATAATAATTAATATAACCCAAATATGCCTGGAGTTCCGTCAAACTTTTAGGTGAAGGGGCACTTAACAGGGATTGAACCTTATTACCCGCAGGCCTAATTCCCTCTCCCGAAATAGAAAATCCCAAAAAGTCAAGTCTTTGCACTGCAAAATTGCACTTATCTAACCTGAGATGTAGGCCAGCCTTTCTGAACTTTTGTAGGACATTACTCACGCGCTCCCAAAGCTCTTCTTCATTGGAGGCTTGGCAGAGGACATCGTCCATGTAGACCACCACTCCTTCCAATCCTGCCAGGATCGTGTCCATCGTACACTGGAAGATGGCTGGTGAGGAAGAGAGTCCTGGGGGCATCCTTAACACACGGTATAGACCCTTATGCGTGTTCAAGGTTAAGATCCTGGAGGTGACTTCATCCACTGCAATCTGTAGAAAAGCCTCTGACAAATCAAATTTAGCAAAATGTTTTCCACCAGCTAGCTTTGATAGCAGTTCATCAGTGGTTGGAAGGGGATAAATCTGTCGCAGGCACTGGGTATTCACCGTAGAACTGTAGTCACCGCATATTCGCACTGAATGATCCTGCTTAATAACATTTACTGTGGGTGTTGCCCACTCAGAATAGTCGACTCGCTCTAAAATGCCCTTAGCAACCATTCTGTCCAATTCCTCGCCCACCCTGTCTTTAAGTGCTAAAGGCACCGGCCTTGCTCGTCGGAACACAGGTTGAGCATTTTCCTTGAGAGTAACACGCGCAGGGGGTCCAGTGTACTTGCCAAGGCTGTTATCAAATAGATCGCTATATTCACAAAGTACAGGGGGTAGCATTTGAGGTAAGACGGCATGGACTCCCACTAATTGAATCCCCAATGGAACAAACCAATTGCGGCCCATGAGACAAGGCCCATTATCGGCCATCACCAACAGAGGGAGCTTTGATTGCCCAGAAGGCCACATGACCATCACTTCGATTTCACCCGCCACGGGAAGCTGCTCCTTTGACCATGTATTTAAAATAACAGATGGCTTTCTCAACGCGAGATGGGAGAAGTGATCCTTGTAAGTTTGAAATCCCACAATAGTAAACCCTGCCCCAGAATCCACCTCCATAGTTACAGTTTTTCCCTCCACATTAAGAGTCATTTTAACAGGGGGCGGTGCAGGTTCAGCGGGCAGGTTAAAAAGGAATGAATGCACTTGATTCTCATAAGGGGGTGAATCAGTATTGTCCTCTGGCTCACTGGTAGCTAGCGTAGATGGAGTTCTCTCCCAATCAACATTATGCTGCGTGGCGTGCGCACGCCCTCTAAAATTATTATGACTCCTGGAGCCAACCCTGCCTTCACTATTCCCGACATGTACATTTTGGGAAGAATCATTATAAAAAGTTTTTTTTCTTTTCTTTGAGAAACATGCTCTCTCTATGTGTCCCAACTTTCTACAATACCTGCAGACTGTTTTTCTGAAGGTGCACGTGGCCGCGTTGTGCGGCCCGTTGCAACGAAAGCATTCCCCTGCGTTCCTTTGATGCATTTCCTGCTCTGGCGTAGTCTGAGGTCGCTGATTCCTTCTTTCCACCGTGGATGCCGATGGATTCAACTCTCCGGTGCGGTAAACGGCGACCGCCATGTTTGGCGCCGTTTCCTGCAGTTTGGTGACATGGTCCTTTGCCGCCTCTGCTGCGAGGGCCCGGTCGATCACTTTGGTGAGATCCAGGGAGTCCGTCGCAAATAATGCCTCTTTTAAGCGAAGATCCCGCATTCCCAGAAGGACTTGGCCTAGCAGGGCCTCATCCACATTGGAAAATTCACACTTGTCGGCCATCAGCCTAAGGTCCGCTATATACATTTTGAAGGGCTCCCCCGATTTCTGCATTCGCTTATGGAATTCCTCCTGTTTCACCCACTTACATTGCGTCGGATTGATGTGAGCGTCTAGTAACGCGATTGCCTCACTGTACGTAAGCACACTCGTTGGTCGCGGCTTGCAAAGTTTAATCACATTTCTCAGAATGTAATCACCCGGGCTAGTGAATAGAATGGCTTTCCTACGATTGACGTCCGTTATTCCATTCGCAATGAAGTAATATTCCAGCTGCTCTTTAAATATCGCCCACTCTTCGGCGTCGCCCGAAGAAAAACTCGGCGGTGAGCCGATTGCACTCACGCAAGTTACCACGTCGGTCATGGATCTAACAATTAAGAAAAAAAAATCCGTCCTCGTCGCCAATTGTTGTGGATTGAGTGGAGTGGCGAAATAAGTCAGACAGCGTTTAACTTAACTCAACTGTATTAACTAGATTTCACGATACATTCGCTCGTATGCCAGGGATGCGTCCGACATCTCGGAAGGTTTAATGCGAACTCGGGGTTCACAAGAATGACGCCCAACAACAACGAGTGCTGAAAGTCGCACTAGACAGACAATGCGATGAGCATAATAACTACTAAAACAATACATGACAATAAGCATAATAACAATGAAACTAATACATGACACTTTTAAGTAAATTCGAAGCTGATTTGTTTAAAGATGACGTTAGATATACATAATAAACCCCTGCGATTTATGCTAGGTTTGATCAGTTAAACAAGATTAGAGAGATAGATTGTCATACCTATAGATTTAAAATGCCATTTTTCCCGTGTACCTTCAGAGAATGCAATAGGTAGCCTAGTGTAGGGGTAGGTAGGCAAAATTTTTGGGAGTAGTGTCTGTATTGCAGAAATATGTTTTAATATTACTAACCTATGCATGCTAGGGTAATACAGATAAATAAATTGAGTGAAAATATTTCTAACCAGTAATGAATTCGTTATTATGTAGACACTAACCATCTAGTTGCACTATTATACCTAACTTGTTTCCATGTAATAGTATCATTAGCTATTAATGCATGTCAGTATGCAGGTATGGTGATTTTCATCCCCTGCCACACACCCTTTCGGTGGCTCACAGGCTATTATATAGACGTAGAGGTATGGTAAAGAAATTGATTTTTCTAAGTTAGGTACTTCTTGGGAATAGAGTTAAGAAACTTGGAGAATGGAATTTATTTGTTGCATTAGTTATGTAAAGTTATAAGGACTCCGTACATTGATAATTGGCTCTTTGTCATGTATTGTATGTCAAGAAATGGGATTCAAAATGTCTTGCTAAACCATCCTCTCCTTCTATTGAAATTAATTTGTCCCAGAGCTACTCTTCTAGATTCATCATCATGGGTCAAATATCCTAGGATTGGTTTGACACAGCCCTCCACTCCATTCTTCTATTGGCCAACCTCTTTATATTAAAGTAATTTTTTTCTTTCATGTCCTTCATGACCTGTTCTATGTAACTGATATGAGGCCTTCCTTTTCCATTCTTCCCATTTACTTTTCCATTCTTCCCATTTACTTTTCCTTCAAAGTTTGTCTTCATCAGGCCATCGTGTCTTAAGATGTGGCCCATTAAGTTGTCCTGTCTTCTTTTTATGGTTTTCAGTAGACATCTCTTTCCTCCCACTCTTCTTAAGACTTGTTCCTTTATCACTCAATCGATCCATTTTATCTTCATCATTCTTCGGTAGCACCACATTTTGAATGCTTCCACCCTTTTCTTCTCCACTGTTGTCATCGTCCATGCCTAACAGCCGTGAAGAAACATGCTCCAGATATACGTTTTGATGAATTGCTTCCTTACTTCTAAGCTTGTATTTCTAGCTGTAATTAGATTCTTCGTTTGATAGAATGCCCTCTTTGCCTGGGCTATTCTACTCAATATTTCTTTCTTGCTTCGTCCATTGTTGGTTACTCTGCTTCCCAGGTAACAGAACTCTTTCACCTCTTCCAGTTTCTGTTTTCCTTGTTTAACGTTGGTTTTGGCCTCTTCTCTTTTGCTGCACACCAATATCTTAGTCTTCTTCTTATGTATCATCATCTGATATTTGGCCATTGTCCTTTCCATGGTTGTTAGCATCTTATTCAGCTCCTTCTCTGTCTCTGCTATGAGAGCTATGTCATCAGCTAATCGTAGCATACTGATTGTTTCTCCATGGATGTTCACTCCAGAACACTTCTCCTTGATTTCATTGATGGCTTTCACGATGTAAACATTAAAAGTTATGAGAGACAGTGCACAGCCTTGTCTTACTCCTTTCCTTATTCTTGCTTCTACACAGCTGGGTCCAGATTTAAGTTCAACTATTTGGTTTTTATACATACTGTGGATAATTCTTCGGTCATTGTAGGAAACTTCAATTCCTTTCAAAATTCCAAGCATAATATACCAATTTATGTTGCAAAAAGCCTTCTCTAAATCCACAAATGCAATGAAGGTCGGTTTGTTCTTTATGAGCAGCCTAAGGGCCAATATTGCTTCTCTTGTACCCTTACATTTCCCGAATTAATCTTCATCTAGGAATTCCTCTGCTTTTCTTTCCATTCTTCTGTAATTGATCCTTGTCAGTATCTTCGATGCATGTGTCGTCAGGCTTATAGTCCGAAAATTTTGGCATTTCTTCACTCTCTTCTTCTTGGGAATAGGAATGATGATGTTTTTTCTCGAAGTTCCTGGGTATTTCTCCTGTTGAGTAGTTGCCGCAGATGGTTTTGTAGAGGTGGGTTAATGTCTTCTCTCCTGCATTTTTTATTAGTTCTGTGGGGATATCGTCAATTCTAGAAACCTTATTTATCCAAAGGTCCCTTATAGCAGCGTTGAATTTCGATCTCAATATTGATGCTCCCATATCATCATTTTCGACTTCACTTTCCTCTTAAATCACTTTGGTGCTGAGATTGTTTCCATTGTATAACTCTTCCAGGTATTCTTTCCATATCTTCACTTTGTCTTCATTTTCAATCAAAAGTTCTCAATTCTTGTCCCTTATGGCATTGCATCTTGCGCTCCGTTCCTTGAAGTAGTTCCTCACTATCCTATATGCAGCTTCCAACTTTCCAAGTGCAAGGTTGTTTTCTACATCTTCGCATAGGTTCTTCATCCACATCTCTCTAGCTTTCCTGGCTTTGTGACTATTTCGTTCCTTATTCTTTTGTAGCAATGCTGCCCTTCTTCAGTTTTCGCTTTCTGACACTTTCTTCAATCAGCAATCAGACATTTCCATGATCCTTGGCCTATTCTTAACAACTTTTCTTCTTCCCAGAACTTCTTTTGCAGCTTCCTGTAGTCCATATTTGATGTCTTCCCAACGCTCTTCTGCTGGTTTCTCAGTCAGGTCCTGTCCTATGTTGTTTCGTACTGCTTTCTGAAATGCTAGATCAATGTTTTTATTTGCCTCGTAGGCATTCTTGTTGTCCAAACTGAAATTAATGTTGCAGGATCCATAATTGGTGACAAGAACATGAAAGATATAAAGAATGGCTACAATATGGTTGAGTGCAGCTCATCTAAACATGGATTAGTGGTATCCTACACCCTAATAACAGAGGTTAGAAGGATCTCAGGGCTTCCCAGCATATTGAATGGAGGAAGTGGAGTTCTCTGTTTTCTCATCAGGTTGTAGTATAGTTTCTTCCTCCGTGGTTGAAGGCTAAGTCTGCCCAATAGTCCTCAGGAGCAATCACACCTTAAACCATAAAGATGATGCAGGCTTAGCATTCTAATAATATGTACGGGACTCAGCGGTACTACACTACCAAATGGTGGGAAACCCATGAACTCTTCCTCCATTCCATGGCAATGTGTATGGAAGAATTCAATTTAGTCATGATAATGTTAATATTTACAAATTCACAAACGAGGAGCTAATTTTTGCAGAATTACTAGATTAATAGTAATAATAAACTTTATTGATTTATCTGATTGGAACTAGATTATGGAATGCTTCATGCAATAAATTTGGTGCTAACATTCACAGTGACAACTAAATACTGCCAGAGAAATTATCCTGGCATTGCTTGCTCGTCATTTAATCACCATCATGGGAATAGTAACTGTGGGAAATGCTGCTAGGTAGCAGAAGGTATTAAATAAAATATATTATGGTGAGGCAATTGAGTACAGAGCTAAAATTGTGCACAATATCCGAGGAGTGAATACAAATTTTATCTGCATTATTATTCAATGTGTGTTGAAATTCAAGAGGGATAAAGGAGGACAAATTTTGAAGTTTTAACGGGAACCTCAGTTATCAATAGAGTTAACTTTAAATGCAGAAAATAGGAAATAAGGTTCTTAGGAAAGTCTCAATTACGTAAAATGTATGCGAAGGAGGTAAGAGGTGCTGATAATGATAAGGGTGATGGCAGCCTGGGAATGAAAGGCAGCTAAGACTGCAGATGAAAGAACAGCTATGTAAAACTTTGAAATCTAATTTATGACAAGCTTCCTTGGAATTGTGCCTAAGGTATGTTTTCAGTAGGCGTATAAGGAGAATATTTGAGAGAAGGAGAATAAATTAAAGTGTTCAGGGTAGTAGATAAAATTGCTGGAGAATAAGAAAAGCTGTAAAAAATTTAAGGGGGTAATTGCTGAAATTGAGAGATACATCAGGGAAGACAATCGGATCTGAAAAACATAGTAATACGTTTTTCAACCACTTGAGAATATCTGTTCCATCATTTAATTAACTACTGGGCAAAGTTGAAGATCACATCAAAAAGCAACAAGCAAATATGAGTGATGCAACACCCCCTCCTGATAGGCTATCTGTCACTCTTGAGGTGAGATTAGTATTTAGTAATACACGAACTACATATTTAAAGTGTACAAAAACGTGATGTGAATGCATAATGTAACTTAAAATATATTTGTGAATCAGATATTGTCAAGAGTAGTACTGTTTTCGAGAACATAAACCATATTATCTGAAACAGGCCTACCAATACACTGAATTGAAATATTCTGGTTTCAAAAATGTATTTACAAACACGTCCTTGGTATTACAAATTATTGAATATATGTTACAGTATATTGTATAATACGGCAGTGATTTGGAGATAATAAGATAGCCAATGCCAAGTGAAAAATTAGACAGGACTGTGAATTGAACTATTGACCTTCACGATAACACATTAAAAAATAGCCTTGGTCTGGAATTTTAAAATTTTTATCTTGAAAAGTCTTGAATTTCTTTTTCATGTATTAGTAGACACCATGATTTTGCATGTTATAATCCTAGGCAGTGGCAGTTGTACAGAGAGCTGGTAGGTGATGGCAAAAAAGATTGTTTATGGGAAATGCGTGTGACTAGCCATCAATCAAATACAGGACAGAGTGGCAAGAGAAGTACAGTCAAGCCCACTTATATCAAACCCGTTTATAACAAGTGAAGGCTATTCCCCATCAAAGAGAGGCTTGGAAAAACTGGTCCACATATAACAAAGTTCGGTTATTACGAGCTAAATATTCGGCCCCCTTAACTTCGTTATAAATGGGCTTGACTGCAGGAGCGTCGGAATTTTCGCTGGGAGGGGTCAACCTTGAAAAGGACCTGGCTCTTAAGAAAAGGGCCCGCATTTTTTTGTGAATAGGAGGGGGTAGAGACTAGAATTCCACTAAAAGTGCATATGAAGGTGGTAGAATATGCGTCAGAAGGATAAAGGCAAGCTGGAAACAAGTGAAATTTTATTTTTATTAATGAAGACTCATTTCACAAGGGCCCGGGGCAAATTCTGGGGGGGGGGGGAGGAGGAATGCCCCCTCGGCACCCTCTTCTGATGCCGCTGCATGACTGTATATGGTATATTCTGATATTCTAGACCCAGGGAAATTTATTTTAACAATGTTACTTCAATCAATTTTTTTTAATGTGTCAAGAAATCTCCTAGCCTTATCACTACTATGAAGTTTCCATTTCTATTTCCCTTCCAACTTCAAAATGCGTATTTTGTATTTGCTTTATTATATTTAATGTATGGTGCAGTAATTAATTAATTAGGCCTAATTTGTTATAGAACATGCTACTAGTCCCCAAAATGCAGCTGTTAGCACCGCTGCGGTGGGGGCTTTTGTTGAGGCTGTGCGGCATAGTGTTGAGAGAAATGGGGAATCAACGGGGGACATTACTGTGGAAGGATCACCTGCTACTTCCATCGCTCATGCAGCTGCCAAACTGATAGCTGCCAAAGTACAATCTCCTATTGAATGGGAGGCTTTGCAAGCTCTTAATGTGAGTGTGATTATAATCATTTTTTTGCCTCTGAACCTAGGATTACCTAGGACTTGTTTGGCCCTAACTTCCTCTGTGCTACTATTTTTTTGTTCTCTGTTGGAATTTCTTTTATTCCTCACCCTCTCTGTAGTTTGTCTCTGGATTCATCCATTCTAATCCTTATTGCTGCATTGATTTCTGTGTACTTTCATGGTAATTCAGGTGTTGGAGGCTTGCATGGGAGGATGTGGACCTGTATTTCGAGCAGAGGTCGGCAAGTTTCGCTTCTTAAATGAGCTCATCAAACTGGTTTCTCCTAAGTATCTTGGAGGCAGAACCCCACCTGATGTTCAAGCTAGAGTATTGGCCCTTCTTCGTCACTGGGCATCGGTTGAAGGCCAGAATCCACCATTACCAAAAGTTCGTGAAGCATATGCTATGCTTCGGAAGCAGGGGGTTGTAAAGGTAAGATTTTTATTATATTTTCATGATGTAGGTATATTATTATCCTGTGGAACCATTTGGCCTACAAGGTATTATCGGAATTTTTAGGTCAAAACTAGAGTTTAAATAGAGGAAAATCTCCCATTACCGCAATTATAGGGACCCAAATATTCCAGTACTTGTTAACGGGGAGTTCGTTAATCGGATGGCGTGGTGGGTTGCATACCTCCATTTTTTTTCCAGCTGCTTTTCTTGTCATATCAAAGAAGCAGGAGTAATCAAACGAAAATAACTTTTTTCACACAGTATTTGCTAAATGACATCATAAATGTATGTACTACATACTGAAGAATTACATTGTAAATAACTACCTATTATAGAAGAGGAAAATAATTGGCTGTTGGGACAATGATGTTTTTACATGATGGTGCGTGGCAAACTGCCTAGCTCCGCAGTTTTTGAAGAGGGTAAAGTTCAAATTGAATAGTTGTTCGTTTTACTTGCTGAGTTCTTTTAAAAGTATTTTTCATTCTTTCTATGACATGCTTTCTATGACATGACATTTCTATGCTTGAGTAAAACACAGCTGCCTAATGAACTATATACGACCTTTATGAATTATTGAGTATTATGCATTGTGAAACTAGTATTTCATTATTTTTTATGGTCAAAATTCAGAATAGATATTATCTGTAAAGGTTGCTTGCAGGCGAAATTGTATTTTGATTGGGGAAATAGAAAACGAGGTTTTGTGATTGTCTTTGTTCGCCGTTGAAAATATGCTGAAAGTTTTATGAAAAAAATTACAGTTCATAACTCCGAAACTATTCAATCTTAGCGACATTTTCCGTATAATTTGTATTCTCATCTCCATTGATATAATGTTAATCACCGCTCTTGTAGAAGATATTCTTTAAACAAAATGTTACATTGCAATAACTACGGAATATGCAGCATTTTTAATGTTCCTTATGTTCAATAGGAGAAGTACACAGAGAAAAAAATCATTTGCCTTGACTGGAATGATTCTGATGAACTTGACTCAGTAATTGAACCCAAATCCCTTGGTGTAGTAAGCATCTTAGTGCTCAAAATTCGGCCTTAACCTCTTGGACGGTGGCACCATGCACACGGCATCGACTGCTTTCTGACATGATATGTGTAGCAGTTCGAGTACATCTTGTTCCTTTAAGGCTTCTAAAATTCAAGAGAGAAAAATGATGCCTCGGTAGCTTAATTGATTAAAGCGCCTGACCGGAAATCAGGTTATCCGGGTTCGAGTTCTGGTCAAGGCGAATGATTTTTTTCTCTGTGGAACTTTTGATATTAAGCTATTTCAGCGAGCAATGCCGTTAAGGTTCTCGCAGTCAGTTCACGGTCCTTTGATTTGTTCCTTGTGTTATCATAATGCTTCCTTGAAACTTTGAGCTGCCACATATGTCTTAAATTGGTGTTCTCTTCCGTAGCATTCCGGTGAATTAGACTCAGGAGAGTCAAAAAATTCTAACAAGTTAATTGGAAAAATCTTTTGATATTTGCATTTGTTTTATTATACACAACTATTATTCAAAGAAAGAGTCAAGGGTCGCCCACATTAAACTATTCCTTCTCTCACGAAGAACAGCATTCCCGAAATCCTCTAATATCATCCCAGTTACATTCTTCAGCAGAGCAAGAATTTCTCTGCCATGTCCTGTGCTGGAATGACTTCTCGGGAATTCTGTTTCACAGACTCTCTCTCTCTAGATCTTCATTGTCCTCTTCGGTCTCCGTCCCCTTTTTCAACTGCCTCACTTTCAGCAGAGCACATCCTACACCTTCGTTGACGTTCACAAAGTCATCAAATGAAATGTCTTGAATATTTAGCTTGCCCATCAGTTCCTCCCAATCTCCATCCCCTTGGCTTGCATTCACTTCACAATTAGATTAAGTTTCATTAAACCCTGTTTTTTGCGAAGTAATGTCTTATTGTAGCGGGCAAAACTGCATCCCAACAAAGACACATATGCTTCATAGCCTGGAGAATCCATCTGAGAAGAGTTAGGTTGCTGGTACCCTACACCCTTCCAAGTAAATACTGCACCAATTGTCGTCGGTACGCCCTCTTTACAAGGGATATGACTCTCTGGTCCAGCGGCTGTAACCGACTTGTGCAGTTAGGCAGAAAGAAAAAACCGCCCCATTTCTTAAATTTATAGCCTCTGATTCGTCGGCTGAGCAGTGATCAACAAACAACAGAATTTTTCTATTTTGACCTCCCATTCAACCTTCGACCTCAACAAACCATTCCCGAAATATCTCAGTGGTCATCCAAGAATTTCTATGTTCGTAGGGACATGGTAGTTGTCGTACATTTTTTAAACAACAAGTTTTGATGGATTTTCCAATTACAAGCAGAGGTTATTTCACTGAACTATCGCTGTTGGCACAAAATAACATAATAAATCTCTATTGTAGAATAATCATCATAAACATCAGCCTTAAAATGTCTTCCGGTTCATATTGCCCGATCAACTTTGGCAACCTTTGCCTCCAATTTTTCTCAAAATCGGGATCTACTGATGCCTCACCCCCAGAAAGTTATATGGTGGCCAAGTTCCACCTTCTTTCTTCTACTATAAGTTCAATGAATCACAATTAAGGAGACACCAGAAACATAATTTTCCTCTGCGACACACTTACATGTACAAGAGCCAATTTAGCATGCTTTTAAGTCACCTTTATGAACTCGTAAGTTGTCAATTGAAGCAGAGCATACGATATTTAGCTCAACATATCTATGTCTGGCTTCTACGCAGAATATCCATTTCCTGTAGGTCTACGAAAAAATATTGCACATTACATTTTTTCGATCGCTGATGTACATCAAACGCTTACAATATGTTCAACCTCCCGTAGCAATGCTAATCCAGTCTTTGTGACTACGCCATTTGCAGCAAACGTATAAAAAAGCGACAGTTTTAATATATTTTTACTATAACAGGTTTAATATATTTTTTCATTAGGGTAGAGGTTCAATATTTTTTCATTCTTATAGCCTTTAAAGTATTGATTTCAGTTTTTAAAATTTTCTGAGTTTTGACGAAGCAGATGTAGCAGAAATAAAATATTCCGATAATAGGAGACCTTTTGGTGATCGGTCAGGGAAATTGGTAAAGCTATCAGGGAAAAATCAGGGAATTTGAAAATTGGTTATCAGTAGCCACCCTGTCCTTCATTTTAAGTATTTACTTCTGTTAAATGCATTTAATTTAAATGTGGTACAGTTTTTAGTGTTGGAAATTTCAATAATATGCATAAAATAGTTCTTTAGATATGCCATTATAACTGAAATTGGATTTCTGGCATTATTCTAAAAGATGGATTTGGCTGTCAATAGGTAGTACTAGGGATGTGTCAATTCTTGATACCTGTTCTCGATACCACCGATTCTTGAGGTTTGGTATCGGTATCGTGAATCGATCACCTAAAGTCGATACCGTCGGTACTAGGAATGATCGGATCGTATCTGTCAGGTCCAAGGATCTGCGGATCTATCATTTTACTCAGATCCGGATTCAGATTCAAAGACACAGAGTAAAATCGGATCCAGATTGTAGATTTTAAATATTTATGGCTTAGCGATCAAAGCATCCCCCTGCGGTTCTAGGTGCGGTAGATGTTGACAACGAGAGTTTGTGTGAATCAGATCACGGAATTTTCCTATGCAACTAGAAGCAAAATTCAAGAAATATGACTTTTTTCCCCATTACCCCTGCATTGCGAGGAAAAAAACTTCTGGAAAGGAATGTCATGCGGGTAGCCTACATTCGCTGGCATCAGGTGGACATCGAGAGCTAGTGTACTAAAGAAAGTAATAGTAATTAAAGTAATTAAAGGATAGTAATACCGTCATGCTGTACTCTTAGAAAGGCAAGCAGGCAGTTAAAAAAGTAGTTTATCAGAAATTTCATGTCAATATATAAGTCAAAAAAGTAAATAAAAATACATAATAAAATTTGGCATTAATAAAAGTGATTGGAAAAATATTTTATTACAGAATTAAAACCATAAACAGTACGTTAACTTTACAATGCGTTTTTGAATGATTCATGTGTAAATCTAGTTTAAGCGATAAAAGTAGAAAAAAATCAGTATTCGCATACAAGGGTTGGAAATTAAGGATGATAAAATTTTTGATACAATGGCCGAAAAAAACATTTAAACATTGATAATAATCGGACTTCATTACCTGCAGGACACTACCACACTCTACTATTGTCAGCTTACCCCAGTTCAGAGAATGCAGGCTCCCCGCATGTCATTCTACTTTTTTTCTTGGGATCCTGGGCCAATGGAGAAAAAAGCCGAGATATATACTTCTTTATTTTCCTTCTAGTAGCATGAAAAAAGGCTCATCTTATTTCATGATCTGAGTTACACAACCTCTCCTTATGAGTATAAAACTCACAAATTCCATTTTAAGGATTATTATTAATTAGACATTGCAAAATTACTAGTTTAGCAGCTTTGAATATTCTGTAATAATTTTTTCACCTTAAAAATGGAATCCCCAGATAATTCATGAATAGAATATTCTGACCGCATTAAACATTTTTTTGTGTTGATAAAAAAAGAATTTGAAAGCATTCAAGGATTTGATTTACAACAGCAACCCAAGTTAATGTAAACCGATTGTGCACTGAATTAATGTTAGGTTTTTGTATTTGTTTATTATTTAATATTCTATATTATATTATTCTTGGCATGTGACACGCTCAGACGTCAATTTTGTATAATCACATTTATACCTTTCTGGATAGAGTGTGATACAGTATGTCATCACTAGGATATTATATTTAGGAAAATAATTCAAATATTAATGAAAATGAACTTCTAATGTTTCTTTTAACTACTCTTTAAAGAACAGTTGTACAGGTTTAAAAAAATCTATTGATTGATGAGTATGTGATAAGGAAAGTGAACTTTATATTATAAGTAATAACATATAGCTATTGCTTCCTTAAATCTTGATCCAGGAGAATATTATCCACACAGATGATGGAAAGTTGATTTTTTTCTACTATAAATTTACTTGTTTTTTGGAAATACAATACAATTGTTGCTGTTTTTCTGTATAGATTAAAAATCCTAAAATAATATGAAAAATAAGAAAAATTTCTCTTTTTCTTGTGAAAAATAAGAAACATATTTAGCACAGCAGGAAACATTTGTGACCAGAAATGAAATCACCTTGATCCAGAGAGGCTAAAAATGTTGGTTTTTTGAACTAAAACCTAAAGTAGGCTCAAGGGCTTGTTTCATGACCTTTTATTCTTATTTCTTAATGTTTGAAGTTTGATTTTTAATTTAGGTTAGTGTTTTTATTACTCTTATAACTAATTATTAATCATATTAAAATTCAACTTATGACAATACAGTTGTATTATTTTGAATCTGTTCAGACATTTTTTATCTAATAGCAAACATGCTCATGTAAAAAAATATAAAACTCTTGTGTTATCAGACAGTTTTTTCATAATGTTCTCATTGTGGAATATCAGAAGTTTTTTCCCAAAGTGAATAGTATATTCAAATTTTTGTTTCATAAAATTGTATTTTTAGATTTCATGGAACATCTAATAATAATGTATGGGAAAACTAGGTAAATAAATGTATATATTTATAGGTTGATGGTATTGGTATTGAGAATCGATTTTCCAGGGATCAGTTTCGGTATCAAGAATCGATAAATTTTGGTATCGACTCATCTCTATGTAGTACATAATGCATTTACTCTAAATTGGAAAAATATCTTTTGCTCTCTTTTTGTATATTTTGCAGTGTATTATTGTCTTGTTTCATTGAAGCCCAGCGTCAATGTCTTTTTAATGGCTCTTCCCTACTTGTCAAATTCATTTTTTTATTTTCCCTAATTTTGTTAGTTTTCTTTTAGATGTGTTCCTTCTCAGTTTTTCATTTGGGATCGTAGCTATCTCGTAAAGTTGTTTGTGTTCCATAAGAGGTATTCTTTTTACTACGTATTTTAATCAGAGCCTCCAATCCTTTTCTAGGATTTTGCAATGTATAAGATAATTGTAGTCAACTTTTCACCATAAAGTATATAGCATACCCACCATTTCTTTCTTCTGTCAACCTGTGCTACTAGTTACCATCTCATATTTCAGGATGGAGAACCGTTAACTCCTGTGGGAACCTCTAGTGTTCCTCATCCTTCAGCAGCTCAGGCTCAAGGGCAGCAGACTTCTCAGTTGCCTGTCAGTACTTCAGGAAGCATTTTGCCTGGGCAGCCTCAGCGTCCCAAAGCTGCTGCTTTTGAAGATGAGCATTTGTCTAGACTCTTACAAAGACTTCTGCAAAGTAAACACCCTAGAGATATCCAGGATGCCAACAGACTTATCAAAGCTATGGTTCGGCAGGTATGTGCTGTAATGATGGAAGTATATCTACTAGCATCACTATAGTACACATAGTAAGTATGTCTAATATTAATTGCTGGAATGGAAAGATCCAATTGCATAGGATTTTTCCTTATAAGTCCTTTCTTCCTTTCATTTCCTAATTTGGTTGGTAATTCGTAAAAGCTAAGGGCATTAGAAGTTTATATATTGCCTTGAAATATGGTTTATGAGTCATAGCTGTCAAATTTGAAGTTATCAAGAATGTTGTCAGGCATCAAAAGTATTTCCAAATGTTTATATTCTTAAAGTGTATTGTCTTAGTTATATATTTTCTTTTTGCGATTCAATCATGGGTTGTATATTTATTCAAATATTGTTGCACAGTAAAACCCCTATTTTACACTTTTGAGGGGATCTAGAGAAAAAAGTGTAAATCTCAGGAAAGTGTAAATTGAGGGTATGCATATTGTTATGAAAGTTATGCCTGAAACAATAACTCCTTGCTTCTTGAATTTGCCCACCCAATTCTTGTCTTCATGGAATGACAAGTTTAAAAAATTGAAATATAGTCCCAACAAAACCTCTTTAATAATACCAAAATCTCTTATTTGAAATGCAGGGGGGCATGGGGAGATATTAACTAGATTACATATGGTTGGGCCAAGATTAGAAAGTGTGAAAAAATTGTGCAGTTGTTAATCGGAGAGAATATCAGGAATTAGTTAACAGGTGTATGAGGGAAGATGCAGAAGAGCAAGCAGCTGAGAAAGGATGGGAGGAAAAATGGTGCAGTAAACACTAGAGTGGTCAAGACAGGTTGAGTGTTGGCACAAATTGTGGAGGAAATTGAGGAATGATGGAAATATAAAGATTTAAACACAGCAAGGCGAAATAAAATTTAAGGGAATAAACAAGAGACTTAGGAGGAATATGAAGAAAGTGAGAGGAAAGTGGCGAAAAGGTAAATAGGTTGAGAGGCTCCAGAGAGAGGGAGAAATAAGCACCCTGTACTCAAAGGTTGGAAGGTTATTCAGCATCAAGAAGTGGAAAACGATACTGTGCATTAGTGTTAAGTCAGGAGAACTGCTGATAGAACTTAAAAGAGATTCAGCGTAGGGGTAAGGAATACATGAAAAGAACTGCATGGCACTAACGATAGGCAAGGGAACTTGGGTATAGAAGAGGAGAATGACATGGATAAGGATGAACTGGGACCAGAAGTCTTGATCCAGCTATGCTAATAAGTTAGGGTAAACATTACGAGAAAAGAAGGTGTGGAGACAATAATTATATCCTATCAAATCTACTTAAAAATTGAGGTAGAGAAGAACGAGATGATTTTATGGGTTTGTTCGTAGGATGTATGAGGATGAAGTATGGCTGGAGGATTTTTTAAAATTTTATTAATACTAACGTGTCAAAGCGATTAATGAAATGGAATTCCAATATTACTTGGCACTTTATTTCTCCATAGGTATCAACCTACATACCAAAATCTCTCTTAACAATCCTTTATTTATCTTTTTTGGTCACCATGACGATAGGCAAAAGAAAACAATAGAAAAACAAAAAGGAAATACACTTACTTACAAATTTTTTTATAAAAAGGAAATACATAAAAAGAAAGGAACTATATAAAAATTATACTGTTTTCAATTTTCATGCATCAATATCTGATCAAGCAGTTATTGTACGGTTGCATCCTGTAATAACTGTGCACGCAAAGCTAAGAAGAAGGTCCTTTTCCACCTATATCTTAACGCAAATTTTGATTTTTCTTAAACCTAGTGTATAAAAGTAAGGTAACTTTACGTTTTATAGCACTTAAACAGTATTTGTAGCATAAATTAACATTTAATGTATATGTAGTTATGTGAATATAACTTGGCAGGTGCAACATAATTTATGATACAAATATTTTTTTGGAATTCAATCATAATCGATATATTTTACAATTAGTTCAAAATGTGGCCAATAGGCTTCTCATATAGCTTTTTTGTGTGCATTACGTACCTGTGGAATGAAATTGCCTTCCCTTCTTCTTCAGCTTTGCGTGCACAGTTATTGCAGGATGCAACCGTACAATAACTGCTTGATCCTGTCATTTTTCTTCAAAGATAGGCCTTTTGGAATTGAAATATTAAATTTGAATCTTTGTTTCACCTGATAGCAAAACTTCACAAAAAAACTCAAACCACTGTTCAACTGCTGGTCCATCGTTTTGTTTGGTAATAGCCGTGTAGCATTCCGGTGATGCAGGCACCTTGAGACTTCAGTGACATCATGCGAACCTCAGCCAATAGCATAGCGGATCAAGAATTTCCTTTGTTTACATCTTTTGAGACAACCTGTATATTCTAACAACCTTGGACAAAAATGACTTACCTGTACTGTGATCTCTTGCAGCATTACAATTGCACAGATGAGTGAGATCACGATAACTGGTGGTACATCTGAGCAAATTTTATTTCTCATTCATATTGGTAACTTACTGCATGGGTTTTTACGTTGTCTTTCTCGGAGCTTTGAGTCCATCCACCATGCAACCAGAATGACATTAACGGCAAAATTGCCTCGTAAAAAGTTAATGGCAAACCATTAAAAAATTTGCTAGTGTAATTAAAGGGAAGACATTACATTGCAGATGTATGGAAATCATTAGGATTTAAAGAAAAAGTCGTTAATTTCATTCATTTTCTAATCATAGATTTTTAACAAATATATAAATACAGCAACAATAGAATTACCGAAAAACAAGTAAATTTTTTGTAGAAAAAAACAACTTCCTATCATCTATGTGGATAATATTTTCCTGGATCAAGATTTACGGATGCAATAACTATATCTTATTACTTCTAATATAAAGATCAACTTCCTTATCACATACTCATTGGCAAACAACTACGCTATCACTAAGGTTCATGGGAATCTGGCGAATGTAGGCGACCCGCGTGACATTCGGCTTTATTTTTTTTATTTTGCGCATCCTATGGAGAAAAAAGTCACGACGAGTATTTTTTAATTTTGTTTTTGTGGCACGGAAAAAATCTTCTCATTTCGTGACCAAGTTACACAACCTCTCCTTGTCAGTATCTACCTTACATATTTTCCATTCGCGGGGTGCTTCGATCACTAAGCTGCGAAATTTTAAAATCTCCGATCCGGATCTAAATTTTTACTGTCTTCGGATATGATTTCAGTAGCGAATGAAATGAAAGACCCTTGGATCCGACCTGACCATCCTTAATTTATTAATGATACAGTTATAAATCTGATTTAATCAGATAAAGTATAATCAAGTGAGTATTCATATGTAATGGTTTGAAATTGAAGATGATAAAATTTTCGATGCAATGACTGAAAGAAAAAATTAAACTGTGATAGGGATCGAACTTCAAACAGTACACTAGCTCTCGTTGTCCGTCTGATCCCGGTGAATGTAGGCTACCTGCGTGACTTCCACGTATTTTTTCCCGTGATAATAGGGAAAAAGTCATATTTCTTGATTTTGCTTCTAGTTGCACGGGAACATTTTCATCTAATTTCGTGACCTGAGTTACACATACTCTTTTTGTCAATATCTACCGCACCTACATTCCATTCACGGGGCGCTTCGAACGCTAAGCCGCGAAAATTTAAAATCTACGATCCGGATCCGATATTACTCCGTGTCTTTGGATCCGCATCCGGAATTGAGTAAAATGAAAGATCCGCGGATCTTTGGATCCGACGGATCCAATCCGGCCATCACTACTTATTACATCCGTATCTAAATTCAAGACCAAATGTCACAACAGATTTCACGTCAATGAATATGACAAAAAAGGTAAAGGAAAACAGCATTAGCATTGTCGGCACAATGTATAGAACTAGACGTGGAGTCCCTAAATAAGTTCGGACAGCAAAGTCTAAGGTGTGCGGTACCACAGTCATAAAATATGAAGACATTACAATGACAGTTAACCAAGGTAAAAAAAAATAAAAACGTATTCTTGCCGAATACCATGCATACCAGCATTGAAATAGATAACACAGAAAAAGATTACCAGAGTCAGTCAGTTTCTGCAACTCCACAAAATATGGAGTAGATAATGGCACTGGACATATGGAAAGGTAATACACTATGCACGATGGATCTCGCCGATGGTGTGTGCAAATTGTATACAATATCCTTGATATAGTTGCGTTAAACATATGGGTGATACAGAAAGGAGTCACTTCACAAAGATCAGCAGCCATAAATTCATTTTGAAGTTAGCTGAAAAACTACGCAGCGAGTATATCAAGTTACAGCCAGGACCAGCGCATTTAATTGCAGGTACAAAAATTAGAAAAAAAACGTTAGAGTGGGAACATAAATGCAAAGGAAACAAAACTAAGGAAAAATGTTCAAGATGCCAAAAATATATGTGCGGAAAATGCACAGCAAGAGGTGAAAAACTTATTACATATGCCCTAGGCCATGAAAAATAATGTCAAGTGCTGTAGACCTGGTATTCCATTGCTATATATGCTGTTTAATGCTGTTACTTATATTGAAAACAATTTCTGATAGTAAATATATCAAATATTGCGCAAATGATTATATATCATTAAATTCCAAAGTTTATGTAAATAAAAAGAAATTGTTTATTAATCATAACCAGCACTTTAAAAAAAATATTATTTGATAATAAATATGTCACTTAAAAATAAAATATATCCATATACATATTCTTAATACACCACGAAAACAGGAGAAAACACCTACTGGTCAAATGACCGCCGCCGGCACTTTTAGGTATGTGGAAAATCCGGCGTTTCTAGTGTTAAAAATTCCCACCCTAAATGTTTCCTTGTTCTAACTTAAGCTTAATTTTTATCAGGAGGAGATGAGGGCGGAGAGACGGAGCAGACGAGCCACTGAGTTGGAGTCAGCACGTACATCAGCTCGACTTTTGTGGGAGATGCTGGAATCTTGGTCTCGTGATGGAGGGGGAGTAGGAAGAGGAGAGGATGAAAAGGAACTCATGGCTGAGTTGCATGCTAGTTGTGGCCGCATTGCCCAGATACTCCCTCGCTTGGCCTCTGAAGCTCCTGATGAAGCAACAATGGGTACATTAATTTATAGAATGTTAGATTGTTCTACTTATTTTTATCATTTGGAATTAATATGTTCTTTGATACAGTTATTGCATGTTTGATTAAGTTAATGAGACCACTTAAGCCAGATGTGGGTGTTGCATGAAATTTTACCTTTACATCTCTGACTTTCAAGATATATGCAAACCAACAATAGTTACTACTGCATTCACCAAATTATCAGACAACCCCTCATTTTGGAATTGTGAAAAGAAAGTGACAGAATTAAACATTACCATTGTAAATATTATTTCTTTGTCAATATTTGTTTTTCTTCCACTTTTCTTGAAAATAATTGCTCAGTATGAAATTTTTTAACCATTTCAAATAAAACCAGGTTAGAAAATGTTCAGTGCAAGAAAACAAAAACTTTAATTACATTTTAATAGCATAATTTAATTTTAAAAACTTACTTTACTTATAAAATCAAAAACTTAAATTACATTTTTAATAACATGATTTAACTATGGTAATTACCAGAAAGTGTATTGTAACGTCAGACGTTTATTTTCGTTTCTAAACTTTTTATTCTTTCAATACAATGTTTCTTGATGCATCCAGCATCCTTCCCCAAATCCTCTCTTTCTTCCATCAACAACTCCCCAGCAACCCAGCATCCACAACACAATTCAAATCAAACGTTACAGTATTGACTTTTTATTTAAGTGATCACTCAACACTTGTCATGCAATTTCAAACACTGAAATTTGGTGCTGTGGTATGCCCACTGCTTGCCAGAGAGAAAAATGTTTTTGTCACATCAGGCTTTTATACCAGTCTTTGCTAGATTTAAATTTATGTATTGATATGTTACATCCTGTACCAAGTTTACAAACTTTCCAAGTCATTTCGTCCATCGATATGGGCATGCTAATTTGCCACTGAGTATTCACTAACTTTACTATTTAGTGTTCTACATCATGGAATTGGCTTGATTTTCAACCACTGAATGATTTTCGGGTAGATATAGCTTTCCCTGTTTCACCATTTACAGAATTATTTTTGTGCACATTAGACTCAAATACACTGAACTTTCTTCTTGCATCTCAGGTATAGTTTGGCATGATGTATGACAATAGGCTTAAAATTTGCGTCATAAGTCCTTTTGATAACTTATCCTTTGTTCTCACACTATTCATATTTCATGCTCCTATTTTAACATGATCTTTTATTTCTTATGGTGTTAAGAATGTAGGTAATTCATAGATCAACCATCATTAATCACTTATTGATAATTGTATAAGTGCCAGATGATTTCAGCATTTGTTTGTTTTTGTTTAAGTATGGTATGTTACATGCTAAATTGAAATACTGTGGGCATAAATCATTGTCATTAGTTGAAACTGTTATTCCTACAATAAATATATTTCAACAGTTATTGTTTATACTTTGCTCCCATATCTCATGTAATGTATTCTTGTGAATCTCTTAATCATACATTGCATATTCATTGTACAGCATCACTCAAACACCTCTAGGTAAAATTCATATTCGAATCCTAGATAATTCTTGATTCTAAATTCTTGATAGTTTCAGTCAAAATTTTGTCTAAAAAGATCATCTTAGATATGGGTAAATACAGTATATTTTTCAGTAGATAAACCATGTGTTATCTAATTAAAAAAGTCTAAATATTTAATGATGAACATGCATGTCTATATTATCTCATCCATAAAACCAAGCACAGTAAACTCTCGATAATACGAAGCACGATAATACAAAGTTTCGATCATATGAAGCAAAACGGCCTGTCCTGACGAAAATTCTGTAGTAAACATAGTAAAAGTATAGTAATATAAAAGGCTCGGTCCCCAGGAAAAAATGGAATTCGTTTTTACGAACCTCGTTGAAAAACTGCTTCAGCAAAACTATTTTTGTCTGCATAGCTTTCGTTGTTGCCAATTGTAGTGCAGTAAAAATGAACTGCGTGAATAGTAGTGCATTCACCTCCCAATTATGCCAGTATCTCCTCATCATTTTCCGCATATATCTCCGCGTATCATTAAGACCTTTAGTAATGTGGAAATAATAGCAAATGCCATTATTTATCCTGGCTATTTTTTGTTTTACCTGTTACCAGCATTCTCATAATGTCCACAGTTCTCTTTTAATTAAAGCTTATGTCTGACGGCACATACCATGCTCCCTGCCGTGTACCTGGAATTATGGCAGTTCAAATTCTCAGTGAACCCTACCTCGTCCTTTAAGGCGAGCAATCCTAGCTCAGCTCTCTGTGAAGGGGATGTCCGCACCAAAATCTAGTAGCATGGACAGGTTGAGTGAGGGTGGGTGATGCCGTTAGGAAATTTGGGTGGGTTGTGTTGGTGGGGGTTAGGATTATGATGGCTGGGGAGTTTGGGTTTACGGTGCATGGGGGAGAAAAGGGTCCGGTTGTGGAGAGGGAAGGTCCCAGTTGTGGGCGTATCTTTTAAGAGACCTTCAAACAGACACCAAATCCGGGAGGCCCTCGCCCGCTCATGCCGGGCGTCCTAACCCGTGTTCACCTCCACCCGTGAGACATAGACTCCCGACCGTGCCCGTTCGCCATGGATACCCACATACTAGGCGGGTGCTCTGGGTCCTAGGTGGGTGCCTAGGTTGCTCGCCCAAACAGAGGGGAGGTGTCATAAAAGAGTGAGCGAAAAATATTGCTAACAGCAAAGACCCTTGAGGAAGATGTGGTGATGATCTTAAGGCGGTCACCCACCTAGCCGATGGGTGACCACCTATACTTGGCAAGTTCTCCATTAGGTCACATTCATGATACTTCGGAAAAGTCCGTCAAATGTCTTCGGCTTGAGCCTCTCTTTATCTCTCACACAGGTGGGCAACCCTCACCCATATTTTGCACCCATGTGCAGGCCTCTAGTATCTTTACCTCTCTCGCTGAGCATGAAGGAGGGGGTGGGTGGATGGCATCATGGAACGTCTGTGAGGTTCTTTCTTCTTCTTCTGGACAACCCTGGGGGGCACGTGGTGGTGGCTGATTGGACCCGCTCCGTTGAGTGGAATTGGGAGGGTCAGGAATACAGCGTCCTTTGTTATCAGGAAGGTCTTCGACCCCTCCTCTCACACTCTGTAACCTCTAGACCATCCCCTTCGCTTCCCTCTCTTCCCCCCCAATATCCCGTGAAGACCCACCCGTAACCACCTGTATGCGCCCTCCAGGGTTGCCCAAAAGAAGAGGAAGGGACTTCACAGACATTCCGAGATGCTATTCCCCTACCACCTTCCCACTTCCCCCTTAAAGCTCAGCAAGACAGATAAAGATACAACCGCAACTGGAATCTTTCATCTCCACAACCTCCCACATACCTTAAACCCGAACTTCTGGCCGTCATACAATCCTTGAGGAGAGGATGTGGAAAATATGCTTGAATCACGCCCCATTTGTCATCAAGGTCTTAGTAGTAGAATCATCATCATTGGTCAACAATCCTAGGATTGTTTTGATGCAGCTTTCCACTTCATTCTTCTATCGGCCAACCTTTTCATTGTGATATAATTCTTCACTTTTACATCCTTCACAACCTGTTCCATGTATCTCATACGAGGCCTGCCTTTTTCAATCTTCCTGTTCACTTTTCCCTCAACAATAGTCTTCATCAGACCATCATGTCCTAAGATATGGCTGATTAAGTTGTCCCTTCTTCTTTTTAGAGTTGTCAGCAGACTTCTCTTTTCGCCCACACTTCTTAGAACTTCCTCGTAACTTACTCGGTGATCCATTTAATCTTCATCATTCTTCTGTAGCACCAGATTTCGAATGCTTCCACCCATTTCTTCACCACTGCTGTCATCATCCATGCCTCACTGCCGCAAAGAAACATTTTCCAGATGCATGTTCTGATGAACTGTTTACTTACTTTTACCTTTTTATTTCCAGCTGTAAGTAGATTCTTCTTTTGATAGAATGCTCTCTTTGCCTGGGCTATTCTACTATTTCTTTCTTGCTTCGTCCATCGTTGGTTACTCGGCTCCCTAGGTAACAGAACTCTTTCACCTCATCAAGTTTTTGTTTTCCTAGTTTGATATTGGTTTTGACCTCTTCTTCTTGCTGCTCACCAATATCTTAGTCTTCTTCTTATCTATCTTCAGCTGATTTCTGGCCATTGTCCTTTCCATGGTTACTAGAATCTTGTTCAGATCCCTCTCTGTCTCTGCTGTGAGTGCTATGTCATCAGCAAATCTAGTGGTAGAAAAGAAACAATATTACCTCCCAAGATCATTTATTCCGCTGACGATAGACAGAAGAGGCTACAAGTAATAACCTGTGAATAATTTTATTTCTGGAAACAGGCTTAGTTCTATGCTTTTTTATATGTAGCCATGATTGGGCGATAGAAGACAACTAAAGTGCGGTTGGGCCAGCTTCATGCCATCATAGCAGCATAGATGTTTGAAGCAAATGTCTGTTTTTAGCGTACACACTGCATACCTGCCTCTACTGATTATTTCGAAAATAAAATTCTTCTTACAAAACGTTCAACTTTTGATACTGGGACAAAATTTGGCCAACACTACGATCGCCGACTTAAAAGCATTGACAAAATAGGTACTTATTTTACGATCTTTTAAGAATGCTTTCACGAATGACCATAAAAGATATACAATGTTGCCGAAGAGAACAAAAGTTATAGAAAACAAAGATAAAATGTTTTTCACGACATTTTTTAAAATGTTCGAAATTACGAAGTGCCGATTTTCCGGTCCCACTGACTTTGTATTATCGAGAGTTTACTGTAGCTATATCTGAATCATGTTACCTTTATTCTTAGTTGGGAGGAAATAAAGAGAATTGATAAAGGATAATTTGATTGTTAATGAATTTCATGTTCCACTTCAAAGCTTAAAGCTATGTCATCTTGTTTAAATTTTTTTCACATGTGGCACATTTCTCACTGATTGCTTTTATCTAATGATAATGCCATATCTTTTTTTGTTGATAAATTGTTCTCTTAAATTTATAATGTAAAGAAAAAATTTACACCATGTCATTCTTTATGAATTCATATTTTGGAATAGCTGAAGTATTGCAGGCGTCAGATGAACTGAACAAAGCTATGGACAAGTACACTGCTGTCATGGTGCGAGGTGATCTAACTGGATCAGCAGCTCCTGGAGGTGCTTCACTATTGGATTTGAGTACACCAAGTGAAGAGCAACTTCCTCCAGCTCTTCTGGAGAAGGATCTTGCAAATTTAGGTATGATATCATAAATACAGTAAAACCCCTTATTTACACTTTTCTAGGGACCACTAGAAAAAAGTGTAAATTGCGGGAAAATGCAAATAGCAAAAAAGGACAATTTTCAGTTTTACATGCATACTTTAACAATATAAAGTAAACGTATGAATAAGAAACACTGATAAACCAAATTAGAGCAACATTATTAATTATAACTTAAAGTATAGAGTAGGGATGGGTCGGTTCCACTTTTTTTCGGTTCCGGTTCGGTACTTAACTTTGGTTCTCGGTTCCGGTTCTTAATTTACCACTTACTTTGCATTTCTCAATGGTAAGATAAGGTAAACAATAATCATTTTCAGAGACTGAATTAGAATAATTCGCGACTTTGAAGCATCTAAGTACACTATTTCACCAGGTCTTAATGTGAAGCCTCCACTTTCGGAGTGTGAGTAGGTTTCAAACTGGTTTTCGCGCCAATTATTTCGGTACCGATTATTTTTGGCCTCGGTTCTGGTTCTAAGCTCAAGAACCGGTGGAACTGAAGAACCGAACCGACCCATCCCTAGTATAGAGCTGTCCTTATTTATTTTTGTACGGTATATTTCTACCAATGTTTCAACAACCCAACCAACCATTGGTAGTTGTCAAATCCATAATTCCCAAACATACATTTTATATCTAATGTCGTTTCTCTTATGACAAAGCAATACACGGCGATATTAGATTATATACAACTTAAAAACAGCTTTTATAGTTGGTATTCCCTCATATCATGATTTCTTGACATTTTCTCTTTTTTGACAGGTGTCTGCACTAGCTAATATGTTTCTGGATAACATCACGATATTTCATAATTGCATCCATGGTAGAGACCGGTAATCTTAGATGTTTTGCTATACCAGTTCAAGTTGCATCATGAGAATCCACAATTTTTATTTATGTGTAAATTGAAAATATTCTAGTTGCTGTTAAGGCTTCTGCGGTGATTAGAAGATTACTTGAGGGTTTCCATTTTTTTTCCACGTTGGTTCATCTTACTGCATGACATTTTCACTGGCATTCCAGATGGCATCTTCAGGTCCAAAGTATAGGAAATATATAGAACGAAAATATAGGAAATATAATGGGACGTGATCTTCGGATCTGAAGATAGCATCTAGAATGTCGACGAAACTGTTATACAGAGGGATGAACCAACGCGGAAGAAGCCCGAAAACCGTCGAGTCATTTGAAAATATTGTATCCATCTCCATTATCGTATCCATTTCCAAGTAAAATAAAATGTACATTCTGGAGTAATTAAGGATAACATAAACAACACATGACAATATTGAGCTACCTCGTTGGTCAGTCAGCGCAAGCAGTTATCCAATGGGAAAAAATTCTCAACAAAATAATTTTATTTATTTAATGCTGTTTTCACGCGATGAAACAAGTTTTAATAAGTTTTGTTTTGTAGTAACATGTAGTAAAACTGTTGAATTAGTGCAGCACGATGGTCGGATGAATGATCCCCTGTTATCGCCCACCAGTTCAGTTCATGTATTTTTACATTTCATAATGTCTGGGTAAAAATTCATTTTCATCCTTCACAATATGAACTTCGGTAAAGATTAAATATACCGTATTTACCCGATTCTAAGATGACCCTGAATGTAAGACGACCCCTCATTTTGAGCACCCAATTGAAATCAAAATGACAAAATTACCTATAACTATACTATTTGTCTTATATTTATCGGTCCTCTACTTTTCTTGCAATAAATTTGGAAAATGAAACGTATACTCTTTTTAAATTCAAACAGAAAACATAACCAGAAAACACATTTCTTAAACAAACTTTTTTCTGAGCAACAGAAATTGTAGATACTTTCCTTAGCCTATTTTTGCCTTTTAGCATACCATAGGATAACTTTTGTAATAGAACTGTTCAGGCTTTAAAACATCCAATTTAATAGAAAAATAAGGAAAAACATTCACAAAACATTAAAACTTTTGGAAAATTAAAAAAATATACTGCTCTTATACACAGAAATATATAACTTAAAACTTTATTATGAGTAACAAAAAAATCAGATACTTTCCTTGTTCATAATTGCCTTCTGGCATGAAATATCACAGGATAAATTTTGAAATACAACCAATCAGACTTGAAAACATTCCTTTTAGGAAACAAAAATTAAAGAAAATAACAGTGGACATAGGTACTGGCTTCTGGAAAATGAAAAATATACTTTTCTCATGATAAAATAGACACAAATAATCAAACTCAAACGACCTTTTCTGAACATAAAGACATAAAAATGTAAAAATAAAGACTTTTCTTAAGAGCATAAATTAAATGCATGTTAATAATCACCTTTACTTTCCCAGAGGATATCATCTTCACTTCTTTCCATAGCACTGAACAAACAGCACATCGTGAACCCCTTCACTATTGTGTTTGGATTTATTTGTAGCCATGATGTCTTAATCCACTGACAGAGTAGTGCAACTTCAGGATTCCTAAGTTTTCTTATTGTTGTTAAATTACAAGTGCCACTCTGCAACCACTCAGAATACAAAGTCTTTATATTATGTTTAAAACACTTATTGACATCAACATCCAGTACTTGCAGTTGTGATGTCATTTTTCCAGGTATCACATTAAGATCAGTTTTTATTTCACTGATTTCTTTTTTAACTTCAGGTGTTAGGTGTCCTTTGAATGAATCCATTGAAAGCATAGCTCTTTGTTTCAGTAGTGCCCCTAGATGTCTATTGCACACTACATGTAGCCAATCTTTCATTAGATCTTTTGTCATCCATCTCTTTTCCTGGAATCTTACTATTATTCCACTTGGTATATGTCCCTTGGGCATAGTTTTCGTTTTAGAATCAATTACGGTGCTAATTTAGTACCATCTGCTTACACTCCCAACAAACAATCACTCGCATTTTTCGTTACCGGTAGTTTTTATAAGGATGGACTTGGCTCCTTTCTCGTTCACAGTGTAATTCGACAGCATGTTGAAAAAAAATGGAGTTTTGTCTGCATTTCCAATTTGGCTCAAAGATAATTATTTTTTTTCTTAAGGGCAATTGCATATTTTTGGTAAGTGATTAGTTTTTCGCTGTAGTCTTCGGGCAATATCTGGCATAGTGAAGTCCTGCACGGTAAAGAAAAATTATTTCCTCGCATGAGTCTGATTCACCAACCTCTGCTTGCTTTAAATTCTGGTGCTGGTATGTTAAGTCTTCTAGCAACTTCGTGAGCTTGAGTGATATCTCTACCTTTGAAACAGGCATGCCATTCTGCCGCAAAGTGCGTACGAACTCTACCACTTCTTCTTCGACGTTAGGGAATCGGCCTGCGTTGGGACCTCTAAATGACTTCCTGGTAGATTTGACGCCCTAAATTTTGTGTTTAGCTGTTCTCCATCTTCGCACATTTGCCTCAGGACCTCCAAACTTTCTAGTTGCGTCACAGTTATTTGTTTTATCGGCATGTTGTATGACAAGTAGCTTAAAATTTGCATCGTAACTACGTCTAATATATTTGGTAAACTTTCCCTTCGCACTCACACCACATATTTCTACATGTTCTGTTTTTTTAAGTGCTACGTACGTGAGGTACAATTCAGTCACGAATTCAAAACTTCAGATAAATGTAAAAACCACCAAAAGTGAATTCCAGCCATAATTTGTTTTTGTTTGTATGCACGAAGCGCTCATTTGAAATTCATCACTGTGGCCATAAATAATCATTAGTACTGGAAAAATTATAATAAACGTCATTTTATTAAATTTCACCATTAGTATTGTTTATTTAAGCAGTTATTTCAAAGGATTCTCATGGAATTGATCCCTATTAATCACCCTGTTGCAGAAAAGTTTGGTTATTCTGTTGCCAGAAGAGCTGACAACTTTTTTATAATAAACATTTGTTCATTGTATTTCTTCTTGAATTATTATTCGCTTATTTCCTTTCCTCAGATTGCCAGAAGTGATCCGAAATTAAGGGAAAGCAAAATGGAAATGCCCGCCCATTCCCATGTTCTTTTCTCCCCTGGCAGTCCCCACCAAGAAAATTCTCCCAGTTTACCATCTCTTTTGCTCCAAAACTTTCTCTCCCCTACTACCTTTCTTTCACATTTGCGGGGAGCCCAGCAAAGGCTTTCCTTCCCTCCCACACTGGTCATCTCACCTCAAGTGACTGTTCCTTTCACCACCCCTCGGTGGGCAAGAGTCATCCCCTCCTGGCCCTCAAGGAGATAAGGCCCCTTCTTGAGCCCCTTCCCTCCCTCCCTCAGTGCTGGCTCAGCAGGCCTCACATGCCCACTTTTGGGCCCCTGAAGTGCCCCCTTTCACAAGGAATCTGTGCATGGGGTTCATGTAACACATTTAAATATTGTTTTGTGGGTATAACTTGATTCATGATAAAAGACCACACTCTCCAATATCTTATCCTCCCTCTCTGCAGGCATAGCCTGTTAGGAGGAAGTAGGAGGAAGATAAGATGTGACTAAGCTGCATAAGGATATGATTATTTCGATGTTTATTTCCTGCACACATCCCTTGGACTTGAATCCCAACTGGATCAACCTCCCTAGTGACCCACTACTCAGACACCATGGTACTCGAGCTGTTTTTGTGAGGGTGAATGGAGTGATCCCCTAAGTGACTGGTGAAGATGTAAGACTTCCAATTCCGTTTTCTTGCGTGGACGGAACTGGAGCTGCAATGCTCGAATGAAAATCCCCTTGCTTGATCGGAAGCAGAGGAAGAACAATACGCAAAAATGTTTCACAAGTTTCACGCATATCGAATCTTTATATCTTGCCTGCAATTTAGTGGAAAAATAGCAGGCAACATGATTTGACTAGAGCCACAACTGAAGCATTCACAGAGTAGAGTGAAAAACATAAATTATGGATTTATGTTACCATCATAAGTAGCTGAAGAAGTGTAAAGGAAATTATCACGCCTTCACTGTTGAAGTGCATGGTTTGTACAATCTACTTTCGGAAGGAGGTAAACATAAAGATGAACTCTTTTTTTAAGCTCTTTTTCAGAGCCTTTGTCTCGAAAATAACCACGCAAAAATGGTTATGGCTGTTATTTCTCGAAATCAAGGGGCATATCATTATTTGTACAAAATACATGATTGATATAGCATCCGTGAGAGAATCTTTTCACTGTTTTAGCTTAATTTAGCTCTAATCTATATTGCTTGATGCGCAGCATATGATTTTCTTTTAGTGGCAATTTATTCCTCTAAATTCTCTATCCGGAGCGGCGTCTAGTTGCAAGTGATCCTGCAAATGGCACACTTCCATATTGTATGCATACATCAATACTTGCTTAAAAATATGAATGCATCGCCCATGCATACATTACTAGTTTTTCAGTAGAGATAAAAGTAATATAAAAAAATACTGTCATGAAGCTTCGTAGGCATAGACCAAACTGCACGAAAATTTTGCAAAGACGCTTGGTTGCCTCTAACTCACTGGAAAAAATGGAACAAATTAGCTGTGTTTAACTTAATGAACTGTGTTGACATGAATACACATTTATAGGTACATTCATGAATTATAAAATTGTAAATCATGCAAGTATGTTGCGGAATTGCATATATTCCAGGAAGCAAAAAATGGTGAATTTGGTCAAGGATACTGGTTCATACGATATTTGATATTATGAATTGTCAATTTTTCCGGTTCCGTTGACTTAGTAATATTGAGTTCCTACTGTATTAGCATTGAGACATGAAATAACAATTACAACTGTAACATTCTTCATGTTAATGATAAAGGCTATATACCTTCATATATAAGACCAATGGATCATTTTCTAGTTATATTTTCAGAAAAGAGGCGTGCCTTATATGTTGACAAATATGCTAATTAAAATTTTCTCATTATTTAGTTTATATATATGACCTCATATTGAGAGAAATGTAGCATCCCAAGTCCTCACCTTGACTTGAGCTTAAAATTAGATGGAAAACCACCCTGTTTTGTTTAGGTAATGCACAGACAGTTTTTATAAAAAGTATAGTTTGTTAAAAATGACAGCATGCATTATGTATTAGAAATGGGCTGGAGGTAATTCAAGGGTAATAATGAAAATAAGGTAGAATATACTTTGTACTAACTTGAAATTAAAAAAAAAACATCAAAATAATGAACATTTTTATGCGTGTATCAAAAGCAAAGATGCAAGTGTTAGGCATACATATTGTTCATTAGGTGCAAGTTACCTGTAAATAATATGGTAAATTGGTGTGATGCATTTTTAAATTTCTTTTTTTTTCTAAGGTTTTAATCTTCCCCCAGGTATTGGTACAGAGTCAAAGCCTGATTCCATGGGATTCAGAGATAAGGAATTGCATGCAGTTCTAGGTGATTTATTTGGTGGAACTTCTGATTCAATGTCGTCTGCATCAGTGGTGACAAAGCCTGCGCCAATGCTTGTCCCACGAACTCAAACTTCCATAGAAACATCTATGAAAACCTTGGGTAATATAACTTAGCATACTATTTTCATTGCCTGTAATTAATTTCTGATAATCCCTTCCTTTTTAAAGTATCTTTTTAAGAAAAACATTTCATGCATGTGGAATGTGTGCTGCAGTAATGAGAGACAATATTTCTTGCCTGTATATATAAAGTTCTTGGTTCTTTAAAAGTGAATTAACAAGGTATGACATTAATTACTTTGATGCGTGCAGTGTTACATGCAACAATATCCTAAAGATTGTGTCAGACTTGCTCCTTCACAAATGTTAGAATTCCACTTTAACTTCTTAGAACTTTGTTGTATTTAGCATTTTGAAGGAAGAAACAGATTTTACTTGCATATTTTTGCTGACTTGTTATTTTCCCAATTTATTGTGATGGCGTAAAGTGTCATTTTCAAGGGACTCACTGGAGTGCCTTGAAAATGTTTGTCATCAAAGTTGATTGGTAATTGTATAGAAGACTATAGTGTGTTTTATTCTTCAATTTGCTCCATCCTTTCAAGCATTTGATATATGTATTTTGAGCCCTCTATCGTCTGATTTTAATTCAGGTTAAAGTTAGTGATGGATGGATCCAGGTTTTTTGTCGGATCCGGAACCGGATCCTTGCCTGGGTTTCAGATCTTTATCTCGGTTTCGGATCCTTAGTTTCAGATAGTCGATTCTGATTTTCAAAACCTAGATTTTTTAAAAATATATAAATACAGCAACAATAGAATTACCAAAAAGGTGAATTTATTTTCGAAAAAATCAACTTCCTATCATCTATGTGGATAATATTTTCCTGGATCAAGATTTATGGATGCAATAGCTATATCTTATTACTTATATACTATATCATACTAATATAAAGATCAACTTCCTTATCACATACTCGTCATGCAATACATTTTTGAAACCTGTACAACTATTCTTTAGAGTGCAGTTAAATGAAACATTGTAAGTTTATTTTCATTAATAAAGGAATTATTTTCCAATTATTTATCAAATTCTTGAATGCTTTCAAATTCTTTTTTAGAAACACAAAATATTTTAATGCGACCAAGAGATCCCATTTATGGAATATCTGGGGATTCCATTTTTAAGACGAAAAAATTATTATAGAATATTTCAAGCTGTTAAACTAGTAATTTTGCAATGTCTCATTAATAATAACCTTTGAAATGAAATTTGAGAATTTTACACTCTTAAGGAGAGGTTGTGTAACTCTGATCTTGAAATGAGATTAGCCGTTTTTCATGCTACTAGAAGCAAAAATTTAAAAAGTCAAGGATTTCTTCTCCATTGGCTCGGGTTTGCAAGAAAAAAGTAGAATGACATGTGGGGAGCATGTATTCTCCAAAATCAGGTAACCCGAATATAGCAGAGTGGGGTAGTGGACTGCAGGTAATGAAGTTCGATTCTTATCGCTGTTTACAATTTTTCTTTCAGCCATTGAATCAAAAAATTTATCATCCTTAATTTCCAACCTCTGTGTGTGGATACTGACTTTTTTGTACTTCTATCGTTTACACTAGATTTATAAATGCGTTGCTAAAAATACATGGGAAAGTTAACGTAATGATTCCACGATTTAATTCTGCAACAAAAAATTTTTCCAATCATTTCACTAACGCCAAATTTTTTTATTTTTTTTGACTTATAAATTTACATGAAATTTCTCATAATCCACTTTTTTTAACTGCCTACTTGCATCACCCTAGGAATACAGCATAGCCTATATACCTAGGCAGTGTCAAGGATCGAAGTCGCGACCGGCAGTACACTAGCCCTCATTTTTAACAACTACGCTATCATAGGTTCACGGGAATCTGGTGAATGTAGGCGACCCGCGTGACATTCAGCTTTATTTTTTTTCTCGCGCATCCGGGCGTATGGAGAAAAAAGTCACGATGAGTATTTTTTTATTTTGTTTTTGTGGCACGAAAAAAATCTTCTTCTCATTTCATGACCGAGTTACACACCCTCTCCTTGTCAGTTTCTACCATACTTACATTCCATTCGCGGGGCTCATCGATCACTAAGTCGCGAAATTTTAAAATCTCCGATCCGGATCTGAATTTTTACTGTCTTCGGATATGATTTCAGTAGCGAATGAAATGAAAGACCCGTGGATCCAACCCGACCATCCGTAATTTATGAGTGGTACATTTGTAAATCTAATTTAAACAACAAAAGTATAATAAAGTGAGTATTCAGATGTAATGGTTTGAAATTGAATATGATAACATTTTCGTTGCAGTGACTGAAAGAAAAAATTAAACTGTGATAGGGATCGAACTTCGCACAGTACATTAGCTCTCGTTGTACGCCTGATCCCCGCAAATGTAGGCTACCCGCGTGACATCCTACATATTTTTTTCTCGTGATACCAGGGTAATGGGGAAAAAAGTCATATTTTTTTATTTTGCTTCTAGTTGCACGGGAACATTTTCATCTAATTTCGTGACCTGAGTTACACATCCTCTTCTTGTCAATATCTACCGCAACTACATTCCATTCAAGGGGCGCTTTGATCGCTAAGCCACGAAAATTTAAAATCTAGGATCCGGATCCGATTTTGCTCCGTGTCTTTGGATCCGAATCCGGAACCGAAAAAATGAAAGATCCGCGGATCTTCGGATCCGACGGATCGGATCCGGCCATCACTAGTTAAAATATTTCCTGTATGCATATCTAAGGAAATGATGAGTTCTCGCTAAACCTGACGGAGAAATTTATATTACAGGAAATGAAGCTTTGGAAAGTGGTGGTTCAACCAAAACTGGAGGGCTTAATGATTTAGATGCACTTGGAGAATCCTTATTGAAGCAAAGCCTTCCTCCATCAACTAAGCCAGCTGGGCCTTTGTTTAACAAGTAAGGATTTGAGTCAATTTCACATTTATTTTTAATTAATTCTCTTAAGATAACATTCTATTGATTGATGAATCTTTTTGTCACTTTATTAGAGTCCCAGAGAAGATACCTATGAATCTCCTGGGAAGAGCCTCATCTAGTGATGCTTGCAAAAATCCAAAGAATGATAAGGATCAAGTATTTCCATTGATTGGTGGTTCAGGGATATTTGCAGATTCCTCCTCATTATCACCAACTAAGGAATCCTCGAAAACATCAGACATAGAGCTTCTCTCTGATCTAATGTCTCATATGTCAACCACTAATGTCAAGGCCAGTGCTGTGAGTTGAATTTTTATTATTATTAGAACTTTAAGGATGAATATCCACTGATAATCATTGTCTTTAAAATGTCCATTGCATTCAATGGCTTTCCCAGTGCATGAGGAAAATTATGGCTCTATATTTCATAGGTCATGTTTATGATCTCTAAAATGCGTCCAGTGTTTAGCAAATATGGATATTTCTTGTTTGAATGGTATTTGGTCAAGGAAATTGTCATATTGTGAGTGAGGATTTAAGAATGATAATGAGTATAGTGTCATTATTGCATAGTTGACTCCATACATTTTACATTTCTTAAAAAAAATCATGCCTTTGTAGCATTGGAAAACTTATAGAATGTAATTTTTTTGGTGGTAGCTCCTATGCAAATGAGTGCAATTTATGGATAGCCTTCTATCTGTTCTTCTTTTAAATGTGGTAACTTTTAAATTAGCATTGACCAAAAATATTTTGTTCTCTTTTTTAAATTCCTTCTTATACCTTCAATTTTTAATTTCTAATGGAAGAAACCAGGTCCAGCTAGCAATCTATTATAATCCTTTTATGTCTTGTAGAAATATGGTATATATATAAACAAAGACTCTTTTTACACAGAAATGGGTTCTGAAATTAGCCTGTGACTTGTGGGTCAAGGATGAAGCACTTGGATAAGCAACCATTGGATTTTGCATTTTTGTAATATGTGCCCATTTATCAGTTCCACTGCAGACTGTGTTGTGGCAGCAAGTTGAAGTGCACTCTTTGTCATTCATTTGCTTGTGAAATAGAACAATCAATAATGTTCATACAGCTGTTATTTAGAAATTAGCAATCCCATTTTCTTTCTACGAGTTCTTAGCCATAACAGATGTTATTTCTTCCTAAAATCTAAGCAGATAATTCATTGTATTTGAAGGGTTTAATAACCCTATGGGTGGGGAAATGGAGTAGTTTTCAATGCCTTTTGTCGTTAGCACTTTCAGTGCTGAGGATATATTTTAAAACTCTTTCCTATAACTGCATGCACTTTTTTATTATAAAAGATCGGCATAGCATAGTTTGTATTATCAGGGATTTTGACTTAAAGTGATACTTAGACTAGTAGTCTAAGACTAGTATCAATGTAGTGAAGTTTTTTTTATTTAAAGTTTAAAAATTACATGAATTTATGCCATGAGTCTCTTGCAAGTGCCTTTTGCATCTGTGGTGCAGGGTTTCAAAATGAACCCTCAAATATTTTTTCATAGGGTTAGTATTTTTTCTTGATTTGCCACAGTGGAATATGTCATTTTGAACTCACTATATTTTGATTGTTGACTGCAAATATTTTGGTGATGTGGAATAAACAGTTTTCCCTCTACTCTTCTGTAAATAAATTTTCCTTGTGTATTTTGTCACACTAGACAAGAGTCTCTCAGTATGATCAGCTATATGATGTTAGAAGCACACCTTAATGTACTTTGGATTGAATGTTTCATTCTCAGTTCCCTACAAATAATTTTAAAATGACATTTCCATTTCGTTTTAAAGGAATTGTTTTAGTTTTCTTGTATTTTGACATTGCTTCCTGTATAACCCCAGTTTTTCCTCAAGAAGGAATCAATCATTGAGTTAGGTAAGGAAGTGAAAGGATATCATGCTTTTATTATTAAAAAATCAAATAATCAAAAACTTTTGCACATTTTTTCATGTATCATGTATAGAACATTAAAAGCTCTAAAAACGGTGGTTTAAAACTCTGAGAAAGTATTTACCCAGATTACAAAAAGTGACCTTCCCCACATGAGAGACAAAAGCAGTCTGCTTTAATGAGTGCTGATGAAAGTTTCAAATTCTGTCATTGTAACATGCTATCGTTATAACTGATATAATTTATGTAACCAGGAAGACAATAACAGCAAAATGGACATGTTAGCAAGAATTCAGCAGTTAGCAAGAATTTATCAGTAGTGTCCAGTGCTGGAATGACTTCACGGGACTTGTGGTTCACAAACTCCCTCTCTGGATCTTCATTGTCCTCTTCGCTCTCCATCCTCTTTTTCACTCGCCTCACTTTTAGCTGAGCATGGCACTACACCTTCTTCGATATTTACGATGTCATCAAATGAAACGTCTTGAATACTTAGCTTGCCCATCAGTTCCTCCCAATCTCCATCCCCTTGGCTTGCATTCACTTCACAATTAGATTCAGTTTCATTAAACCCTGTTTTTTGGCGAAGTAATGTTTTATTGTAGCGGGCAAAACTGCATCCCAACAAAGACACACACGCTTCATAGCCTGGAGAATATTGAGAAGAGTTGGGTTGCTGGTATTCTACATCATTCCAAGTTAATATTGCGCAATTTTCTTTTTTGACCTCCCATTAGAGCTTCAACTCCAACATATTCCCAAAATATCTCAGCGGTCATCCAAGAATTTCTGTTCGTAGGGGCATGGATGTAGTCGTACATTTTTTAAACAACTAGTTTTGTAGCTTTTCCAATTACATGCAGAGTTAATTTCACTGAACCATTGCTTTTGGCATAGAATAGCATAATAAATCTGTATTGTAGAAAAATCGTGCTTCATCAGCGTTAAAAATGTCTTTCAGTTTGTATTGTCCGATCAACTTTGAGAACTTTTGCCTCAAATTTTTCTCAAAATCGGGATCTACTGATGCCTCAACCCCAGAAAGTTATGTGGTGGCCAAGTTCCACCTTCTTTTTCTACTACTATAAGTTCAATGAATCACAAAGAGACACCAGAAACATAATTTTCCCCTGCGACACACTTACATGTATAAGAGCCAATTTAGGCCAGCTTTTAAGTGACCTTTATGAACTCATAAGTGGTCAATTGAAGCAGAGCATACTATATTTAGCTCAACATATCTATGTCTGGCTTCTTCGCAGCATATCCATTTTCCGTACGTCTATTTAAAAATATTGCGCATTACATTTTTTCGATTGCTGACGTTACGTGTGCAGCAAGCGCTTGCGATATGTCCAACCTCCCACGGCAATGCCAATCCAGTCTTTGTGACTACGCCATTTGCAGCAAACCTGTAAAAAAGCAACAGTATAATACAGCAAAAATGAAAGGAAACAATAATAATGACTTGCGTACTGGTTGAAGGCTTATTTGCTTATGTCACGAAAATTTGCAAAAAAAGATCATGCTTTTACATAAAATTCCTCAAAAGACACGCACCCGATTTTTTACGGGTGTTTAGGAAAACAAGGAACATGGATTTCAAGAGTAAATGACAGCTCACGTAGCTCTGAAAAAAAACAGCGTTCGATGAGAAAAAATTCATCTTAAAGAGGTCAACAAGTGTTCACGGGACTGGCTGTCCACCTCGTTGTCTGGAGGTTCTCATTGTATGGGGGTTCATTGTAAGGGAGTCAAAAATGCGTGCTTTTTAATGGCAGCTTGATGGGACCAACTCCATTTGCTAGTTGATTGGAGGTTCTCGTTGTAAGGGAAAAAACAAATACAGTAAAACCTCCAGCTTACGGGAGGTTTTACTGTATTTGTTTTTTCTGGAGTAAAAGAAAAATAATACTACTCTGTATTCATATTTGCAGGAGGCCAATAGCTTGAATGACCTCATTGGGCTGCCGTTGAGTGGTGCTGCTAAACCTGGTCCAGTCATTAGCCCTGGTAAACCACTTATTCCACGGACTGAAAGTATCACACCCTCTTTAAATCCCATTGGAATCAGTGCTTTCCCTAGTGTTTTGAACCAGAAATCCTTAGCTAGTTCTATCCCCAATGCATCAAAGGTGCCATCTGCCATGATATCAAATGCTGCCTCGCCAGCAAGTGCTGTTACATTCCCACCCGTTATCAGTCCAGCCCACACTAACCCACCTATTGTTAATAAAATTGACCATCAACCCACTGGACATGACAACATTAGTTCTGGGATGAACCTTGAGAGTTTAGAAGGATTAGTGGAATCAGTTCTAATGGCTGGTGGCTCTGGTAGTGGGAATAGGCAAAGTGATTCAGAGGGTGTCTCCTTTCTAGAGAATGCCCTGAAATCTCTCATGCACCCTAAGGATGTAAAAGAAGTTGAACCAAATACTGTGTCTGAAAAGTCCAAAAGAGTCTCAGTGGATGAGGAGGGCTTAAATGGAAGTGGTGATGATGCCATGGTAAGCTGGTCTGATGGAGAGGCAGAGGTTGGTGAGAAGAAGGTGGCACCTACAAAGGATACCCCTGAGGTAAAGACGGAGGAAACATCCAAAGTGCAACATCCCAGTGCAGTGAAACCCATTGGTGACATAAACATTCCCCTGCAAAGGATACGACCAGGTGAGCTGATTAGGTCATAAATGCCGTTCAGTGAATCTTTTGTATTGAAGATCATGCTTTTTATGCTTTTCTGAATCAAATTTCTCTCACACTGTGCACAGCCTAACTTGTGTTGGGATCGTTGTTGTGTTCAACCTGAAGGTTGGGCTGGTTGGTGAGGGTGGATCTGGTTGGTGAGGTCACCGAATAATAAGCCTAATGGTGTTTGACATTCGCACATCAGGGTAGGAGGACCAGTTCCCTTCCCTATGCCGCCTGTGGTTTCCCAGAAAGATTTAATAAAGGAAATAACCCAGTTTAGGTTTGACTGGACATGCCCAAAGGCCTCCTCCGGATTTGAATCCGAGACCTTCAGTCAGCAGTCCAACACAACCCACTGGGCTAACTTGCGTGTTTATTAAGGGAGCTGGTTAGCCAATTGGGTGAAGTGTTTTCGGAAATAGCATTTTAATGAAGAATAGAGGAAACTAGATGTTAATTCTAATAAATTGAAGGTGATATGTAATATTAGTAATATAGGATTGAAATTTATTTGTATACATTTGTATACATTTGTATAAATCAGACTGGGACTTGACAAGCCATCTTAGTTGGCGATGAGAGGTTGCTTTGCCTTTGATTTGAAACTGCCTACATTATCAAGTCACAGTTAATATTGTAAAATAGTATGCTAATGGTATTCAGTTGACTTCTGAGCCAATTATGACTCTCTGCTCTCGACTCTTGTTTGGGCAAAGGTGGTGAGGTCTACCTCATATCTTGTTGAGTTCATTGAAGTTCATGAAAATTGAAGTTCATATGTTAATTTCATGTTCTCATGACAGAAAACCTAAAACAGCTTTAGTGCTCTGCAATTCTTGAACTACCTAGATTTCCTTATGACTTTCATAGCTTCAATTGCATTTATATCTTCGATGAAAAAGGTAGGTAATTTTCAATCCAACGTTCTAAGTGGCTGGTCTAGATCATAGCCAGGAATATCAATATCACTGTGAATGTATTCACACCTCTGCAGACTTTCATGTAATCTAATGTGTTATTTGTATAGGGAGTCTCATCATTTGTACCTTATCGTGTACCTTGAAGGCCTAACCTCAGCAATATTGGAAATCATTAAAATCGCAGTGGAATTAAAAGTTAAATGCATCACTATTTTAATTCTCATGTTATATTATTGAACTTCGAATCTCACTTCCCAGAGTTTTCAATCTCGTCATTATTCATTTTAAAAAGAAGTCTTGTCTTCCACATACCTAAAACCTTATTGCATTGTTATTAAAATTCCAGAAGAGTTTGGTAAAGATACCATAGGTGTAGTTTTCAGTCATGACATTGTTCCCTAATAAAGCTTCGACTGCAGTGTGGTGGAAATCCTTAGGTCCTGTGGTTGTTCTTTGTTATTGCTATCATGAGTTCAGCTCTTATGTTAATCATAGAAGTACTGGAATATGATTTCCTCTTTGGCTCTATCTGCTGGCAACCCCATGTTAAAATGAGTCCTCAATATTTTTTCTAGGAAAAATGCCTCCAATTGTGGCATTGGCTGGTGAGGATGGGAGTAGTATATCTGTGGAGTTAAGGTTAGGGAATGCAGAGAGCGGCCTTGATGGACGTAATGATATTTCTGTTCTTGTGGTTACTATTACCAGTCGACTTGAGACACCCATCTCTAATTGCCTTTTTCAAGCAGTGGTGCCAAAGGTAATGTTAGAGTATATAATAATAATAATAAATATAGTACATTACAACTCTTAACTCATTAGAATTGATTGCTTGTATTTGAGGAATGCTTTTATCATCTATGTTTATTAAGATTTGCACTGGTGCTTTATTTTTGTTAGTGAAATATATAAAGCAAGACTCATCTGTACTTAAATTTAGAGCATTGAGGTAACACATATGCTGGGTAAACATTAAAAACAGTAAAAACAAAACAAAATACCATTCACTGAGAATCTTTGTGATGCTGATAGCTCTTGCGGTCAAACTGTAGACTGAGGAGGCAGACACAATAATGTTAGTGTCATCAGCATGTAATATTGGGTCAGCACCTGGTGCAGATTTAGCAACACTGGTAGGATATTGATGAATGCCAGGAATAGAACAGGGCCTAGGACAGCCCTAAGGTACACCCCATGTGACCTTTTTACCAGAAGAAGTAAATTCCGTACCATTTTTTGATAGTTTAACATGCTGATGCAGTTCACTTGGATATCATTCAATTCGCTTATAAGACGTGCCTCTTATCCCATAGAACTGCAGTTTGGACAGCAGAAACTGATGGGTAATGGAGTTAAATATTTTAGAAAAGTCAGAATAATCCTAAAGTTTCAGTATGGTTGTCTAGGCCTGTAAATATTTTGTTTAAGGATTTATATCTAATAAATGGAAGAAGCGATATTCATACAGAGCTATTCAGTGTGTAGATAATTTAGCCTTTCAATTAATGCAGGTAACAGACTTTTTTTAAATAATTTCTTTTGTGGTATATCTTTGCAGTGAGGATGAAAATTTTTTGGTGTTGCAGAGGGCAGTGTCAATTTGGCAGTTCTCATAACAATATGAAATGCACAAATGAAAGGAAATTTTGATAGATTATGAATTGTACTCTTGTCATGATGTACTTAAAGTTTCAAGTAATATACTTGTATTCGTTTAAGTTATTCTAGTCAATTTAAAAAACTGGTTTTCTCAGAAAGTATGCAACATTGGAGGTGCGCCAACCGCTTCGTCTTGATTTTAAAATTTCAAATGTAAGTCCTTTTGCATAATAACACTTGACCATGCCGCAATACTTCATTTGAATTTTTTATTTCTTGAAAACGAGTTCATAGCAAATGCAGAAATGCCAAACAACATATGCGTTGAGTAGAACGAACCTGAGTTGACGGCAGAAATTAAATTTTTACTACTACTTCAACATGGTTCATACATGGATTTTCATCTACTTTTCGGAGGACGCTTAGCTTTTCTTTGAGATTTTTCTTCTCATCTCAGGCCTTACCATGGCTACTAAGTACTTTTCTCACTTTTACTACCACAAAGTATTATCGATATTTGCATAGTTTGGATGTCCAGTCGACACTTGTAACACAAATGAACATCACGGTAAAATACTGAGCTTTTGGGTACCCATTTAATTTTTCTTATACATTTTTTAACCATTGTATACCTATTAATATATTTTTTAAGCGATAACAATCATTTTAATGCAAGATTTAAACCTCTTGCTATCCATTGTCTAATCAATTTATACAGTGATTATTTTCGTAGGAAAAATTTAGTTCTGTACTCCTCTGAACATGCTCAAGAGGTAACCAAAACGTACTAACCAGTATTATTTATATGCACTGACACAGACCTAAGGAAATGAATGTGTAAGCGAGGAAAACGTGCTATCAATCTTAATTGTAATTTCAGTTATAGAACTAGTTTTTCTGTCTTCATCTAAACTAATAAAACTAGTTCTTTCTGTTGACTAACCACCTGCATATAATTGTTTATAAAAAGATGCTTGTCTTGGGATATTTGAATTCATTGTACTGTGAAATTCTCCAGGTTCCATCTGAACGAAAACCATGTTTAGCCAAGAGGTCAAGGCTTATGGGTGAGGGTAGAGTTCACTAAACATGAGCCCAGTGGCATGAAAATTATACATCAGGGTAGGGAGACAATTCCTTTTTTCAGTTCCACCTGTGGTTGTCCAGGAAGACCTGATACTGAGTAAATCAAATGGCTTGGGTTTAGCAAAACATGTAGAGAGACCTCTCCCAAATCAATCACTCAATGCTACCCCCACTGGGCTACATCATCACCTGAATTATACGGCCTTATTTTTTCCTTTTTACTAATTTTTCTCTTTGTACCAGGTGTTGATATTCTCAGAATTATGTTTCTTGATGTTGTCTTATTTATTTATTATTTGTTAAGCTTGAGATTTATGGCCAATTGGGCTATTACCAGTTTTTTACCTTGAAAACAATATTGTTTTAAGAAATTGTGGTAATGTGCTCCTTGACTGATATTGATATAAACATGTGCACAAGAGAAAGTGAAAGAGAATGAAATTCAAATCAGGTCATGTGGATTTATCATCTATACTTTGGCTGTTCACTGATTACTCTTGTCATTTTTAATCAGGGATGTCGATTACGATTACTCCCTGCTTCCGGAACCGACCTTCCTGCCCACAATCCATTCTTGCCACCTGCAGCAATTACTCAGGTCATGCTCATTGCATCTGCCCAAAAGGTATGGATGTTATTGTTCTGTATGTTTTCATAAAAATTACAAATATTAATTAGGTATAGGATAAAATATGTTAATATTTCCTTTAAAAGAATTCAGAGGCAATCAGGGCTGGATATGCAACTCAACTATGTATAGTGATGCTTGCTCTTCCTGTTTTAGGTAACATTTCATTTTTAATTTAGCTAAAAATATTTAACTTTTTCCATTGTGATTCGACTTTATTTATTTATTCATGATTGGTTGTTAAACTTTTGTGTTGGATATTGATTCAATATGTACAAAATGCTCCACAATCTGAATAGCCAGTAGCCTGTGCATTAAATATGGAGAAACTAAAACTTAAAATTTAATTTGCTATGCTGAGTCTTATTTGGTAACCTCTTTCCAATCTTTCTTTTATGAGAATCTATTTTATGTACTTTTAAATGCCATGAGAGAAAATATTTGAAAGTTGCACCCCCATTTAATTTAATTATGGAAAGATTGTTTTTGTTGGGGCCTCTGCCATTTCAATCCTTGATTAAAATTAATATGCAGTATGATTGATTTGGGATTTCAACTTACTTGCTTCAAATGAAGTAAAATTAAAAAAGGTGTGTTTCCCTCTTGTCCCCACTATTTTTTCTTTAAAGGTCACCTAATGTTGCACAAAAGTCATGTATAGATGAATTTACCAACGTCACCTATGCAAGACGGCCCTCTATTTTGGAGTACTTATGGGAAGGAAATGACAAAATTATCATTATCATTGAAATAGTTAAGCCCTTTGTTAATATTTATTTTTCACAACTTTTGCGGAAAACAATTACCTCAGTATTTAATTTGAAACCATTTCAAATACTGTTATTAATTCAGTTAACTTAGTGTCACATAACAAAAACTTTAATTATATATTTATAGTAATTACCAGAAATATGTAATTGGATATTTTCTTTACGCAATCGCTAGGGACATGACATTTTCGCGAAACGTTTTTTGCGACAGGATTCACGAAATAAGCGACTTTAGGGTTTAATCGCGAAATTAACCGTGTCTTCTTCGAAACGCGATTTTTTTAACGAAATTTGAGATATTTTGCAAATGCCGAATTTTTGTAGCATGAAATATTTTCTTTAGTGATGGCCGGATCGGATCTTTCATTTTTCTCGGTTCCGGATTCGGATCCAAAGAAACAGAGTAAAATCGGATCCGGATCGTAGATTTTAAATTTTCTGGCTTAGCGATCGAAGTGCCCCGTGAATGGAATGTAGGTGCGGTAGATATTGACAAGAAGAGGATGTGTAACTAAGGTCACGTAATTAGATGAAAACGTTCCCGTGCAACTAGAAGCAAAATAAAGATATTTGACTTTTTTCCCCCATTACCCCGGTATCGCGGGAAAAAAATACGTAGGGTGCCATGCGGGTAGCCTACATTCACCGGGATCAGGCGTACAACGAGAGCCATGAACGAGAGCTAGTGTACTGCGCGAAGTTCGATCCCAATCGCCGTTTAATTTTTTCTTTCAGTCACTGCATCGAAAATGTTATCATATTCAATTTCAAACCATTACATCTGAATACTCACTTTATTAGACTTTGTTGTTTAAATTAGATTTACAAATGAACCACTCATAAATTAAGGATGGTTGGGTCGGATCCAAAGAACCACGGGTCTTTCATTTCATTCGCTACTAAAATCATATCCAGAGACAGTAAAAATTCAGATCCGGATCGGAGATTTTAACATCTCGCGGCCTCGTGATCGATATGCCCCGCGAATGGAATGCACGTATGGTAGATACCAACAAGGAGAGGTTAAGTAACTCGGGTCACGAAATGAGAAGAAGATTTTTTCCGTGCCACAAACGAGGAAAACAAAATAAAAAATAGTCGTATTGACCTTTTTCTCCATAGGCTCGGATGTGCGAGAAAAAAATTAAGCCGAATGTCATGCGGGTCGCCTACATTCGCCAGATTCCCGTGAACCTATGAGAGCGTAGTTGTTAAAAATGAGGGCTAGTGTACTGCCAGTCGCGGGTTCGATCCTTAACACTACCTAAGAATACAGCCGTGCTGTATTCCTAGGGTAATGCTAGTAGGCTGTTAAAAAAAGTAAATTATCAGAAATTTCATGCCAAATTATAAGTAAAAAAATTATTAAATTAGGCGAAAGGAAATGATTGGAAAAAATTTATATTTCAGAATTAAATCGTGGAATCATTACGTTAACTTTACAGTGTATTTTTGAGTGACGCATTTGTAAATCTAGTTGAAGCGATAGAAGTACAAAAAAGTCAGTATCCACACACAAAGGTTGGAAATGAAGGATGATAAAGTTTTTTATTCAATGGTTGAAAGAAAAATTTTAAACAGAATCGAACTTCATTACCTGCAGTCCACTACTCCACTCTGTTATTGTTATTACCATTATCTTATTAATTTGCCTTTAACTTAATTTTGCCTACTGTGTTTTTTATGTTGCGTAGGGTAGCCATAACTTCTGTATTGGATCTCAAATGTATGTACTATTAACTGTTTGTTCACATTGGTATGAAGTCTTTATTAATAATATTTAAAAAAAACCCTTCCTTTAAGACTCCTTTTTCCCAACATTAAACACAGCTTTCACCTTTTTAACCTTCCGGCAGGCGCGCTATTTTCCGTCACACGAGCAGGCGCGTCGTGTATGCAGTACACGACGACTTAAAGTTTTAAAAAATACGGTATTTTGTTAAATAATAAATATGTTAATTCTCGAATATCAATATCATTTATTTCTAAACAAATTCATGCACAATTTTATTACATTCGATTATATTTTTTACACATAGGACTGGCTAGCTTGCCGAAGAGTCGTGCTGCTCGGCGTCCTCGTGGCACGGGAGGCAAGTTACGGTGGCTTGAGAGTGCTTTTTGCAAATAAATCTGTTGCACCTGCCACATTTTAGCGTTGTGGTACTGTTGGCACACAGTTTACATCTACCCCGTTTCACACCGCTCAAAGTAACCCTTTCTTCTTCTTGCGGGCGGTAGCGCTTCAAATACGCGTATAAATCTGTCGGCAAAGTGAAGATGGTTGACCTGCTCACTAAATGTCCCCTCATAAGACCCATTGCTAAGTTCTTCAGAAATATTCTTCTCCGATATTGGTCTTTATCACTGTGTTTACTGAAATACAGAATTTGACAGTTTATTCCTGCTATATTCAAAAAAGCAAAAAAATAATGCAAGGGGCCACCTTTTTGTTATTCGCAATACAGAATATGCGGCGCACATTTTATCAACCGTGTCCACTGCACCTTTGGTGGTATTATAATCCAATATAATTTGTGGTTTGTTGGAAGCCTCATTGATGTCTGGAGAATCATGCATTGTGGACAGTAATATCACGGCTTTGTTTGCTCGTGGTACGAATGACACAAGCGTCGTGTTCATTTGGAATCCAAACAAAGATGAATTGACCTTCCTAGCTTTATTTGGCAAAAATTCACAAGGAATTTCACGTTTGTTTTTTCGAATGGTGCCAATGAATGTTATTTTTTTAGACAGTAAATACTGACTGAGTGCATAGTCAGTGTACCAATTATCTGTTGTTAGATTTCGGTTAGCATTTTGGAATGGCTCGACGAGACGCTTGACTATGTCGGTTGGGGAATTGGATACTTTGTATTTGCCATCCATCTGTTGCTCACAATAGACTTCTAAATTTCCGGTGTAAAAAGATTTAGCGTCACAACAAGCAAATACTTTCAGTCCATATCTTGCAGGCTTACTTGGGATATACTGCACAAAACTACATCTACCTCTAAACGGGTGCAACATCTCATCAATCGCAATGTACTCGCTCATTGTGTAATTTTTCACGCAATTCCCTACAAATCGATCTAAATCGAACGAATAGCCGCAAGTTTATCGGTCTTTCTTCTATCCGCTCTGGTCGCAGAATCATCAAAACGGAGGCATCGTAGCAGAAACAAAAATCTCTTATAGCTCATGACTGCTCTAAGTGCCACAATGCCACTACCATCTGGATTCCATAACTCCAAGACGTTCGTATGATGACCATGTTTTATGCCAATCAGAAATAAAGCCCCAAACAAAGCAAGAATTTCTGTTTTTGAAGTAATTCTAGCATCTCTCTCTCTAGAATATGCAACATCAGCACATTTACGCTCTATAAAAGCATTTGTGTACTTCACAATTTCCTCAATCATGTCACCATCAATCATTTTCTGAAATGCACTCACTTCATCGGTGATGTCTTTTGCACAAGATTTCAGGCCTGACATAATTTTCACTATGTTTTTTTCCTTCGTTTTTGTCTTCGTTGTATATGGTGTTTTTTTCCACTTGAACTGTTCATCCATACTGGACACCATTACCTTAGATGTACCGGTTTTATCCTTGCGTGCACGAGTCCGTCGTTGTGGCGACACAATTTTTGCCCCTTTGCCAATGAAGAAATCCTCAACGATCGGAGCGGATGCAGCCTCAGGATCTTCGCCTTCGGAAACCTCTTCTTCCGAATCGCTCTCCAAATCGTCCCGCTCAATTTCCTCTGCTTCACCTTCAGAGCCGTCATCGTCCATGGCATTTTCGTCCATTTCCCCTTCTTTGAAGTCCAGAAGTAACTTCGAATCGATCGTGCAACGGCTTCTGTATGGAGGATTATGCGAAAATTTTACGATTATCAAAAGCATATATGCAGAATCATTTCATGTTTATTATATTAGAAGTAAATTTTACCCGATTAATGAAATAAAAGTTAACAAAATATACTTACGTGGATGGAATTTCCATTTCCAGCATAGACATCAGCGTACACGATGTCAAAGTCTCCCTACCGGCTTCCTTTTTAGTTCTACTGCCGAAAAATAAAAAGAAATATCAAATGTTAGCATTATTTTAAGTAAAATATTAGTAAAATTGATAAAAGTTGCAACAGGATGGAAAGCGGGAAAAATATACTCACAGACGTTGATTTCTTCTGTGTTCACCGGCACGCTCAGCGCACTTTGTGCGGTCTTCTCGACACGTTTCGTTCTCTGGTTCACTAGAAACTGCTACTTAATATAAAGTGCCCACACACCATGAAGGGTAGTAATAAAATGAAGGAATAGCGTGGGGTCCCGGGTTGGTCCGCTAACGGTAAAAGGGTTTTCCCCACCAAAAACCGACCGCCGTGTAGTCCGTACACGTACGTGCCCGCCGGAAGGTTAAAAGGATTTTATTTACTGCATTTGTCATTTTAAACACCGCTTTTGATGATTTTTATTTACCATTTTTCGGTGTCCCTAACAATAGGCTTAAAATTTGTGTTGTAAGTTTACTTCGTTTTGATAACTTCGTCTTTACACTCATACCATACGTATGATACGCTCATATTTTTACATGATTGTTATTTTTTCAGGGTTGAGTACATAATTCATACATCAACCAAGAATTCACCACTTATTGATAAGTGTAAAAGTACCAAAAGTAGAGCCACCAAATAATTTCAGCATTTGTTTGTTTTTGTTTAACCCTTTTACTGTCAGCCACTTTAAGATACTGTGCGAAAACTGCCAAGCCCATTTCCTAGAAAATCGTAAGATTATGAATTTTAGATATATTTGAAGTACTTAATTTTAATATATTAAATATGTATTTTTCTCAAGGCTGACGATATATTTCAGTTTTTATGAGGATGAAAAAAACATTCATGCTGTCTCTGATTTGAAGGAAATAATAATAATACAAATATGTAATGATGAAATGTAAGTCGGCCAATATATCAACCCTTGGCAGTTTTCGCACAACCACAGAGGGTCGATATATCGGTCCACTGGCAGTAAAAAGGTTAAGTATGGTATACTGTGCACAATATTAAAAACTATGGCCATAGATGATAATCATTTGCCGAAACAATTATTATTCCCTCAATAATAACATTTTGATCATTACATATTATTGTTCAGTTTTTGCTTTGCTATCTCATGAAATGCATTCTTATGAATTAATTAATCATATGTTATATTCAGGATACAGCATTGCTTAAACACATAGGTATAAAATGAAAAAAAATTAAAATTCGAGGGGTGGGCAGGGGCCTCCTGGAGACTCCCTGGCATTTTGACCTCTTTAGATCCATTTTGCCAACCCACATTTAACCTGCCTGTCACTTGCAGACAGGGAACAAGAGCTAGACAGACTTATGGAGGAGTATCACCCATCTAACCTCCGTCTGGGCCCAGCATTGCTTAACTTCGGTGATCTGATGGAAATGGTGTTTCAATATGGCTAGGCCCTTGCCCACCATAGAGTATGTATACATATAGAATGTACTTCGTATTCAAATCTAAGAGGAGTCATGATAGTTTCAGTTGAATCTTTGTCAAAAAAAGGTCATCTTACACTCAGGTGAATATGGTAATTGCCATGTATTATGACACTTGAAATAAGGGCTACAATTTTTATCCCCCACAGCTAACTACTTGATGTCCAATCAGCTTTCATTCATCAGTATCATTAGGTGCAGCAAAAGTTATAATTTTGTAAATATATTTCACTGTGGGAGTTACCAGGCCTTGTCATTACAAGTGTCACTGTATTGTCTTCCTCTAATGTTACCTTTGAATGTTTGAAATTTATATGTATATGTCTTTATAATTAAGTTCTTGCAATGTATGTTACTTTTCAGGAACCCATAGTCCTGAAGTGGGTGCTAAGTTACATAACTGAAGATGAGGAGACTGCTACAGAGATGGGAGAAATTAAGAGGCTTCCTTTGTCATGAGATATAGACTTAGCCATATACTCCTTCACCTCGAGAACTGTTGTTTTATTCATGAACTATCATGTTTCTATTTGTAGGATGATATTCACATGTGGACTGTTTTTTCTCATTCTTTTATCTCCTACTATGGCTTGAGACATTATTTCTCTGGATATTGTCTTCCTTATATATGTTTTTGTTTCTTTGAATATAAGCAGTGATCATTTGCAAACCGAAGGTGTAAACTTTCTTAAGTTATTGGACTCCTTGAACATTTTTGCTTTATGTCCTTATGGCTACCTCATGCCCGAACAAGAACTGAGTAAACTGGTCACCAAAAAGAGGGTGCATGTATTATTTTGTCTTAATATTCTAATGCTGATATGATAATTATTTGAATCCAAAAATATTTTCTGTTCGTCATTGTAATTATGTACTCTATTTCTCTATTGTAATTTCCTCATCTACTGTAATCAACAAAAAGAAGTTTTGTTTTACAAGTTTGTTTTCCTTGAAGATTCTAAAGACTATTTTTGTATTTATGGACTTTATTTTGATGATACCCTTTGTGTTCTTGGTTGTTTTTAATCTCATTTTTATGTAACTAGTCTGCTATAAAATTTATATTGCATAGCATTGTCCTAGTCGTCCATTAGAGCTTATTGATATTCATACCTATCACATGTTTTTTTATAATCAAGTCCCTAGACTGTAAACTAATTTTTTGTTTTTATCCTTCATTTTGACAGGTATGCATTAAAATCAAATATTCATATCCCCATCATTATTATTGAATCAACAAACTGGAAGAAAAGTCCTTTGAATGAAATGATTGAAAATTTTCAACTTTTGACTCCTGCTGTTTCTTAAGGTTAAAATTGTTTTTATCCTAATAGTTTGATTTGCAAGTTAAAATCCCTAAATTTGATGACAGTAGTGGTTATACATTTTACATTCATAGCATGTACATACATTTAGGGTAAGACTAACAACTGACTTTTATGTGCTGTTTTATTTGCATGTTTAACAAAATCCATTTAAGAAACTCGTGATGTGATGTATATTTGTTTGAACCAAGAAGAATTATAATGGACTATCAGTATTAAATTTTAGGTCTGGAATATTGGCGTAAAACTCAGCTAAATGCAAAAAGTACTCCTGGGTTTTAAGCTGCATTTTATTGATTTGTTGTTGCTAAGTGTCCTGATATATTTTGTAATATTTTTTCTAACAAATGTTATTTGCTTTTGTGTGGAGCTATTAATTTTTCTGTAAAATTTAATTGACTGCTGAATGAAAATTTTATTCACTGAAAACCAAAACAAAAATTTAGCATTGTGCAATAAAAGCTTTATTCAAATTTAAAGCTTCTTGAAGCATTTTATTATCTTTTTATGTAGTATTTTAAATAACCTAAAAACTAATTTTATGGGTTCTGTGTTTTGAATTTTATGTTTGTTGTTAGCAATAATGTTTTCGAGTAGTATTCACACTTATACTGCCGTTCCTACCTATTTGATGAATTTAGTTGAATTAACATGGTGAACAAAATTGGTTGCAAAAGCTTGCCTGTTTTTTTAATTTTTGACCAGCATTTTATCTTATTTTCTGCTTCTTACTGGATAAAATCATTATGGGTAGTATTTTATGAGGCAGATTTTTTAAGTTTCGGGAACTGTTTCACATAGTCGAATTGACTGTGGCTTGTGCAGACTAATGCTTACAATATACTCTTTTTAATATTTAATTTTATGTAATAAGCAATTTTCAAGCTGTGTTTATCCATGTTCCTATGTTTTTTCCTTGAGTTGGAGTTGCCATGATCATTACCTACCATGCCATATTGTAATTTCCTGATGTTTTACCCAAAGGTGCTCTGTCCATTTGTTTCTAGAATGTTACGATGTATGACTGAAATTAGTAATAGTTGCTATTTTTAGCAATTACATTTTCTTCCTTTAAGGTTTTAAGACTAATAGAGGTTTATTATTATTTTTCCTTATAGAATCTTACCATAAAAATCAATGCGTCTTATTGGCTAGTACATTCTATGGGCTAGCTAATACAGTAATAATTGCACACACAACTAGTTTTTTTAGTACAATATATTTGCATGCATAGTTCACCTTTATGAATTATAGCATGATCTAATTTCTAAGTGAAAAGAGTTGATTTTTTTATGCCTCGTGAATAGTTTGCCTTCATTCCCACGGTGAAAAAATTAATTTTTTGTTAAGGAATCGTTGATTTTACATATTAGAGGCATATGTATGCTTTAAGTTATTATGGTAATACCTGTGGAATAATGAGCAAATAATAATATATGAATATGAATCTATGAAATTATTGCTACACATGATGAGTCGACCACATGATGCCTTTAGAATGCCTGCTGGATGAATAATGTTTTCTTAAACCTATACTTCTTCCATCGATGCTTAAACCTAGGATAAGTTATTATATTCATTCTGTAATTTGGCTTTGTAAAGCAATGCAAGGTCTGATTGTAAGAGTATTCTAAGATATACATGGCATTCTCTCAGGTTCTCCTTTTCAAATGAATGGTGTAACTTGATCTACTTCAAGAGCTAAATGCAACTGTCATGTATGGTGAATAACGTATCAACTTTAACATAAAGTAAATTTTTCAGTTGTGTTCTTTTATACTACATGATTGGATAGAAATTTAAAAAAATATTACTTAATTATGGCACACCATTATTTCCACCAATTGGTTTACTTAATTATTACCTACATGAAGTGTCAGCATACTAATGGTATTATGAGTTTATGGAACAAATATTTTAATTATGAGTTAATAGTGGTATGAGTGATCATATGCATTAGACTCTTAATTACTGGGCTGGAAGGGCAAGAATTATACAGGATAAATGAAATCTAGTTAACCCTGGCAAACTTAAGCAATTTATATTGGTTTTTCACGCTATTAGAATCTTTTTAAACATCACCACTGTATGCCCTCATCAACGACTTAAATATTTCAAACTCCTTAAAGTTTTTTTTCAATTGAGAATGCAATTCTTCTGCATTTTGACAGTATCAAATGAGTTTATCTACAGCAATTTCCATGATGTGAATATAGTCATCCAGGCTCCCCTGTATGTTATCAACTGGCCCCCAAAAATACCTACGTTAAAGATATCTATCACCAGAATTTCTGGGCCTTTTATTTAATCTATTTCTTATGTCTATGGCAGTTCCTTGTTCTGCAGTTAAACTGTTGTAAAAGTAATTGTTGACTTCAAGAAATAGAGTCACTTTGGTATTGTACCCAAATTTATCAATAACTTGTTGTCCAAGTTGCTTTGTGTTAGAATTTTGTGTTGCATAAAACTATGGAGAGGAGAGATATTTCTCATAGCAATTTTCATTCTAATTGTGAATGCCTCATATATTATATTGTGTTAGCGGTTTGTTTTAATTTAACTGTATTTTCAAGCACAGTTGGCTTTTGAATTGTTTGCAGCCATGTCTTTTTGAACTCTCTCTCTATTACTGCTGCATGTATCATTTTACCAAAATTATTGTTACCTTATAATTGCTCCTTGGATCATTTCTTTGGTGTGATGTTGGTGTTACTATTGGTGAAATGCTATTTTCACTTTCCATCTGTCTTAAGCATATCAGTTCCTTTTAAGAAATAAAAATTGCCATTTAGCAGCCACTGCTTTGAATGCAAACTGCCCTCTTACATTCAAATTCACTCAATTGAGTTAGCTGCTTTTTTATCCTTTTGGTCTGTTAAGATTTCTGAATTCTCAATGGACTGATAATTATCTATTATCTGTATACTATCCATTTATATTTTAGCAGTGGGTACCTATTTCAGAAATCAACTCTGCACCCATTCATTTTTAGCCTTTCAACTTTTGTTTTAACTTAAGTAAGCTGAAGTAAATGATTGGTCAATAATCATGAATATTGTCGATGCCACCTTTGTTCCCATGTCTTACAAGTGCATTTGAAGTCCACTGCAGTTCCATATGGTTTTTCATCCCTCTTTCATTATTGGTGTTTTGATTAAAGTAATCCATACCCTCACCAAAGATTTAAAACCCCAGTTGAAATTATAATTGTAATATTGGACATAAGGCTTAGAGGTCATGATCAGACAAGTGCTTCACCATTAGTCGGTGAAAGTCACGAATGTTTTCATGTTCTACTGCGCGTCAAGGTTTTTGTTATTCCATTTAAAATGTTCACAATTAAATTCTTGATATGGTATGACTGTTTCTCTCTAGTACTACTTTCTACTCATTTAATGACAAGAAATACATGGTATTAGTATTGAAGGGAATAAATGAGCTTGACTTGGTGGAGTTCCTCTTAAGAATTTTAGGAATGCAGGAGGTGGAAGATGGCTATCCAATAGTGAGAGGGAGTTAGTCATAGTCTTGTGTTTGTGGTTCCTTCATGAGTTCCCATGGGTGATGAGGTTTACCACTCATCCTCCTCACATCCTCACTGTTCCTCATTGCATGAGTTCCTTGATCAATGTTTGCTATGGCACTCTTCTTCATGTACTTCACTTTTATCACAGTAAGGTAATAAAATGTAAAATTCTAAGGTGTAGGAGGGAAACACTTGTTTTTTTGTGAAGGGAGATGAGATTTTTATTGAGTGCTGAATATTTCAAGGGACTGAGTGTACAGTCTTGTTCCAAATGGAATATTTTGGTAGGATACAGATCCTAATTGGTCCTTCTCCTGGTGATGGTTGGCAAATATTGAGCCCTGTCCTTTCTTTTTGTGATGTCTCATATGTTCTCCTGTTGTTCACACATCATTTAATTCTATCTATGCATTGAGTGGGACAGTTACCACCAGTAATAATAATAAAATGCTAATGGTAATGTGCAATCAATAATTCATTCATTATGGAATTGTTAGTTTTTCCATGTGATTTCCTGAGGATTTTTTCAATAAGTTCTTCATGGAATTTAACAAAGTCAAGCACATTTTTTCCTCGTGCACAAGATCTTCAAATGTAAGCATGAGACAATGTCCACTATTGTTAAGCATTTTTTTCTAAATGTTTTGCTCTCAAAAGCTACAGTGAATAAACCCAATTAGCTCAGTACCATTATGTTATGTAGCAGTTATCTATCATTTTCAATGGATTCTTTTTTAATTAGGTTCTCTAAGATAAGCAGAGAAAAGTAAAAGTTATTTATGGATTTTGTGCACCATAGTATGCAACATGCAGTTAGCTCTTCTGTCACATAATGCTCTTATTGGGAAATGTCATTGATACTCCTTGCATGTATGTCATTTCTTTTTTGCTGCCAGAATGACTATAGTTACTTACGTGTTTCTTTATATGATCTCCTGTTTTTAATTTCTACAACAGAATCTTTGCTTTGGGATTCTGAAAGCCAGTTTAATATTTCAGATGCTTCATGTGGACAGAATGCCTTCAGATTTTGTAAATTTTTTATCTAAATTTTTTTTGCATGCTACCAAATTAGTGCTATTATTTCCCTTCAAGAATAATTACCTCGCCAACACCCTTCAGTTTATGATAAATTTTATTTGAGTATAGTGTTTCTCGATTAGTTTTCTAATTGATTTCTTTTAGAAAAACTTGGGAATTTAAATGTTTCTGAGTTGGCTGTGAAGTGTGTTTTTTTCATGTGCAGTGGTGATGGGAGAATATTAAAGTGATAATTGTAAAGCTTTGCTATGTTGACCTAGCTGAACAGCAGTGCTCAAAAATGATATATAAGGTAACCTTAAGTGTAGATCTGATTCTAGATTTAACTGTTGTTATAATGATTAACATGCTTACTGCAAAGTATTTTGAGGACATTTGAATAGTATAATGCAGTTCCTGTTGGAAATTGGCATAGAAAATTTTGAAGACATATAAGTGACATGAAATGTGAACTGGTTGGTCACTAGTGATTATGTCTGATCCTATGAATGTTATGTATCATGAATGACATGCTTGATTTAATATACCGCAACTCCACTAACCATCTTGTATGCTGTTGTTTGTATTGCTGGTTTGCATGGCAATTGAGGGCATTGTACATGGGCCTTGCAAGCCAAGGGTCAGTAACTCTTGATTCAGGAGGTATTTTTCTTATAGCAGTTTTCAACCAAACAACTATTGTTACAAATATTTCCCTTGCATTTTAAGGTTTGAAATACATATACAGGTTTTGGTATAATGTGATGATGGCATAATTTATTTAAAATAGTTTAGTTTACTTTGGCTGAAAGCTGCAGCAGAGGGCATATTCATTGGAATTTCATTAACTAGCTATTTTCACATTCTATACTGTCAGGAGTCACCTCACAAGAATCAAGTTTCACTCTTTGGCTTGGTTTAAGTTGCCAGATTTGGGCCCCATTCTGGTTAAAAAATGGCTTGATGTTATTTAGTATTGGTCAGAATAAAGGAACGCGTGTTATTTTATATGAGTTTTTATTCATTAATGAGTACTAGTATACTTTTCCACATGTAGGAATCTATGAGATACAGAGTGAAAAATGAGCGGTGAATTTGTATCCACAAATTGAGGACTACTGCTGGTGGATACCTGAATCAGGTTGCAGTTCAGAAATGTCCGCTTCTAAGACACATGATGATAGCTCTCATAACTAGCTGCTTGTGATGCTTTCTTCTTTTTTATTCAGCTTGTGATATGTACTGAATAAGAGCATTGAAACACTTCCTTGTGCTTTCGTGGGAGGGGGTGACCATAAGTGAATTTTTGTGCTACTGTCAGTTACCTATATGCGTAATGATTCCAGCATACATAATGCATAAGAGGAATGAGTCCTGCATGCACATCATCTTTAATTATGCCTCCTTTCCATAAGTATACCCTGATATGATCTAGGTAAATGAAATAACCAAAATAATGTTATTATTAATTATATAGAGTGAATGTATTCCTCATGAAAATGAAATAGCATGGAAATTATAGCAAAGCTAAAGTTGTTTTAATGTAGTGATTTTTTTCTGTGCATTCCAGGCCTAAATAAATGTCTTGTTGTCTTTTATTGCTCCTATAGGTTACCTTCCTCATGTTTCCTATCAGGAATTATGAATTTACAGTATATAGCAGGATATTTTTGGTATTAATTTCACTATCAGTTTCAGTTTGAAAAAATAAAAGTTAGAATAAGCAGTTTGAAATTGATGAATTATCCAAATGCTAAATGTCCCAAGATAGTTTTAAAAAATGTGGTTAAATTGTTGGATTTTCATGAATAAATATGGTTAATACAAAATTATGGATGAGAGTGTTGTTCAGTGATATATATATCTATGAGGTCTCTCCATTCCATTGGCACCTCTAAATTAAACAATTTTTTAATGCTCTTTTCCCACCCCAAAATTTTGTTGGGTCAGAATGTTTATAATGCATTGGATTTTCCTCCAACATTATTTTTTTAAGAATGTTGAATGATGGCTTAGTAGGTAATTTAGTAAATAGATATTCACTAGTTTATAACCATGTCAACACACCTTAATTTGTTGATAACGGAGCATGAGTGTATAGGAGTTGTGGAATGTAAGCATCTCCTTGAAATATCTATTTTGATAGCTAATGTCTCCGAATCCATATGCCATATATGCAGAGAACTTTCTACATTTTCTGTATTGGTTGTAAATTTTACTAATGATAATGTCAGCATTTTATTCTTGCCACTTTTATAGGTGGGTAATTTCTCTGCTGGTCTATTGTCATGCTGATAGCTTTTGTGATATTGCATTGTGGGTAGCCATATGTTTTCTGTCACATGCATTATTTTATTAACAATGGTGACTACTTACTTTTATAAATGACAGTATTAAAAGCAATCTGTACGATTTACCTTCTGAACTAGAATAAAGTTTTATGATTTATTCAACTGTTTAACGCTTTCAAAAAACATCAATTTATCCTCATCCAACTGCATCACTCTGATAGTTTGACTCGTGCAGCACTATAACATAATGCTTTGTATTTTACATGCCTGTTTACTTGTGTCAATTGGTATTTTTTCTTGACCACCTCACTAAAAGTAAAAGATTATCACCCCTAAAGGTGGAATATTGATGTCCACCACTGTGGCTAAAATAGCATATATTTTCTATTATAGCAAAATTATTAAACTTTATGTTTGCTTATATTTGTACCTGCAGTATCCCATTTAATAATCTATGAAAGAGTGCTTTCTCATGGGGAAATATAAATTGAATTGAAATTGCCTGATAAATGGTTTTGATAAATACTCATGAGGAGATTTAACATGATGGATTGCATTGTTATTATGCGGGGGTGATTGTGGTTTATGTGGATATCACCACCATGTGATTTTTAATGTTGTTATCATGGTTTCATGTGAATTGAATCCAGAATTTCATTATTATTTTTTCATCCTGCGTATGAAAGGCAAGTCAATTTGTTCTGTAATGAGCCCAAGGTTGTGCAGATTTATATTGTGATCTCCTTAATATTGTATTTAATGAGTCTAGGCTATTATTTATAAAAGGAGTTTATTAAGTTTCCATTGTAGTATATAATCTGAATCCATCTTATATTCTCCATTTTGTTCAGTTCATTCTGAGTCTGCCAGAGATGAAGATTTTTTCAGCTATGTGTTTTTCACTTTTGCAAATATACGTGGTACTGAATTTCTAATCTGGTTAGGGATCTTATGTTACTAAGCACAAACTCTCAATATCCCTGGAGATGAGGTAGCTTGTGAGAGGTATCTTTGAGTTGGAGGGGATGAGAAATGTGATGGCCTTCATTGGTTCTACTTTTTTACTATGTTTTTTAATCTTTTTGGCCATGAGGTGTTTTAATTTTCTTTTTTGTAATGGATATAATGGTAGATCAAGAAAATTAAATGTTACATTGCTTCCAATCTGCTGAGAATCGTACGAAATTGATTTCATTTATAAATGAATTGTTATATGGCCAGTTAGGTTACCAGTGTATGAGTTATACACATTGAATAGTAAAGGAAATATTCCAACTGAGTTCCCTGCCATATGCTTTTTAATGTTTTGTACAAGGTTGATTACATGCATGTATATTTCTGTATCTTATAAAATAGGTGTTTTGTAGTAGGTATATTTTATATATTAAATGCAAATGGTGTAGAAACCCAAAAAGTCATTCTTTAAATGAAGGAAAAGATTTTCTTTTATTGGAAGCTCTTATGGATATGAATTCTTTTATTGTCTATATTGGTATTGTATTGTACACATTCTGTAAATATTTACTGTCAATCTTATTTGCGATTTTGTTCTCAATGATGTTGGTAAGCCTGTAGTATATTATCCTCTTTTTCAAATGAATGCATGTGATCAATTTTGTGTTGTTATTTTCAATACTTTTATGAGGGAACTATACCTAATTTTCAATGCATATACACCTATTGTCATGTATCGTAATATTTTTTATGATTTTAAGCAAGGCGAATGAGCATGGGTGTAGCCATGCTCATTAGTCAAATGAAAAATTACAGGTCAACTAGCTGAAGGTGCCTGTTGACATTCAAAAAGAGGGAGAAATATAATAAATACGAATTGTATAAAGAAATCTTAATATTTTTCATGAAGGGGCAAAAACAAACTTGTTTTATGGAAAGTTAACTTATTTTTGGGCCCCCCCCCCAATGAAATTGAAATCTGCTGATTTTTTTAGGGTACATCGAGAGTCAATGGGACCTAATCCGTTTTTACTATTGGCGAGGTTCAAATTTTTCCCGATTTCTTGCAATAATGACATAAATAATGCTCAATAATTTTGTCTTCATTTCATCTGGGAAACCGTAAGCTATGTTTCTTTTATTCCACACACGCAGGCCCATGGATATTTTAATAATTTTTATTTACTCCATGCGTTTTGAATTTTGAAGGCTGGTTTCTGGAAATGTGTCTAGTTCTCAGATCTTATTAACGCACGTGATTGTGTTAATGTTATTTTCTAACTCAACTAGAGCAAAATATTACTCCAGTCCTTCAAATTTTGTCCTTTTCGTAAATAAATCAATTCATTATCAAAATTTTTCTGAGCAGTGCGCATCCGTATGTGCTCGCATCATTGATGAATCACGATTTTGATTACTGCATATTTTTAGTCATATTTTGAGGGGAAGAAAGTGCACCGTGTACGCCTGCAAATCAGGGGTGGACCCAGACGGCAAGTTTTGGGGGGGAAGGGGGGGTCATTAGTGTTGTCCTCCTCCTTGCCCCCACCCCTCAATTCAAAAGACAGTCTATCTAGTTAAGGCTTGAGGGGGGGAGGGGGGTGACCGCCTCCCCCTCCCTCCCTGGATCCACCCCTGCGGCAAATACGATAATAATAGCGACGTGATTTCAAATAAATGTTCAACCTATTGATAAAAAATACATCCATCAGCTGGGGTACCCTTTCGTCCCATCTCGAGGGTGTGTTCAATCAATTATGTTTGAATAATCCTCTAATCATTCTGAGAATAAAAAATTTTGTCTACATGCACATCGTATTCCTCGGTGATGTTTCACCTCGTCGCCGACTACGGCAGTTATGTCTGTAACGTGGCTACAGGACGAGGGTTCGCACCCCGCCTCAAGGACGGATGGCTTTTTTGCATAAGAATTAGGTAAATTTAAGGATTTAATATTTGTTATTGGAACGCCGTAAAACTAAATCCTTGTTTACTTCAAACACCGTGATAGCCAGGTTGGTATCACGATGGCACGGCAACCCAAAGGTCTACGTAATACCCTGCGAGTCACAACGATAGTGAGTGGCAGGGGGTGAAGATCAATAAACATGGCCTACTTACATGCAACTATGAGATGCAGAGCTACTATTTCATGCACACATGTTAGATATAAGGGTCACGTGCAACTAGGTGGTTAGTAATTACACATTAATGAATTTAATACTGGTTAGAAAAACATTTTCCTAACTAAATTTATCGGTATTTCCCTATCGTACATGTGTTAGTAATGCTAAAACATGCATCGTGCACTGCAGACTACTACCTCCTTTAGGAGGTAGTAGTCTGTCGTAGGGGGTTTTTTACCTACTAAACCCTCTGCTATTCTGCCTATTGTGTCCTTTTATGGTACGCGGGAAAAATTACATTTTAAATCTATCGGTACGACATTCATCTCTCTAACCTTGTTTATCTTATCGAATCTAGCATAATACACATGGGTTCTTAGTAATCCTCGAACGTCATCTGTAAACAAATCAGCTTCGAATTTACCTAGAAGGTTTTACCTAAATTTCAACCTGCGTTTTGATAGTAATTCCAATCCTAGTTCTTCTATTAAACTCGTAATACTACATCTATACGATACCCTGCAAGCCACCGCGAGGGTGTGTGGCAGTGGGTGAAGATCACCTAGCATGCACTACTAACATGCAAACTAGCAACTATATTGTCTCATGCAACCAGTGGCGGATTTAGGGGGGAGGGTCACTGGGGTCATGACCCCCCCCCCCCCCAAATTTTATCAACATTTTTTAATTTTTATTAGTTTAGTAGTTTTTGTATCCTTGTGAAGGATTAATGGGAGTGTATATGCAAATACATGGCTAGAATCCTAAACGCGAGAGAAGTTTGAGTAGCATTTATCGTAGATCGTAAAATTGCCATGCGAATTAGTGATCCTGGTCTGAGCAGCCAAAGGTCCGTGGTTCCATTCCCGGTCCAGGTGAATTTTTTCGCATGGCAATTAATGTGAACCCCCCACATTGGGTTATAACTCCAATAACTTCAACAGAAAACGAGTTTGAAATATGTTATTACCATGATAACGCTTAAAGTTACGTATCTTTCAGTAAGGGAAGTTCGGTTACGGGTAAAGTAAGTTACTATCATAAACGCTTAAAATTACCCATTACTTAATAAGGAGAGTTGGGTCAAGGCTAAAATGAAGGCTCAATGTGAACGATCTTAGATCGAAACTACCTCTTGCAATTTTATTGTACGAACATACCATATTTTAAATGTTTGTAACATGTTTATCTAGGATACATTTTAGCTATCTTACTTACTAAATCATCCCAATATCATGTTAATGAAAAATCAGTCCATGCTAATATCAAACATACGTCGGCCCAATATCATTTTTATGCCACTGTATAGTGGTGACAGATGTCTTTTTATCATCAAATTAATATCGGCCCAATATCGTCAGCAAATGTCATTTTTATAATGGCAAATGTTATCACTTTTGACATTTGCCGATATCGGTAGCCAATATCGGATTGACCAATAAGTGATATGTGACGGTGTAAAAATGATATTGGGCCGATATCAAGATGCTGCGTGGGGAAGGCTATGTTGTTGCGGAAACCGCGGAATCCTCCTTTAGACTACCAGTTCCCTCATAACGAAGTAATGAAGAAAGGAAAGCCTACAAAAAATATGCACAGAGATCACATCTTGACAAGTACCTCTGGCTTGTGATGTCTCATAAAGACAGGGGGCTGTACTGTAAATATTGTTCACTTTTTTCATCTGGCTTAGGAAGTGTCCACCACAACGTGACTCCACTTAGGAAATTAGTTAAGAAAACGCTTAAAAAGTTTGATAATCTCTTAGGAGAAAAAGGTGACCTCACCACTCACGAGGAAAACCGATTCCATGTATCTGCAGTTGATAATGGAAAAGACTTTTTACTAACATACAATGAACCGCCTTTAGAAATAAACAACCGACTAAGGGGATCGGGTTGGTGTGGTGGCTAGAGTACTGGCCTCCCATCTCGAGGGCCTGAGTTAGATTCCTGACAGTGGCAGATTTATCAGTGGAAAACCGGTCCCCACTTGAGTGCCTAGTGGAGGGCATTTCAAGAGCAGTACTCCATCCGTCGGATGGGACGTTAAACCGTGGTCCCCTTGGCGCCTTTCGTTAAGAGTAGGCTAATGCCGACACCGGGATTCTCTCCACCCTTCCTCCGTTTCCTGAAAACTTCTACTATTACCCAATTACCAACCTATCCTATATGGCGCAAAAGACCTCATCTGTCGGATTTTTTAAAAACATTTTTGTATGCAATTATTTTCTAGATTTTCCCACTTTCGTAATTTGAAAAACCTGATCATGAGTTGGCTTTCTATAAATTCTTTTGTCTCATGATACTGATAATACCGTACAGCAATATTAGCACCCAACTCAAACTTTATGGTAAGCCCCTAATTAAGCAGATACATAGTTTTTAACTTTTATGTATTTGCTTATTATCACTGTAAACCTTTTCCAATGAAAATTTTTACAATTTATGTTGTATGAAACATTAATATTTTATAATTATTTTAAACTTCGAGTTGGCTTTTTTATTTCTTCCCCATTGTTAAACTTCTTAAATGTCTAAACTTGTTCAATTTCATCTGTTTTTAAGAATACAAATGAAATTTTAGGCTCCAAAATGCGTAAAAAATGGGTATTTTAAAAACATTTCCACGGGAGAACGCCCCTTTCTCCCGGTGGGGGTGGGGGGGTTATTCTATACTCCCCGGATCCAGGTCATGACCCCCCCCCCAAATTTGATGCTGAATCCGCCCATGCATGGAACTTGATTGTTAGTATCTATGGTATTTAAGGGGTTAATACATGCATCATGCACTGCAGAATACTCTAAAATATTTCCCCTACCTATCCCGTTGCTATGCTGCCTATTCTGTTCTCTTATTGTATGGGGGAAAAATGCCATTTTGAATCTATCGGTACGACAATCTATCTCTGTAATCTTATTTATCTGGTCGAATCTAGCATAATACGATGTTTTTTTAAATATATGCCTAACATCTTCAGTAAAGCAAAAATGTGCATTGGCGGAGATTCGATCCAGGAACTTTCCGACCTTCTTCCGGAGTCGAGTTCTACATCTACACGATACCCTGCAAGCCACCGCGAGGGTGTGTGGCAGGGGGTGAAGGTCACCAAGCATTCACTACTAGCATGCAAGCAAGCAACTAAAGGGTCTCATGCAACTAGATTGTTAGTATCTATAGCATTTGAGGGGTCAATACATGCATCATGCACTACAGAATACTCTAAAATATTTCCCCTACCTATCCCTTTCCTATGCTGCCTATTCTGTTCTCTTATAGTACGGGGGAAAAATGCCATTTTGAATCTATCTGTACGACAATCTATCTCTCTAATCTTATTTATCTGGTCGAATCTAGCATAATACGCTGGTGTTTTCAATATGTGCCTAACATCTTCAGTAAAGCTATCCGATTGAAATTTCTGCAATAGATTAAATCTGAACTTTAATCTACGCTCTGATAATGATTCCCACCCTAATTCTTGTATTAATTCTGATACACTACTCAACCTATCGTAACACCTTTTGACGAACCTAGCTGCTCTACGCTGCACACTGTCTAGTTCTCTCATCAAACCTAATTCATTAGGATCCCATACACTGGCTGCATACTCAAGGTGGGGCCTAACTAGTGAAAAGTAGCATCGCTCTTTTGTCTTCTCATCACATTTCCCAAGTACTCTTTTTATAAATCCTAGCTTTCTCTTCGCTCGGCCGCATATTTCCCTTATGTGTCTTCCCCACGATAAATCTTTAGTGATTGTTACACCTAAATATCTTACGGTTTCAACGTTTTCGATCTTCGTGTTATTAATTCTATAGGATCGCTCTATCGAATTATTCCTCCTCCAAAAATTGATAGCTACACACTTTTTAAGGTTGAGTTCTAACTGCCATTTGTCGCACCACTCTTCAATTGCATCTAAATCCTTGCTAAGTGATTTCATGTCCTCTTCGTTTGATATACCCCTGTACACCACCGCATCGTCTGCAAAAAGTCTAAGGTTACTACTAACTACGGTACCCAAATCGTTTATGTATAAAAGAAATAGAAGCGGACCTACTACGCTACCCTGGGGAACTCCCGATGTGACTTCGATTGTGTCCGACATGATACCATCTATGACAACCCTCTGCTCTCGCCCACTTAAGAATTCTTTTACCCAACATACAACGTCTTTATTTATACCAAAACTCTCTAACTTCAAGATTAATTTGTCATGAGGAACTTTATCGAAAGCCTTTTTAAAATCTAAAAATATCGCATCAACTTCAGTACTGCTTTCGCCGTGGACTAAAATATCGTGTACGAATAAAGCTAATTGTGTCTCGCAAGATCTACCTTTCCGGAACCCATGCTGGCTGTTTATGAGTAATCCCTGACTATCCAAATGCCCCATGATCGAACTGACTACTATGTGCTCAAATATCTTACAAGAGATTGACGTGAGTGAAATGGGTCTGTAGTTACTAGGTTCTTCCCTATCACCGCTTTTAAATATAGGTGTAATGTTAGCTACTTTCCAATCCTTGGGTACTGTGTGGTTCTTTAGTGTTTTATTGAATATTATTTCTAGATAGGGGGCTATTTCAGAAGCTAATGTTTTATAAACTCTGGAAGGAATTTGATCGGGACCTGGTGCTTTGTTTTTACTTATGCTTTTTAACTGCTGCTCTATTCCGCGACATGAAATGTTTATTTCGGGCATTTGCTCACTGAAAGTGTTCGGCGGTGGTTCCACTGCGTTTTGTGACGATGAGTTGAATACACTTTGGAAGAAGGTGTTTAAAGTGTTGGCTTTTTCTACACTGCTGGTGACTCTGATTCCTTTATCATTTTTAAGTGTGTGCACTGTGGACTTATTTCCCTGAAGCTCTCTCACATATGACCAAAACGCTTTAGGATTGCTATCTAAATATTCTCCTAACATTCTGAGTTCTGACCCCCTAGTCCACGCCGTACTAAATACTAAAACAATTATCATAACTGCCTAAAACAAATCTAGCCGATCTCCTTTTCACACGCCTTAATTCCTTTTTTGTTCAAAGGCGTAACTGTTGGTTTACGTTACATCTGCAAGCCACGATATCTATATCTACGACATACCCTGCAACCCACCTCGAGGGTGTGTGACAGGGGGTGCATCCACACCAGGAACAATGACACAACAAACAAAAATGAACACTACAAAACAAACACTACACCTTTAAAAGTAATTGGGGAAAAAAGAAGAAAAACTACCAAATCCCAATTATGTAGGACACACCCATGAATACCATGCATGCCTTGAAACCCGACACCAATTTCATAGATACTCATGCATGCAAAAAAAAGGCATTGCATGCAAGTCACACGTTGATTTGAACATGCAGGTAATAAACAAAATCGACATACTCTGAATATTAGAATCGACATACCCTTGTTAGACCTCATTTGGAATATGCTGCCAGTGTATGGGATCCCTACGAAATCGGTCTAAGTAATGAACTTGAACGTGTGCAGCGAAGATCGGCAAGATTTGTAAAGGGACGATACGATAATTATATTAGCGTAACCAGTCTATTAAATGAATTGAAATGGGAATCATTGTCAGATCGCAGGTTGAAATTTAGACTTAATCTCTTCCACAAATTCCAAGGCAATATTTTCAGTGATGATGTTAAAAATATTTTACGAACCCCAACTTACTATGGCAGACTGGACCATAATCATAAAGTTAGAGAAATTGATTGCCGAACTGACCGATTCAAAATGTCCTTTTTCCCTCGCACAATAAGAGATACGAATAACGGTAAATATGTCCTATCGGAGAGTAGCAATGAATAGCATTGGTAGCTGCATGTTGGTATGAGTACTTAAAGCTAACCCTACTAACAGAATGTTTTTGCATGTTTGCTTTGCAATTTCTATCATTTTTAAATAGTGTAGTTCTGACTACTATATTAATACTATTCCTTTTTTATGCATGATATGTAGTGCATGTTTGGTGAGAAATCACCCCCTGCCACACACCCTTGTGGTGGCTTGCAGGGTATTATGTAGATGTAGATGTAGATGAATATTACCTCTATAATTATTACCGATTTACGTTCTGATCACGAATCGTACGCGGAAAAATCCTTTTTAATCCTTTTTTTATGCATGATATGTAGTGCATATTTGGTGAGAGTTCACCCCCTGCCACACACCTTTATGGTGGCTTGCAGGGTATTATGTAGATGAAAAAATGACATTTTAAACCTGTCCGTCCTGCAATCTATCTCCTTAATTTTATTAGAATTATCGAGTCTACCATAATAAGTCGGAGCCAGCAATATATGATTAACGTCATTAATGAAATGTCCCTGCGTAAATTTTCCCAGAATATTAAGTCTATAATTCAGCCTGCGTTGTGATAGAGGTGTGTGGCAGGGGGTGAAGTCAAGCGTGTCAGGGGTGATTACCAAACATGGTGTCAATTCAGCATCTGCGGTTGACTCTACGTTTAAATAGTGCGATATAGCCTAAGTAGTCGCAACGCCTCATTACCTAATTCTGTTCTGCTCAATGAGGGCGCACCGTGATCCTGTAATTTTTAATTGCGCTCTAATTTTGACGTTCAGCCCTTTTTTCGGCTCGTTGAAAGTGCAAAATAAAGGTAACGTGATCGTTGGCTATACTGAGAGGCATTGAACACGAACGATGTCCCACCCAAAATTGTCTTCATTTGCGGCCGGTTTTCTCCGGCCTCGAATCATGTGGTAGGATGCATGCGGTTATTCAGGCATCTACATCTACGCGATACCTTGCAAGCCACTGCGAGGGTGTGGCATGGGGTGAAGATCACCACTATTGACATGCAAACAAGCTACTGAGTGGAAACATGCTACGCAGTAGGATCTACATCTACATCTACATCTACACGATACCCTGCAAGCCACCGCGAGGGTGTGTGGCAGGGGGTGAAGGTCACCAAGCATTCACTACTAGCATGCAAGCAAGCAACTAAAGGGTCTCATGCAACTAGATTGTTAGTATCTATAGTGTTTGAGGGGTTAATACATGCATCATGCACTACAGAATACTCTAAAATATTTCCCCTACCTATCCCTTTCCTATGCTGCCTATTCTGTTCTCTTATAGTACGGGGGAAAAATGCCATTTTGAATCTATCTGTACGACAATCTATCTCTCTAATCTTATTTATCTGGTCGAATCTAGCATAATACGCTGGTGTTTTCAATATGTGCCTAACATCTTCAGTAAAGCTATCCGATTGAAATTTCTGCAATAGATTAAATCTGAACTTTAATCTACGCTCTGATAATGATTCCCACCCTAATTCTTGTATTAATTCTGATACACTACTCAACCTATCGTAACACCTTTTGACGAACCTAGCTGCTCTACGCTGCACACTGTCTAGTTCTCTCATCAAACCTAATTCATTAGGATCCCATACACTGGCTGCATACTCAAGGTGGGGCCTAACTAGTGAAAAGTAGCATCGCTCTTTTGTCTTCTCATCACATTTCCCAAGTACTCTTTTTATAAATCCTAGCTTTCTCTTCGCTCGGCCGCATATTTCCCTTATGTGTCTTCCCCACGATAAATCTTTAGTGATTGTTACACCTAAATATCTTACGGTTTCAACGTTTTCGATCTTCGTGTTATTAATTATATAGGATCGCTCTATCGAATTATTCCTCCTCCAAAAATTGATAGCTACACACTTTTTAAGGTTGAGTTCTAACTGCCATTTGTCGCACCACTCTTGAATTGCATCTAAATCCTTGCTAAGTGATTTCGTGTCCTCTTCGTTTGATATACCCCTGTACACCACCGCATCGTCTGCAAAAAGTCTAAGGTTACTACTAACTACGGTACCCAAATCGTTTATGTATAAAAGAAATAGAAGCGGACCTACTACGCTACCCTGGGGAACTCCCGACGTGACTTCGATTGTGTCCGACATGATACCATCTATGACAACCCTCTGCTCTCGCCCACTTAAGAATTCTTTTACCCAACATACAACGTCTTTATTTATACCAAAACTCTCTAACTTCAAGATTAATTTGTCATGAGGAACTTTATCGAAAGCCTTTTTAAAATCTAAAAATATCGCATCAACTTCAGTACTGCTTTCGCCGTGGACTAAAATATCGTGTACGAATAAAGCTAATTGTGTCTCGCAAGATCTACCTTTCCGGAACCCATGCTGGCTGTTTATGAGTAGTCCCTGACTATCCAAATGCCCCATGATCGAACTGACTACTATGTGCTCAAATATCTTACAAGAGATTGACGTGAGTGAAATGGGTCTGTAGTTACTAGGTTCTTCCCTATCACCGCTTTTAAATATAGGTGTAATGTTAGCTACTTTCCAATCCTTGGGTACTGTGTGGTTCTTTAGTGTTTTATTGAATATTATTTCTAGATAGGGGGCTATTTCAGAAGCTAATGTTTTATAAACTCTGGAAGGAATTTGATCGGGACCTGGTGCTTTGTTTTTACATATGCTTTTTAACTGCTGCTCTATTCCGCGACATGAAATGTTTATTTCGGGCATTTGCTCACTGAAAGTGTTCGGCGGTGGTTCCACTGCGTTTTGTGACGATGAGTTGAATACACTTTGGAAGAAGGTGTTTAAAGTGTTGGCTTTTTCTACACTGCTGGTGACTCTGATTCCTTTATCATTTTTAAGTGTGTGCACTGTGGACTTATTTCCCTGAAGCTCTCTCACATATGACCAAAACGCTTTAGGATTGCTATCTAAATATTCTCCTAACATCTTGCTCTTGAAATGTGATAACGCTTGCCGACATGACTTCCTTGCTAATGCTCTCGATTTTTTATAGTTTTGAACTAGCTCATTTTTTTCCTCTACCGATAGACCCCGTCTGGCATTTTTCATCTTAGCGTGGCATACCCTTTGTCGCTTTAGTGATTTCCTAACCTCCGCGTTATACCACCTTGGCTCTGTATTATCACTAATATATTTACTTGGTATGTATTTATGAACTGCGTTACGGGTGACCTCAAGAAATTCTCTCCACGAATCCTCTGTATTTAATCCTTTGCTTTGTTCGCTGAATACATTAAACGCTTCCCTTAATTCCTCTTTCATACCGTCGTAATTTGCCTTGCCAAATAAGTACACCCTCCTTCTTGGTTTATAATGTCTTTCAACGCCTACAATAAATTTCGCATGCACTATTTTATGGTCACTAATTCCTGTGTCTGTAACTGTATTTAGAACTCGCTCGGGTATATTTGTTGCTAATAAGTCTAGAATGTTGTTTCCCCTGGTCGGCTCTGTTACTAGCTGTTGTAAAGAATGTGTCGTAAAGGTGTTCAACAGTGATTCGCAATGTTCCTTATCCTTACCTCCTGCAATGAAACTACACGTATTCCAGTCTATCGAGGGGAGATTGAAATCTCCGCCTACTATTATTCCTCTATCATTCTTCCCAGAAAGTAATGTGCGTATCTCTGACTCTAGCTCTATTATAGAATTGACGTCTGCGTCCGGTGGCCTGTAATATGCACCTACATATATCTGTTTTGCGTTACTACTTTTACTTTTAACGGAACACCAAATACTTTCTACATTTCGCTCTGAAATAAGTTCTCTTCTACTGACATACGGGTCCTTCACAGCTATGAAAACTCCTCCTCCGTTTCTGCTTACTCTATCCTTTCTGTACACTGTAAAACACTTCGGAAATACTTCATGATCTGATATGTCCTTCGAAAGCCAGCTTTCTGTACCTACGATTATATCTGCATTAGTACTCTTAATGAGGTGGTGAATTTCTGCTACTTTATTTCTTATACTACGACAATTCACTACTATCACTGAAATTTTTTCTTCCAATCTGTTTCTCTCTTGGTGCTCCTTTCCAACTAAAATTTTCCTCGATAATTTTTTGACGGACAAACTATTTGGTCTACCTCTTACCTTTGATGAATTATCATGTTCGTTCTCTCCATGTGTTTTTCTCTGACCTTCTAAAACTACTCTGCATGTTCTGTCAAATTCTTGCACGATTTTTCCCCCGCGGATTGACCTGCACTCTGGGCTACCACCTGAGCTAAACCCTACGTGTATGCTCCAGTATCCTACTCGCTACCCTAGACGATGCCTCGTCCGTGTAGTGGACACCCGAGCGATTCAGGGGCACCCGACACGTTTCCAGCTCCGGCCCGAGGTCCAAAAACTCAGCTCCCTCGCTCCCACAGACTTCACGGAGTCTCCGGTTTATGCCTAAAACTCGGCTCCAAACCATCGACCCCCGATCCGTCCTAGGTACCAAGCTACATATAGTCAGCCTCATATCGATACCCAGACCTCCACGAACACGGTGGAACTCGGTGCATAGATCCCTTACGGAATCCATTACATCCTCGGACCCCCGTTTCGCGGCGTCGTTAGTGCCGACATGGGCGACTACGTGCAGCTTGGAGCAGTTAGTGGCACTGACCGTTGCTTTCAACGCCTTCGTCACCTGGGGCACCGTACCTCCTGGTATACACCAGGAACGTACCCGTTCTTCGTCACCTTTCCCTCGGGATTCACCACCTCCTTCCCGACGGGCCCTGGCACGCATCGAGTCCGCTACTCGGCGGACATTGGAGCTACCTATCACTAATACTCCCTCCCTTCCCTCCCGACTCCCAGTCGGCGAAGTCTCCCGAGGCGGAGCGTTCGATGCGCCGACCTCCGCCAGCCCATCGAACCTATTACTAACGGGGAAAGGCTCAGCCTCTGCCTCTGCATTTCCCCGTTTGTGTAGTGTGACCCCACGACTCCTCCTACGGACCACTTCCCACTCTCCCCCGGATTCGGAGGTAGGCTCCGCTAGAGGCTCGGGTGTGCGGGGAACGTCCTCAACCCTCCAACCCACGCCAGTGGAAGGGCTCGCCCCCGCACCAACGCGTGCGGAAGGCCTTGGCCGACCCCCACTCCCCCTCGACCGTTCCAACGTAGTCACCAGCCGTTTCACGAGAGAGCGAAGACTATCCACCGTCTTCTCGAGCTCATCGACTCGAGCCCGCAAGGGCTCGCTATCGGGTGAGTCACGGAAGAGGTTGACAATTGACCTAATGGGAGTCATCCTAATCTAACTCTAACTATCTCTCTCCCCTAGACTCGCAGCGGAGCTATCTGGTAAAAGAATCTACTATTTACTACACACTAATGAATAACTAACAAGCCTCTTGAAGAAACGAGCAAGCAAGCAAATACAGACCACAGATTATCACCAGAAGACAATTAACCCAAAGGGAACAGGGACTAGGAGTAAACTACTCAGGTAAAAAAAAACTACACGGGTGAGTGGTTGCAAGGGTAGCGCTCGGTAGGGAGTCGCGATGGGAGGTGGGTCACGGTTGACCTTGGTTAGGCTGAGGTTTGGGTAGGGAAGCACAAGGGGGGGGGGAGCTCTGGAATGTATACGAGAGGAATGTAGGCTGTAGGATGCGCAAAACCAGCGATTACGAGAGATGAAGCAAAAAGTGTCAACAGTAAAGCTAAAGTAAATGTATTAAATATCTACTACTAAAAGAAGCAACGAAAAAGACGAACTAGATTAAGCACTAGTCAAGGAAATATAAATATATCTAAAGAAACTATCACCAACTAACTTCAATAACAATAAGCGATAAAAAAAAAAAGCAACTATATGAATCTACTAGGTTAAAATAAGTTACGCAAACTACAGAGTTAGTATAAACTATATATGTATAAATAAAATTTATGTGTATAAAGCTAAAGTAAATGTATTAAATATCTACTACTAAAAAATCAACGAAAGACGAACTAGATTAAGCACTAGTCAAGGAAATATAAATATATCTAAAAAAAAACTATTACCAACTAAGTTCAATAACAATAAGCGATAAAAAGATCAACTATATGAATCTACTAGGTAAAAATAAGTTACGCAAACTACAGAGTTACTATAAACTGTATATGAATAATAAACACAAGTGCAAATTACACCTTACACGTTAGGATGGATTATACGGTTCTACACAGGACTATGAATAAATAACAATAAGATAATATTAAATTAGAAATTCACTTGTTCTCATGCACCTAGATTGTTAGTATCTAAAATAGAGGTTAGACAAAATAGATTGCAGAATATAAAGGTGAGGATTGAGGTTGGGTTGATGAGGAGTGGGTCAAAGGGAGATGAGGTTTGACACTATGTCACGCACCCTCGCGGTGGCTCGCAGAGTATTACGTAGACGTAGATGTATGTGGTGGACAACACGGGGGACGGGGAGTCGGTAATGAATCGCTGGCGTTAGTGCTGATAGCTGTCTCGAGGGATTAACTCAGGGGGAGGTCATAAAGGATTAGCAGTTGAGGTGCATTCGCGGTTTTGGCCTCGGCGTTTCATGAGGTGTGGTTAAAAGCGTTGTCTAAATATGAGCGGTAGAGTGAATGAAAATAAAACGCCTCCATCGAGGCCCGAGACCGTACATTTTATTAATAATGAGTAAGATAGTAGACGTAGAGTATATGGAGATGTATCGGAAACTACGTTGCCTATTATATCTTCTTGTTGCTTGAAGAAAGGCATTTTAAACCTATGACTGAGACAGCGGATCAGCACGATCTCTTTCATCTTGATCTCCAGATCGATCAAGCGGTTTTAATGTGATGCTAACGACAGCGCGAAGAAATCAGCATCATGTTTAAATCAAGGAAGAAGCTATTCAGGTAGCCGGGCAACTAAATAACATAAGTGAAGTCCAGTGACCGAAAGCGAACTAAACGTTCAGGCGTCAAGATCAAGTGTTTCTCTGTATTTTGCCCAGCAAATCGTTCCTGGCCCTTTCACTTTCGTCCAATTAATATGCGAATAGACGTGCTTTCTTTCGTCCGAAGCAGAGCCTATTAATTCGCATTAATTTTTACGCGATTTGCAACGCCGTACTCCCGTCTCCGCTTTTCCGTATCGCCCATGCGATTCCGATGTTGCCGATCCCTTCATTTGCACCTTTGGCGTCGACCGAACCTTTGGATTAAACCCGTCCCCAAGTGCCAATGCCCTTTTCAGCCGAAACGATGCCCCCGACCAGTCGCGACCTCCTTCGGAATTGCTTTCTAGAGCACTCTGCCTTGTCCTCTTTGTTCTCCAATCCTGGGATTCGAATGGGAGGCCGGTGGACGGACACCACCCCGCCGACGAATTGCTTCGCTCTTCCACTCACGTCTGCTCTCAATGCATTCGCCTCCATCTCCCGCTGAGGTACGAGAGGTGAATCAACCTTTTCCCCCTCCCCGCTCTACCCTCCCCCCTGCCGTCCCTGCGTGTCGACCAGCGAGCATTCGGAGATAAGGAAGGTGTTCCCAGCCTATCCCCTTCCCATCCGCCTTTCAAACTGCTCAACTACGAGCTTTTCGTGGGTTTTCTTGGTGAGATAAGAGTAAGGGGGAAAGATAGTCAACGAAAATGCTGTAATTATGCACAGGATCTTTCTCCCTGGGATGCCTACTTGTGCGTAGAGAATGTAGAGGTGCCTCTATTCTTGTTTTGCTGTTTCAAACGAGTCCTCGAGCCGGCCTTCGTAGATAAGTCGGTAAAGCGCCGGCCTGGCAACTGAAAGTTCATCTACAAGTGAGCGATGCCCTACAAGCCACCGCAAGGGTGTGTCAACTACATCTACGTGGGGAACTACGTGGGGAAATTGGGGAACAACTGAAGGAAAATCCAAAAGTCTTCTGGTCCTACGTCAGGGAGGTGCAAGGCCATAAGTCTGCCGTCCATTCACTTAAAAATGATAGGGGTGAAATGGCCACAAACACACTTGACAAAGTTAACTTGCTAAATTCCTTCTTCCAAACCGTTTTTAACCCACCTTCCGGGGATTCAACTGTCGTGTTACCTGACCTCTTTCAGCGGTTGATGCAAACAATTGACATTTCCTGTAATGGTATAGAAAAGTTACTTAAAGATATAAGCCCCAACAAATCTCCTGGCCCTGATCAAATTCCCTCCCGCGTATATAGAGAGTTAGCATCCGAAATTTCCCCCTACCTTGAAATAGTATTTAATAAATCCCTGACCGAACACGTCGTACCGATGGACTGGAAAGCAGCCGATGTAACACCCATTTTAAAAAGTGGTGATAGGGAGCAGCCATCTAACTACAGACCTATATCCCTCACATCCATTTCATGCAAGATCCTAGAACATATTATTGTCAGTTCAATCATGGGACACCTAGATAGCCAGAATTTATTGTCCAATGTTCAGCATGGCTTCCGAAAGAGCAGATCATACGAAACTCAACTTGCTCTCTTTTCCCACGATATTTTAGTTTCTGGCGAAAATAATACTCCAGTGGATGCTATATTTCTAGACTTCAAGAAAGCATTTGACAAGGTTTCTCATAGCAAACTAATTTTGAAATTAAAATCTTATGGGTTAGACAGTAACATTATATCATGGATTAATGATATAATGTTGTTGAAAATAGTGTTGTTCTGACTACTATAATAATACTATTCCTTTTTAATGCATGATATGTAGTGCATGTTTGGTGAGAAATCACCCCCTGCCACACACCCTCGTGGTGGCTTGCAGGGTATTATGTGGATGTAGATGAATGATTTTCTGCATGATCGGGTTCAAAGGGTTGTTTTAGACGGTGTTTCCTCACCGGCAATTAAAGTCACTTCGGGTGGCCCACAAGGTACTGTGATAGGTCCACTCCGATTTCTTTTGTACATTAATGATATCAGTAAGGTGGTCAAAAGTAAGCTTCGTCTATTTGCAGATGACGCAGTAGTGTACAGGGAAATTCTATGGCCAAATGATAAAGAATATTTAAATATTGACCTACAAGCAATTGAAACTTGGTGTGATACATGGCAGTTAGAATTAAACTTTAAAAAATGTCTTGTAATGAACTTTTGGAAAAAGAATAGCTCTCCTCCTACCACTTACAAAATAAGTAATATAGAAATAACAAACGTGGAATCCATTATATATCTTGGAATAAGACTGACACATGATCTTTCCTGGGGTAAACACATTCGTGAAATAATGGGTCGAGCGAATTGTAAACTGGGATTCGTCAAAAGAGTACTGGGTAAATGTGACGATAATGTAAGAGAAATCAGCTACTTTTCCCTTGTAAGTCCTCATTTGGAATATGCTGCCAGTGTATGGGATCCCTACGAAATCGGTCTAAATAACGAACTTGAACGTGTGCAGCGAAGATCGGCAAGATTTGTAAAGGGACGATACGATAATTATATTAGCGTAACCAGTCTATTAAATGAATTAAATTGGGAATCATTGTCAGATCGCAGGTTGCAATTTAGACTTAATCTCTTAAACAAATTCCAAGACCATATTTTCAGTGAGATGGTAAAAATATTTTGCGGACCCCAACTTACTATGGTAGACTGGACCATAATCATAAAATTAGAGAAATAGATTGCCGAACTGACAGATTCAAAATATAATTTTTTCCTCGTACTATTAGGGATATGAATAACGGTAAATGTATTTAGTACGAGTGTAGCAATTGATAACATTGGTAGCTGCATGTTGGTATAAGGGCTTAAAGCTAACCCAACTAACAGCATGTTTTTGCATGTATGCTTTGTTATTTTAATTTTTAATTACAAATTTCATGCATGATATGTAGTGCATGTTTAGGGAGAGTTCACCCCCTGCCAGCCACTCACCTTTATGGTGGCTTCCAGGGTATTATGTAGATGTAGATGAGGGTGTGTGGCAAGAGGCGAAGATCACCAACCTGCATTTTTTCATCTACATCTACATAATACCCTTCACGCCACCATAAAGGTGTGTGGCAGGGGGTGAATTCTCACCAAACATGCACTACATCTACATAATACCCTGCAAGCCACCATAAAGGTGTGTGGCTGGGGGTGAACTCTCAATAAACATGCACTACTTATCATGCATAAAAAAGGATTAGTACTTGTATAGGTACTGTTCAAAAAAACGCTATTAAAAAAATGATAAAATTAGCAAAGCATACATACAAAAACATGCTGTTAGTTGGGTTAGCTTTAAGCCCTTATACCAGCATGCAGCTACCAATGTTATCCATTGCTACAATCGTACTGGATATATTTACCGTTATCCATATCCCTAATAGTACGAGGAAAAAAGGACATTTTAAATCTGTCAGTTCGGCCAGCAATTTCTCTAATTTTGTGATTATGGTCCAGTCTACCATAGAAAGTTGGGGTCCGCAAAATATTTTTAACATCATCACTGAAAATATGGTCTTGGAATTTGTTTAAGAGATTAAGTCTAAATTGCAACCTGCGATCTGACAATTATTCCCCAATTAATTCATATTATATACTAATTACGCTAATAAGTTTATCGTACCGTCCCTTTACAAATCTTGCCGATCTTCGCTGCACACGTTCTAGTTCGTTATTTAGACCGATTTCGTAAGGAGCCCATACACTGGCAGCATATTCCAAATGAGCTCTAACAAGGGAAAAGTAGCTGATGTCTCGTACATGATCGTCACACTTACCCAGCACTCTTTTGACGAATCCCAGTTTACGATTCGCTTGACCCATTATTTCACGTATGTGTTTACCCCAGGAAAGATCATGTGTCAGTCTTATTCCAAGATATATAATGGATTCCACGTTTGTTAATTCATTATCACTTATTTTGTAAGTGCTAGGAGGAGAGCTATTCTTTTTCAAAAAATTCATTACAAGACATTTTTTAAAGTTTAATTATAAATGCCATGTATCACACCAAGTTTCAATTGCTTGTAGATCAATATTGAAATATTCTTTATCATTTGGGCATAGAATTTCCCTGTACACAACTGCGTCATTTGCAAATAGACGAAGCTTACTTTTTACCACCTTATGGATATCACTTATGTACAACAGGAATAGGAGTGGACCTATCACACTATCTTGTGGGACACCCGAAGTGACTTTAATTGCCGGTGAGGTAACACCGTCCAAAACAACCCTTTGAACCCTAGGTATAATGTAGACGTATAGTCATTATACCGTTCTTTTGCAAATCTTGTGGATCTTCACTGCACAGGCTCCTGTCCATTATTTAAGCCCATGTCGTAAATGAGGTGTAACGAGTGAAAAGTAGCTAATTTTTCGTGCATGATCGTCACATTTGCCCAGTACTCTTTTTGATGAATCCCAGTTTACGATAAGCTTGACCCATTATTTCACTTATGTGTTTACCGCAAGAAAGATCATTTGTCAGTCTCATTTAAAGATATTTAATGGATTCCACGTTTGTCAATTTATTATTCCTTATGTAGTTTAAAAGTTTGTTTACAAATGTCCACGTAATTTGGAGGAACTCTTTCCATATACTATCTGCATCACTTTTTTTTCTGAAATTGTCAAATTTTTCAAAAGAAATCTGTAAGTCACGCCTAAATCCGTTAAAATCTGAATAAGTTGTAGTGTCTTGTTTCGTTATCTTCCGAAATTGACCGCATTAGATTGCCGTATAGATATGTCAATGGGAGACTGAAGCGGCACAATTCTCTGCATTTGCATTGAAAGCGATTCCTCTTCTTTTTACGATGTTTCTTTCTCTACCTGCCGGCCATTTCAACCATTCCGATACCTCACCATCGCTCACGTGGTAACACGTGCCTCGATTTTTTGTGCATTCCCGCCCGAGCGGTGGAATGGGCTGCATAGCCATGCCATGGTCTCTCTCTTCGGATTGGGAGAATAAGAGGAGGAGGGGTCCCTGAGGCATGCCTGTTGTCCTCCTCTTCCCCCCTTTCTCAGGAACACCACGCATGCCGCCCGTCGCAGGCACAACAACGCGGACGTAACCCGTTTTCCCCTCCACCCCCTAATCCCTCTCTCACTCCCTTGTCTTCGTCTCCACGCCCCTTTCCCCACCCTCCGCATCGTGAGTCCGTAGTGAACTCCCGAGAGAGGAGAGGGAGAGAAGGATAGAGGAGGGAAGGAAGAAAGTGAGTAGGAGAGCGTTGCGCTATCGAGAGAGAGAGAGAGAGAGAAGGGTTGCGGAGGGTGGGAGGCTGGGAAAATTCTCCGTTCCCAGAACCTCCGGCGTGTTTTCGAAGGCGGCAGTCGCTTCGTTGCCGTGCACCGGCGATCACCGGTGATATCTCTCCGACTCAGAACCACGCACTCGGCGGTGAAAGGCCTAGGGGAGATCGTCGCACAGCTTACGCGCGGCCGCGCGAGAACCTGCCTCCTTCGTCCGATGGGTAGACAGCGGTGAGCGTCGAGTCGCCGGCGGCCGGAAGGGCAACTCAGGAGAAGTCTCCCGACAGTGACACCCACCTTAGCAATTTCGACTTTTTTTTGCTGTAGCGTTTGAAACATTCCCGGATACGTTAGTGCGATCAGAAATTCGGCGGGAAAGTTGATAGCGCTTGAAAATTTTCGTTGTGGAGTTGTGAGCCCGATAAGAGGAACGAAGAATGGGCTGGACGTAACAGGTTGTTGCCCAAGTGCATGTGCTCACGTAATTTTAGTTTCGCTGACATTCGTTGTGTGCGGTGGATTGAAAAGCATGCCGGAGTCGTGTCTGGGTGAGATAAACGAAATTGTCACCGCCGAGTACTGATATTATTCCTGCATTTAGTCACACGGTTCTGTGTCGGGGTATGCTGGACGTTCGTGAATGTAAATAAGGCCGCGGCTGGAATGGAGCAGCTCGCGTTGCTGTTACTTTGAGGTGGACAAGTTGAACCAGAGTGCCCAACCACTTATTTTTCTCCTTTTTTTCAAAGGTAAGCGAAATGTCGCATGTTATATGTGTATCGTTCATCCATTACTTCATATTTAAACGATTACCTGTGCGTTGAGACGAGACAGAGATTATTTATGTAATTTGTCTCGAATCATTGTGAAAGCAGTTCACACGTGAGTGAATCTTCAATTTCGCCTAAATCGAGTGGTATACTCGCCGAACTCATGGACGAAAATCCACTTTAATGCCTATTTTCCTTTCAATTTCACGAAATCAGGCTGCCCAAAGTTAGTTTTGGGGCATCCTGTCATTAATACTATAGTAAATATTCAGATGAGTGCAGTTTGGGTTAGGGGTAAAGTACTAGCTTCACAATGTCGACGTGCCAAGTTCGAGACTCTTCGTGTCCAAAAAATTTTTCATTTCTTCTACCTGCACTCGCAGAGGAAGGTCGCGTGGTGAGAGCTCCCGTCTTGAGTTGTGACTTTCACTTTTTTACCTGGTCGCCAGTAGCAGCTTTAACGTTGCCTAGCTGGGTCCGTAGTTTTAGCTCTAAAATTGTGTCGTCCTAGGCTATCCCCTATTTCATAGTGTAGTGGTGTATTTAGTAGTGAGTGTTTAGTTAGTTAGTAAGTGAGTGTGTTAGTGTGTGAGTTTTCTGTGCCTGCTGTGGCTGTAGTCCCTGCCATCCCGCGAGCGTCTGCCGAGAGTGTGTGCCGATAGCGATAAGTAGAACTAAACCAGTATCTTTATTACTTTTATATACTGAGATAAATACAAATCTTCCACTATTGTTTAACATCGTTGTGGCTATTCCATAGTTAGCGTATTTACGTTTCTTATTTATATTTTATCATCACCATAGTTTTGTTTTTATAAGTATTTCTCAGTTATAGAACCGTTCATTATAATCTATTGTTAACAATATATTTCTAGACTTCACTCGGCTTTAATTTAACTTTATTCGTTATAGCTACACTGCATTAGTTATTGTTTCATAATATCCGTGCTTCCGTACCGCTGTTTAATCTCCGTGATATATATAGACTTGTTCTCCAACAAGTGAATTTCTAATTTAATATTATCTTATTGTTATTTATTCATAGTCCTGTGTAGAACCGTATAATCCATCCTAACGTGTAAGGTGTAATTTGCACTTGTGTTATTATTCATATACAGTTTATAGTAACTCTGTAGTTTGCGTAACTTATTTTAACCTAGTAGATTCATATAGTTGATCTTTTTTATCGCTTATTGTTATTGAACTTAGTTGATAATAGTTTTTTTTAGACATATTTATATTTCCTTGACTAGTGCTTAATCTAGTTCGTCTTTCGTTGATTTTTAGTAGTAGATATTTAATACATTTACTTTAGCTTTATACACATAAATTTTATTTATACATATATAGTTTATACTAACTCTGTAGTTTGCGTAACTTATTTTAACCTAGTAGATTCATATAGTTGATTTTTTTATCGCTTATTGTTATTGAAGTTAGTTGGTGATAGTTTTTTTTAGATATATTTATATTTCCTTGACTAGTGCTTAATCTAGTTCGTCTTTTTCGTTGCTCCTTTAGTAGTAGATATTTAATACATTTACTTTAGCTTTATACACATAAAGTTTTATTTATACATTTATAGTTTATACTATCTCTGCAGTTTGCGTAACTTATTTTTTAACCTAGTAGATTATACAGTTTTTTTTTTAATCGCTTATTGTCATTGAAATAACTCGGTAATAGTGTTTTTTTTTATAGATATATTTATATTTCCTAGATTAGTGCTTAATTTAGCTCGTCTTTTTCGTTGCTTCTTTTAGTAGTAGATTTTTAATACATTTACTTTAGCTTTACTGTTGACACTTTTTGCTTCATCTCTTCGTAATCGCTGGTCTTGCGCATCCTACAGCCTACATTCCTCTCGTATACATTCCAGAGCTCCCCCCCCCCCTCCCCCCCCGTGGTTCCCTTCCCAAACCTCAGCCTAACCAAGGTCAACCGTGACCCACCTCCCATCGCGACTCCCTACCGAGCGCTACCCTTGCAACCACTCACCCGTGTAGTTTTTCTACCTGTGTAGTTTACTCCTAGTCCCTGTCCCCTTTGGGTTAATTGTTTTCTGGTGATAATCTGTGGTCTGTATTTGCTTGCTTGCTCGTTTCTTCAAGAGCCTTGTTAGTTATTTATTAGTGTGTAGTAAATAGTAGATTCTTTTACCAGATAGCTCCGCTGCGAGTCTAAGGGAGAGAGATAGTTAGAGTTAGATTAGGATGACTCCCATTAGGTCAATTGTCAACCTCTTCCGTGACTCACCCGATAGCGAGCCCTTGCGGGCTCGAGTCGATGAGCTCGAGAAGACGGTGGATAGTCTTCGCTCTCTCGTGAAACGGCTGGTGACTACGTTGGAACGGTCGAGGGGGAGTGGGGGTCGGCCAAGGCCTTCCGCACGCGTTGGTGCGGGGGCGAGCCCTTACACTGGCGTGGGTTGGAGGGTTGAGGACGTTCCCCGCACACCCGAGCCTCTAGCGGAGCCTACCTCCGAATCCGGGGGAGAGTGGGAAGTGGTCCGTAGGAGGAGTCGTGGGGTCACACTACACAAACGGGGAAATGCAGAGGCAGAGGCTGAGCCTTTCCCCGTTAGTAATAGGTTCGATGGGCTGGCGGAGGTCGGCGCATCGAACGCTCCGCCTCCGGAGACTTCGCCGACTGGGAGTCGGGAGGGAAGGGAGGGAGTATTAGTGATAGGTAGCTCCAATGTCCGCCGAGTAGCGGACTCGATGCGTGCCAGGGCCCGTCGGGAAGGAGGTGGTGAATCCCGAGGGAAAGGTGACGAAGAACGGGTACGTTCCTGGTGTATACCAGGAGGTACGGTGCCCCAGGTGACGAAGGCGTTGAAAGCAACGGTCAGTGCCACTAACTGCTCCAAGCTGCACGTAGTCGCCCATGTCGGCACTAACGACGCCGCGAAATGGGGGTCCGAGGATGTAATGGATTCCGTAAGGGATCTATGCACCGAGTTCCACCGTGTTCGTGGAGGTCTGGGTATCGATATGAGGCTGACTATATGTAGCTTGGTACCTAGGACGGATCGGGGGTCGATGGTTTGGAGCCGAGTTTTAGGCATAAACCGGAGACTCCGTGAAGTCTGTGGGAGCGAGGGAGCTGAGTTTTTGGACCTCGGGCCGGAGCTGGAAACGTGTCGGGTGCCCCTGAATCGCTCGGGTGTCCACTACACGGACGAGGCATCGTCTAAGGTAGCGAGTAGGATACTGGAGCATACACGTAGGGTTTAGCTCAGGTGGTAGCCCAGAGTGCAGGTCAATCCGCGGGGGAAAAATCGTGCAAGAATTTGACAGAACATGCAGAGTAGTTTTAGAAGGTCAGAGAAAAACACATGGAGAGAACGAACATGATAATTCATCAAAGGTAAGAGGTAGACCAAATAGTTTGTCCGTCAAAAAATTATCGAGGAAAATTTTAGTTGGAAAGGAGCACCAAGAGAGAAACAGATTGGAAGAAAAAATTTCAGTGATAGTAGTGAATTGTCGTAGTATAAGAAATAAAGTAGCAGAATTTCACCACCTCATTAAGAGTACTAATGCAGATATAATCGTAGGTACAGAAAGCTGGCTTTCGAAGGACATATCAGATCATGAAGTATTTCCGAAGTGTTTTACAGTATACAGAAAGGATAGAGTAAGCAGAAACGGAGGAGGAGTTTTCATAGCTGTGAAGGACCCGTATGTCAGTAGAAGAGAACTTATTTCAGAGCGAAATGTAGAAAGTATTTGGTGTTCCGTTAAAAGTAAAAGTAGTAACGCAAAAAAGATATATGTAGGTGCATATTACAGGCCACCGGACGCAGACGTCAATTCTATAATAGAGCTAGAGTCAGAGATACGCACATTACTTTCTGGGAAGAATGATAGAGGAATAATAGTAGGCGGAGATTTCAATCTCCCCTCGATAGACTGGAATACGTGTAGTTTCATTGCAGGAGGTAAGGATAAGGAACATTGCGAATCACTGTTGAACACCTTTACGACACATTCTCTACAACAGCTAGTAACAGAGCCGACCAGGGGTAACAACATTCTAGACTTATTAGCAACAAATATACCCGAGAGAGTTCTAAATACAGTTACAGACACAGGAATTAGTGACCATAAAATAGTGCATGCGAAATTTATTGTAGGCGTTGAAAGACATTATAAACCAAGGAGGAGGGTGTACTTATTTGGCAAGGCAAATTACGACGGTATGAAAGAGGAATTAAGGGAAGCGTTTAATGTATTCAGCGAACAAAGCAAAGGATTAAATACAGAGGATTCGTGGAGAGAATTTCTTGAGGTCACCCGTAACGCAGTTCATAAATACATACCAAGTAAATATATTAGTGATAATACAGAGCCAAGGTGGTATAACGCGGAGGTTAGGAAATCACTAAAGCGACAAAGGGTATGCCACGCTAAGATGAAAAATGCCAGACGGGGTCTATCGGTAGAGGAAAAAAATGAGCTAGTTCAAAACTATAAAAAATCGAGAGCATTAGCAAGGAAATCATGTCGGCAAGCGTTATCACATTTCAAGAGCAAGATGTTAGGAGAATATTTAGATAGCAATCCTAAAGCGTTTTGGTCATATGTGAGAGAGCTTCAGGGAAATAAGTCCACAGTGCACACACTTAAAAATGATAAAGGAATCAGAGTCACCAGCAGTGTAGAAAAAGCCAACACTTTAAACACCTTCTTCCAAAGTGTATTCAACTCATCGTCACAAAACGCAGTGGAACCACCGCCGAACACTTTCAGTGAGCAAATGCCCGAAATAAAAATTTCATGTCGCGGAATAGAGCAGCAGTTAAAAAGCATAAGTAAAAACAAAGCACCAGGTCCCGATCAAATTCCTTCCAGAGTTTATAAAACATTAGCTTCTGAAATAGCCCCCTATCTAGAAATAATATTCAATAAAACACTAAAGAACCACACAGTACCCAAGGATTGGAAAGTAGCTAACATTACACCTATATTTAAAAGCGGTGATAGGGAAGAACCTAGTAACTACAGACCCATTTCACTCACGTCAATCTCTTGTAAGATATTTGAGCACATAGTAGTCAGTTCGATCATGGGGCATTTGGATAGTCAGGGATTACTCATAAACAGCCAGCATGGGTTCCGGAAAGGTAGATCTTGCGAGACACAATTAGCTTTATTCGTACACGATATTTTAGTCCACGGCGAAAGCAGTACTGAAGTTGATGCGATATTTTTAGATTTTAAAAAGGCTTTCGATAAAGTTCCTCATGACAAATTAATCTTGAAGTTAGAGAGTTTTGGTATAAATAAAGACGTTGTATGTTGGGTAAAAGAATTCTTAAGTGGGCGAGAGCAGAGGGTTGTCATAGATGGTATCATGTCGGACACAATCGAAGTCACATCGGGAGTTCCCCAGGGTAGCGTAGTAGGTCCGCTTCTATTTCTTTTATACATAAACGATTTGGGTACCGTAGTTAGTAGTAACCTTAGACTTTTTGCAGACGATGCGGTGGTGTACAGGGGTATATCAAACGAAGAGGACATGAAATCACTTAGCAAGGATTTAGATGCAATTGAAGAGTGGTGCGACAAATGGCAGTTAGAACTCAACCTTAAAAAGTGTGTAGCTATCAATTTTTGGAGGAGGAATAATTCGATAGAGCGATCCTATAGAATTAATAACACGAAGATCGAAAACGTTGAAACCGTAAGATATTTAGGTGTAACAATCACTAAAGATTTATCGTGGGGAAGACACATAAGGGAAATATGCGGCCGAGCGAAGAGAAAGCTAGGATTTATAAAAAGAGTACTTGGGAAATGTGATGAGAAGACAAAAGAGCGATGCTACTTTTCACTAGTTAGGCCCCACCTTGAGTATGCAGCCAGTGTATGGGATCCTAATGAATTAGGTTTGATGAGAGAACTAGACAGTGTGCAGCGTAGAGCAGCTAGGTTCGTCAAAAGGTGTTACGATAGGTTGAGTAGTGTATCAGAATTAATACAAGAATTAGGGTGGGAATCATTATCAGAGCGTAGATTAAAGTTCAGATTTAATCTATTGCAGAAATTTCAATCGGATAGCTTTACTGAAGATGTTAGGCACATATTGAAAACACCAGCGTATTATGCTAGATTCGACCAGATAAATAAGATTAGAGAGATAGATTGTCGTACAGATAGATTCAAAATGGCATTTTTCCCCCGTACTATAAGAGAACAGAATAGGCAGCATAGGAAAGGGATAGGTAGAGGAAATATTTTAGAGTATTCTGTAGTGCATGATGCATGTATTAACCCCTCAAATACTATAGATACTAATAATCTCATTGCATGAGACCCTTTAGTTGCTTGCTTGCATGCTAGTAGTGAATGCTTGGTGACCTTCACCCCCTGCCACACACCCTCGCGGTGGCTTGCAGGGTATCGTGTAGATGTAGATGTAGATGAGATGAAAAATTTGCCTTCCAATTGAAGTAAATGTTTTTGCCGGCTATCGTGCTCTGGTACTCATTATATGTCAGCGGAAAAATGCCTTAAAAATTCATATGAATGCCAATATGAGACTGAGGGGTAGACCTCTTTTCTGTGATGAGCGCATAACTATCTCGGCGTATATTAAAAATTCTTTATGACTCGTTAAAAACTGTACCGTCTTTATGTACCATGTCTAAAGGGGGGTTATGACAGTTTTCTTAAAAAAGGCATAAATCATCTATAAGTTCGAATTCGATTGATTTTAAAGTTGTAGTTATTTTGCAATAAACAAGAACTTTTAATGTAGTAAGAACGGTCGTCTACTCGTCTATATCGTGGTAGTAGGTAATAAAGATGTGAATTCTTGATTTCAATGCATGCCTGGTGATGGTTCACTCCCTGGCAGCCACCTTTGTCGGTGGTTAGCCGGGTATGTCTACATCCACCCAATATCCTGCATGAGGTAGGAAGGGACTCAGACAAACGTCAAAGTTCAGCAATAAAAATAAAAATTTGTTAGGTACTATATGATGAGTTTTTTGTTATTCAATAACGCGTCAAAAATAGATCGAATTAACGATAAATTTATCACTAAATCATGCACTCAATAATAAATTATATGATATTGTGATAAAAATTACGATAAATATTGTGTAGATGTAATTTAACGTTAATCTGTGGTAGATCTAAACCATTTAGTTGAACTTCCATGGTTGCTGCCCAACTAAAATACATTGTGTTCACAGACCCCTTTATGGTGGCTTGTAGTGTACCTATTATGTGGATGCAAAGTGTGTTGTCTGTTCGTATTGACACCCTGCCACACACCATAGCGGTGCCTTTGGGGGGTACCATGCATACGACATGGTACCTCAATATTTTCGAGTGAAGAGCACGTGCAAAAATACGATTCTGAAGAAACATTCGAGAAATTGCCGCTTAACAACTTTCTGGCGCAGGAACTGTTATGGGAGACATAATAGGGTAACAATTGTTAAAGTTAACCCAAATTAACTTGGGCTAGCTAATTCGTAATAAGCATCGCATTAACATCTGGTGGTGGTGACGAAGTCGCATCAGTTATCCGTGAAGGTAGTGTAAAAGGCCCGATGTTATATATTCTCTAATTAAGTTATGTTAGTGCCTTATTCAAGAGCGAAATTAAGGTAATTGTGGCAATCTCTTTATGAAAAAATAGTTCATAATATGATTAATTTTTCCCACTTGCAATTATTCCCACAGTATAGGGTATTTTCATTTTTTATTGGATAGAAAAAATGTTATTTTGAGTGAAATATTATCAGACAGACAGGATGCATTGCGCAGCTCCTTCCGGTTTAATAGATTTTATGTTCTTTCCTGCACACCCATTGGGAACTCTATATAACTAAGCCATTTACACTGCCATTTTGCAATTATGAAGGGATCTACATCTACATAATACCCTGCAAGCCACCACAAGGGTGTGTGGCAGGGGGTGATTGCTCACCAAACATGCACTAAAGAGCGATGAGACAAAAGAGCGATGCTACTTTTCACTAGTTAGGCCCCACCTTGAGTATGCAGCCAGTGTATGGGATCCTAATGAGTTAGGTTTGATGAGAGAACTAGACAGTGTGCAGCGTAGAGCAGCTAGGTTCGTCAAAAGGTGTTACGATAGGTTGAGTAGTGTATCAGAATTAATACAAGAATTAGGGTGGGAATCATTATCAGAGCGTAGGTTAAAGTCCAGATTAAATCTATTGGAGAAATTTCAATCGGATAGCTTTACTGAAGATGTTAGGCACATATTAAAAACACCATCGTATTATGCTAGATTCGACCAGATAAATAAGATTAGAGAGATAGATTGTCGTACAGATAGATTCAAAATGGCATTTTTCCCCCGTACTATAAGAGAACAGAATAGGCAGCATAGGAAAGGGATAGGTAGAGGAAATATTTTAGAGTATTCTGTAGTGCATGATGCATGTATTAACCCCTCAAATACTATAGATACTAACAATCTAGTTGCATGAGACCCTTTAGTTGCTTGCTTGCAAGTTAGTGGTGTATACTTGGTGATCTTCACCCCCTGCCACACACCCTCGCGGTGGCTTGCAGGGTATCGTGTAGATGTAGATGCACTACATATCATGCATAAAAAAGGAATAGTATTAATATAGTAGTCAGAACTACACTATTTAAAAAAGATAGAAATTGCAAAGAAAACATGCAAAAACATTCTGTTAGTACGGTTAGCTTTAAGTACTCATACCAACATGCAGCTACCAATGCTATTCATTGCTACTCTCCGATAGGACATATTTACCGTTATTCGTATCTCTAATTGTGCGAGGGAAAAAGGACATTTTGAATCGGTCAGTTCGGCAATCAATTTCTCTAGCTTTATGATTATGGTCCAGTCTGCCATAGTAAGTTGGGGTTCGTAAAATATTTTTAACATCATCACTGAAAATATTGCCTTGGAATTTGTGGAAGAGATTAAGTCTAAATTTCAACCTGCGATCTGACAATGATTCCCATTTCAATTCATTTAATAGACTGGTTACGCTAATATAATTATCGTATCGTCCCTTTACAAATCTTGCCGATCTTCGCTGCACACGTTCAAGTTCATTACTTAGACCGATTTCGTAGGGGTCCCATACACTGGCAGCATATTCCAAATGATACTTCACATCGCAATGTAGGGATCGATATCAAAACAAACAAGCACTTTCTACCGCTCAGAACAATCTTTTGCGACAAATTACAGACGCGCCATGGTTCGTCAGAACGTCTTACATTCACGACAACTTAAAAATCCCGGAATCGGAGATCCACCTCAGAAAAATCGCCGAATCCTTTCAGCAGACACTGGGAAACCTGACCAAAAACACTCTGGACCCTCTGGACACTAAATGGAATTACAGGGAAATACCCAACTTTCAATATATTTAAACATATGGATACAGATGGAAGAAACCTCAATGATAGTTTTCAGTGTTTGCTTTGTTTGTCAAAACAAAAAACCATCAATGTCTTTATAACCACAGCATCCAATTTGCCAAAGTAACTGAAAAAGTTGCTTTTTTTCACTTTAACTTTAATCAGTTACTTTTTCAGAAAAGTAACTTTTAACTTTGACTAGTTACTTTTTACAGAGATTAACTTTAATCAGTTACTGTTTTGATAACGTACCCCACTATTGAACTCATTTGGAATATGCTGCCAGTGTATGCGATCCCTACGATATCGGCCTAAATAATGAACTTGGACGTGTGCAACGAAGATCGGTAAGATTTGTGAAGGGACTGTACGATAACTATATTAGCGTAACCAGTCTATTAAATGAATTAAAGTGGGAATCATTGTCTGATCGCAGGTTGAAATTTAGACTTAATCTCCTACATAAATTCCAAAATAAAAAAAGTTAAAAATATTTTGCGAACCCCAACTTACTTTGGTAGACTGGACCATGATTACAAAATTAGAGAAATTTATTGCCGAACTGACAGATTCGAGATGTCCTTTTTTCCTCGTACAATTAGGGATATGAATAGCGGTAAATATGTTCAATACGAGTGATTTAATGTATAGCATAGGTAGCTTCTTGTTGGTATAAGGACTTGAAGGTAACCCAACTAACAGCATGTTTTTACATGCTTACTTTACTATTTTTATCTTTTTTAAATAGTGAAGTTTAGACCAGTATATTAATACTAGTCCTTTTTATGCATCATATGTAGCGCATCTTTGGTGAGAATTCCCCCCTCTGCCACACACCTTTTTGGTGGCTTTTAGGGTATTATGTAGATGTAGGTAGGCAATACAAACCTTACCATATGTATGTAGTGCTTACTTGCTGACAACTCATGGATGATAAAAGGCTTAGGAGTCAGTTCCCTCAGTCCCATAATTCCGTTCAGAATGTCTCGAAACAGCAGTTTTCGTTCCTCAGGGTAATGCTTCAATCGTGCTGGATGGCTCTGAGCCGCTCCGGTGTTGGATATACAGGCGAGATATCGTGAAAGTAGATAAGTCATATTCCCGAGTAGTACATTTATCTATTTCGTAAGGATCCCATATACTGGCAACGTATATCAAATGAGATCTTGCAAGGGAAAAGTAACTAATCTCTCATACATGATCGTCACATTTGCAGAGTACTCTTTTGAAGAATCCCAGTGAACGATTAGCTTGACCCATTATTTCACGTATGTGTTTACCCCAAGAATGATCGTGAGAGAATAAAAGTACGCGAGAATGCGATAGATACGTCGACAGGAATGTGTAAAAACTCAATCTTTCAGTTTACCATTCGTGACTACAGCAAAAGTGTAGTGACCTCATTTCAACTAATAGGTAACAAATATGTGTCAAAATGAAAGCGAAGGGATCGGGTCTGTGTGTTGGCTAGAGTGCTGGCCTCCCATCCCGAGGGCCCGGGTTTGATTCCGGGCAGTGGCGGATTTTTCATTGGAAAACCAGTCCCCACTTGAGTGCCTCGTGGAGGGCATTTCAAGTTCAGTACTCCGTCCGTGGGTTGGGCCGTCAAGTCGTGGTCCCCTTGGCCCCTTTCGTTAAGAGTACGCTAATGCCGACGCCGGGTTTCTTTCCACCCTTCCTCCGTTCCCTGAAAACTTCTACCATTACCCAATTTCTCCCCTATCGTAAATTCTTAAGTGGGCGTGAGCAGAGGGTTGTCATAAATGGGATCATGTCGGACACAATCAAAGTCACATCGTGAGTTCCCCAGGGTAGCGTGGTAGGTCCGCTTCTATTTCTTTTATACATAACGATTTGGGTACCGTCTTTAGTAGTAAGCTTAGACTTTTTGAAGAAGATGCGGTAGTGTACAGGGGTATATCAAAAGAAGAGGAGAGGAAATCGCTTAGCAAGGATTTAGATGCAATTCAAGAGTGGTGTGACAAATGGCAGTTAGAACTCAACCTTAAAAAGTGTGTAGCTATTAATTTTTAGAGGAGGAATAATTCGATAGAGCGATCCTAAAAAATTAGTAACACGAAGATTGAGAGGTTTGAAGCCATAAGATATTTAGATGTAACAATAACTAAAGATTTATCTTGGGGAAGACACATAAGGGAAATATGCGGCCGAGCGAAGAGAAAGCTAGGATTTATAAAAAGAGTACTTGGGAAATGTGATGAGAAGACAAAAGAACGATGTTACTTTTCACTAGTTAGGCCCCACCTTGAGTATGCAGCCAGTGTATGGGATCCTAATGAATTAGGGTTGATCAGAGAACTAGACAGGGTGTAGCGTAGAGCAGCTAGGTTCGTTAAAAGGTGTTACGATAGGTTGAGTAGCAATTCAGAATTAATAAAAGAATTAGGGTGGGAATCATTATCAGAGCCTAGGTTAAAGTACAGATTGAATCTATTAGAGAAATTTCAATCGGATAGCTTTACTGAAGATGTTAGGCACATATTAAAAAAACCAGCGTATTATTCTAGATTCGACCAGATAAATAAGATTAGAGAGATAGATTGTCGTACCGATAGATTCAAAATGACATTTTTCCCCCGTACTAATAGAGAACAGAATAGGCAGCATAACAAAGGGATAGGTAGGGGAAATATTTTAGAGTATTCTGCAGTGCATGATAATAATAATAATAATAATATATTTATTAAACGGGTTGATATAAAACCCTTTATAGAGTTATACATTGAGTACAAGTACTAAGGCAACAAAGAATAGCAGCTTTAAAGTAAATAAAGGTACATAAAGGATATAAAGGAAAACTTCAAAATAAAGGTAAGAGAGTAAGAGAGAAAAAAAAATAGATGTAACTTAATCTAACAAGAACATCAGACATTCACAACTGAAATAGGGAATTTCAAATATGACTATAGACATGACATAATAAAAGAAGGCAAACAGTCAAGAAACATTGCTTCTCACATATCTTTTGAAAGTGCTTGAAGAGGAGGTAAAAAAGTCAATGTTCCTCGATATTTCATTAGCATCTCTCATTGCACGGTACAGTGGCATGTAGAAAGAATAATTGTTTGGCAGATAGGGAACATTAAAAAAATTGCTCAGTCTTGTGTTTACCGAAGGTACCCTTAGTGAGAGAAATGACAATAGAGTTGAGCATTTTATGTAATTGTTCAAAACATAATATAAGAATATAACACCAAATTGTTTTCTTCTACATCGAAGACTGGTCAGGTTTAAGTAATTCATTACACTGTCATAATCTCCTTTCTTTCTGGGAATAGAAAATTTGATTGAAGCAAACCTTAAGAATTTCTGTTGGACCCTCTCCACGGATGATTCATATTTCCCATAAAATGGATTCCACACAATTGAACAGTACTCTAAGATTGATCTGACAAGAGACATATATAATATCCTTAGACAGTGGATGTTTTTAAAATCCTTACACGCACGACAAATAAAACCCAACATTCTATATGCCTTGGATGTTATGTTTGAAACATGTAAGTCATAACACAATCTTGAATCAAAAATTACCCCAAGATCTTTAAAGGAATTGACTCTAGGCAACAGGTTCCCAGAACATGCGTATTCATATGAGAATGATGGATTACCTCTACAGTAGGTCATTACAAAACATTTACTATAATTAAGGGACATAAAATTTTCCAGACACCACTGGGAGACATTAGTGAGGTATGCTTGTAGTTCTATGGCATCATTTTCAGTCCTCACTTGGTGAAACAATTTGAGATCATCTGCATATAACAAGTATTTAATGGGAGTCAGCACTTGACCAATGTCATTTATAAAAAGTGAAAAGAGCAAAGGACCGAGATGGGAGCCCTGTGGAACACCACTGGGTACACCAAAAGATAGTGATGTAGTTCCCAGTACTTTAACACTAAGCCTCCTATTGGAAAGATAACTTTCAAGCCAATTAAACATGTTGCCTATAATGCCATATGCTTGAATTTTTGCAAGGAGAAGGGGATGGACAACTGCATCAAAAGCTTTGCTGAGATCACAGTAAATTACATCAACTTGGTTATTGTGTACAAGCATTTGAGAAACTTCATGCTGAAATACCAATAGGTTGGTGGCAGTTGATCGACCAGTACGAAAACCATGTTGTTCATCAACCAGAATTTGATCAATCAGTGGACTAATTTTGTCTGTAACTAGGCTCTCCAGCACTTTTGCGAATACAGATTGAATTACAATTGGACGATAATTACTGACATCTTTTTTGTCACCATTCTTGTGAATGGGGACAACATAACCATTTTTGAATGCATCAGGATATATTCCACTGCTTAAAGACTTGTTAAAGATAATGAAAAGTGGATAGGCTAATGAGCCACTGCAATGTTTTACAAGCAGAGGATGGATGTTATCAGGTCCTGGACTTGTGGATGTGTCAAGTGATTTAAGTTTAGATACTAGCTCGTTTGCTGATATCACAAGAGAGCTGATGTGAATAGATTGGGGAAAATCAGGCAATGATGGTCTAGTGCAATTAGTGTGATTATACACTTTGGAAAAATGACTAGCAAAAAGATTGCTTATACCATAGGAATTGGTACATTTTTGAGTATTTAAAAACATCTCATCTGGCAGTCTTTGGGAATTGCGAAGATTATTAATGTGACTCCAGAAATATTTGGTATCAGTAAGTATATTATTTTGTGTATTATTGATATAATTGGAGTAACATTTCTTACTAAGCAGCTTACATTTTCGACGAAGTTCACAGAAACTTATGTAGAAATGAAATTCTCCGGAGTTTTTGAAGGACTTATGGGCGAGTTTTTTTAGCTTTACCATTTTCCTCAGTTCTGAGGAGAACCATTTGGGATAACTACTTCTCCTAACCACAGTAATTGGGGTATACAGACTTATTAAGTGTGAAAGAACAGAGTAGAAATAGGAAACAGCATCATCAACATCAACATTGCATAGCAATTCAGGCCAATTTACCAAGTCAAGATGACTAGAGATAGCCAAGAAATCACAGTTTTTAAAATCATACATGCACATAGGGCTATTCTGCTGAGTATATGAGGCACATGATAATTTCAATTTGGTGCTCAGCGGGGGATGATGATAGTCAATAGGGAGGATGTGGTCATCAGTAGTGTATACTTCCTGATCCATCACAGATGACAAAACAAGGTCGAGTGACACTCCACGCTCATTCTTAATCATATTGCACTGATAAAGGTCACTACTCGCCAGAAATTCATTAAACACTGCACAAACATAATTATTTGGGGATAGCATAACACCGTCACTCCAACTAGCATCTGGAATATTGTAATCACCGAATAGGACAAATTGATGACAATTTGGGTATCTATGTAGTACATTTTCCACCGTATCAAAATGCGATAAATAGACATCAGGGGCAGATTTGGGCGGGATATAAACAGCACCGACAAGTGCAACATTGTTATTAGGAAGGTGAACACAAATGAATAATTGTTCCACTGTTTTACACACAATCTCAACCAGGGACACCTTAATATCATTTCTTACAATGATCATAACCCCACCGCCACAGGATTTATAACTTGTCTTATCATCTCGATCTTTTCTGAAGATGTTAAAATTAGGCAGGCCGAGTTCATCATCACTGATATCATCAGATAGATTGGTTTCAGACAGAACAATAATGTCATAAAGCGAACAGTACACCCCAGCCCTCAAACTAGGCATTTTGGATCTTAACCCACGAACATTCTGATAATAACTGTTTAGAACTGAGGTGTTTATTCGTTTTTTGTGGATTTGGTCACAATTTTTGGCACGCCGTTCACATATTTGATCGTGATATCAGACTCACCGGAGGAAAGACGAGTATTCAATTCTTCACGCACTTTGTTTATATACTGCCTTTCCGAGATGGTCTTATCTCGCGAAACAGCAATATTTTTCAGTGGCCCCTAAGGATTGCTTGATTTCATCCGATTGAAAGACTTAAACAGCTCCGTTGGTTTGAAACTGTCACTTAATCGAATCTTCACAGGACGGTTTTTCCCATTGATGGCCCTACCTAATCTATGCGTAGCGACATTTCCCTTTGCGATACTAGGATCTATCGCAGAGATAACGGATAATATCTTCCGTTTGTCGTCATTTTCACTAGTACTATTGTCCTCAATGCCAAAAAGAATTATATTTCTGCTACGATATTCCCTCTCCCTAACTTCACTTATCACAGTTTCCATAAAATCAGATGCTTCCGTAGTGGGATTTTCAGGAACAGAAGGATTCATCAGTCGCTCATTTTTCAACTGGGCCAACTCTGTTTTCAGTTCCATCACCAAGGCTTCCAATTTACTAAGGACAGCGGCACAACCACAGTTCACTCCACTATCCGAATTCTTGTTGCTATTCTTGTTGTTATTAGGTGCCTTGGATCCTGGCGTGGTTGGAGCCGATTTGGGGTTGCACCCAGAACAAAACCAGTCGAGTTCGGGCTGACTCACATATAACTTAGTGACCATAAAATAGTGCATGCGAAATTTATTGTAGGCGTTGAAAGACATTATAAACCAAGGAGGAGGGTGTACTTATTTGGCAAGGCAAATTACGACGGTATGAAAGAGGAATTAAGGGAAGCGTTTACTGTATTCAGCGAACAAAGCAAAGGATTAAATACAGAGGATTCGTGGAGAGAATTTCTTGAGGTCACCCGTAACGCAGTTCATAAATACATACCAAGTAAATATATTAGTGATAATACAGAGCCAAGGTGGTATAACGCGGAGGTTAGGAAATCACTAAAGCGACAAAGGGTATGCCACGCTAAGATGAAAAATGCCAGACGGGGTCTATCGGTAGAGGAAAAAAATGAGCTAGTTCAAAACTATAAAAAATCGAGAGCATTAGCAAGGAAATCATGTCGGCAAGCGTTATCACATTTCAAGAGCAAGATGTTAGGAGAATATTTAGATAGCAATCCTAAAGCGTTTTGGTCATATGTGAGAGAGCTTCAGGGAAATAAGTCCACAGTGCACACACTTAAAAATGATAAAGGAATCAGAGTCACCAGCAGTGTAGAAAAAGCCAACACTTTAAACACCTTCTTCCAAAGTGTATTCAACTCATCGTCACAAAACGCAGTGGAACCACCGCCGAACACTTTCAGTGAGCAAATGCCCGAAATAAACATTTCATGTCGCGGAATAGAGCAGCAGTTAAAAAGCATAAGTAAAAACAAAGCACCAGGTCCCGATCAAATTCCTTCCAGAGTTTATAAAACATTAGCTTCTGAAATAGCCCCCTATCTAGAAATAATATTCAATAAAACACTAAAGAACCACACAGTACCCAAGGATTGGAAAGTAGCTAACATTACACCTATATTTAAAAGCGGTGATAGGGAAGAACCTAGTAACTACAGACCCATTTCACTCACGTCAATCTCTTGTAAGATATTTGAGCACATAGTAGTCAGTTCGATCATGGGGCATTTGGATAGTCAGGGATTACTCATAAACAGCCAGCATGGGTTCCGGAAAGGTAGATCTTGCGAGACACAATTAGCTTTATTCGTACACGATATTTTAGTCCACGGCGAAAGCAGTACTGAAGTTGATGCGATATTTTTAGATTTTAAAAAGGCTTTCGATAAAGTTCCTCATGACAAATTAATCTTGAAGTTAGAGAGTTTTGGTATAAATAAAGACGTTGTATGTTGGGTAAAAGAATTCTTAAGTGGGCGAGAGCAGAGGGTTGTCATAGATGGTATCATGTCGGACACAATCGAAGTCACATCGGGAGTTCCCCAGGGTAGCGTAGTAGGTCCGCTTCTATTTCTTTTATACATAAACGATTTGGGTACCGTAGTTAGTAGTAACCTTAGACTTTTTGCAGACGATGCGGTGGTGTACAGGGGTATATCAAACGAAGAGGACATGAAATCACTTAGCAAGGATTTAGATGCAATTGAAGAGTGGTGCGACAAATGGCAGTTAGAACTCAACCTTAAAAAGTGTGTAGCTATCAATTTTTGGAGGAGGAATAATTCGATAGAGCGATCTTGTCTATCGATCGATCGATCTAGTGAATTGTCGTAGTATAAGAAATAAAGTAGCAGAATTTCACCACCTCATTAAGAGTACTAATGCAGATATAATCGTAGGTACAGAAAGCTGGCTTTCGAAGGACATATCAGATCATGAAGTATTTCCGAAGTGTTTTACAGTATACAGAAAGGATAGAGTAAGCAGAAACGGAGGAGGAGTTTTCATAGCTGTGAAGGACCCGTATGTCAGTAGAAGAGAACTTATTTCAGAGCGAAATGTAGAAAGTATTTGGTGTTCCGTTAAAAGTAAAAGTAGTAACGCAAAAAAGATATATGTAGGTGCATATTACAGGCCACCGGACGCAGACGTCAATTCTATAATAGAGCTAGAGTCAGAGATACGCACATTACTTTCTGGGAAGAATGATAGAGGAATAATAGTAGGCGGAGATTTCAATCTCCCCTCGATAGACTGGAATACGTGTAGTTTCATTGCAGGAGGTAAGGATAAGGAACATTGCGAATCACTGTTGAACACCTTTACGACACATTCTCTACAACAGCTAGTAACAGAGCCGACCAGGGGTAACAACATTCTAGACTTATTAGCAACAAATATACCCGAGAGAGTTCTAAATACAGTTACAGACACAGGAATTAGTGACCATAAAATAGTGCATGCGAAATTTATTGTAGGCGTTGAAAGACATTATAAACCAAGGAGGAGGGTGTACTTATTTGGCAAGGCAAATTACGACGGTATGAAAGAGGAATTAAGGGAAGCGTTTAATGTATTCAGCGAACAAAGCAAAGGATTAAATACAGAGGATTCGTGGAGAGAATTTCTTGAGGTCACCCGTAACGCAGTTCATAAATACATACCAAGTAAATATATTAGTGATAATACAGAGCCAAGGTGGTATAACGCGGAGGTTAGGAAATCACTAAAGCGACAAAGGGTATGCCACGCTAAGATGAAAAATGCCAGACGGGGTCTATCGGTAGAGGAAAAAAATGAGCTAGTTCAAAACTATAAAAAATCGAGAGCATTAGCAAGGAAATCATGTCGGCAAGCGTTATCACATTTCAAGAGCAAGATGTTAGGAGAATATTTAGATAGCAATCCTAAAGCGTTTTGGTCATATGTGAGAGAGCTTCAGGGAAATAAGTCCACAGTGCACACACTTAAAAATGATAAAGGAATCAGAGTCACCAGCAGTGTAGAAAAAGCCAACACTTTAAACACCTTCTTCCAAAGTGTATTCAACTCATCGTCACAAAACGCAGTGGAACCACCGCCGAACACTTTCAGTGAGCAAATGCCCGAAATAAACATTTCATGTCGCGGAATAGAGCAGCAGTTAAAAAGCATAAGTAAAAACAAAGCACCAGGTCCCGATCAAATTCCTTCCAGAGTTTATAAAACATTAGCTTCTGAAATAGCCCCCTATCTAGAAATAATATTCAATAAAACACTAAAGAACCACACAGTACCCAAGGATTGGAAAGTAGCTAACATTACACCTATATTTAAAAGCGGTGATAGGGAAGAACCTAGTAACTACAGACCCATTTCACTCACGTCAATCTCTTGTAAGATATTTGAGCACATAGTAGTCAGTTCGATCATGGGGCATTTGGATAGTCAGGGATTACTCATAAACAGCCAGCATGGGTTCCGGAAAGGTAGATCTTGCGAGACACAATTAGCTTTATTCGTACACGATATTTTAGTCCACGGCGAAAGCAGTACTGAAGTTGATGCGATATTTTTAGATTTTAAAAAGGCTTTCGATAAAGTTCCTCATGACAAATTAATCTTGAAGTTAGAGAGTTTTGGTATAAATAAAGACGTTGTATGTTGGGTAAAAGAATTCTTAAGTGGGCGAGAGCAGAGGGTTGTCATAGATGGTATCATGTCGGACACAATCGAAGTCACATCGGGAGTTCCCCAGGGTAGCGTAGTAGGTCCGCTTCTATTTCTTTTATACATAAACGATTTGGGTACCGTAGTTAGTAGTAACCTTAGACTTTTTGCAGACGATGCGGTGGTGTACAGGGGTATATCAAACGAAGAGGACATGAAATCACTTAGCAAGGATTTAGATGCAATTGAAGAGTGGTGCGACAAATGGCAGTTAGAACTCAACCTTAAAAAGTGTGTAGCTATCAATTTTTGGAGGAGGAATAATTCGATAGAGCGATCCTATAGAATTAATAACACGAAGATCGAAAACGTTGAAACCGTAAGATATTTAGGTGTAACAATCACTAAAGATTTATCGTGGGGAAGACACATAAGGGAAATATGCGGCCGAGCGAAGAGAAAGCTAGGATTTATAAAAAGAGTACTTGGGAAATGTGATGAGAAGACAAAAGAGCGATGCTACTTTTCACTAGTTAGGCCCCACCTTGAGTATGCAGCCAGTGTATGGGATCCTAATGAATTAGGTTTGATGAGAGAACTAGACAGTGTGCAGCGTAGAGCAGCTAGGTTCGTCAAAAGGTGTTACGATAGGTTGAGTAGTGTATCAGAATTAATACAAGAATTAGGGTGGGAATCATTATCAGAGCGTAGATTAAAGTTCAGATTTAATCTATTGCAGAAATTTCAATCGGATAGCTTTACTGAAGATGTTAGGCACATATTGAAAACACCAGCGTATTATGCTAGATTCGACCAGATAAATAAGATTAGAGAGATAGATTGTCGTACAGATAGATTCAAAATGGCATTTTTCCCCCGTACTATAAGAGAACAGAATAGGCAGCATAGGAAAGGGATAGGTAGGGGAAATATTTTAGAGTATTCTGTAGTGCATGATGCATGTATTAACCCCTCAAATACTATAGATACTAACAATCTAGTTGCATGAGACCCTTTAGTTGCTTGCTTGCATGCTAGTAGTGAATGCTTGGTGACCTTCACCCCCTGCCACACACCCTCGCGGTGGCTTGCAGGGTATCGTGTAGATGTAGATGTAGATGTAGAACTTAAAAATGTTGTCTTTGATTTTGGAGCACCTTTTATGAATATGTACGTCACACTTGCTGCATATAATATGCGGATTGTTAGTATCAACGTGTTTGAGACACACCGGGCAGTTTTTCGCATCCGCCATCTTGAAAATTCATGTATTAACCCCTTAAATACTATAGATACTAACAATGTAGTTGCATGAGGCATTATAGTTGCTTGTTTGCATGTTAGTAGTGCATGCTTGGTGATCTTCACCCCCTGCCACACACCCTCGCGGTGGCTTGCAGGGTACATCTACATAATACCCTGCAAGACACCATAAAGGTGTCTTGCAGGGGGTGAATTAACGTGTAGATTAACGGTATCATGTAGATGTAAATGGTGTAAAAGACATCAGCAGTAGATCGCCTTCCTTGAAAAAGCAACCAATGAAAGCGATAGGTAGTAAGTGTACAGTTATGAAAGTTTGGGGAATAGAGTTAGAAAAATTTGCGTCTAAGCATAAAATAGACGGGATCCAATTACGTTCTTCAGAACAAGTGAAATACCTGGGAGTCACACTAGCCGCCAAACACACTTGTGGAACACTTGAAAACAATTTTTCGGTCCGCCTTTCAGAAACTTGGATTCATTAAACGGGTGGTGAGAAGGAAACGCAGGAGTGAAGGAGAGGTGTTATTTGGCGTTAATTAGGCCTTTAGCGGCATATGCTTCTGGTATTTGCAACCCGTGGGAACAGAGATTGATAAAAGAATTAGATAAATGCAGGGGAGGTCAGGTAGATTTCTGAACAATTGTAATGATAAGGGGATGAATGTCACTTCATTGCTTCAGAAAGTGGATTCGGTAAACCTTCAAACACGGAATATTTCTACATGCGGAGCCCCACACTTCATTGGTAGACAGGTCTGCAAGGATATGATTAGAGTAATATACTGCAGCGCAGATACTTTCATATCTTCGTTCTTTCCTCAAACAGTTCGTGGCCATTGATATATCAAGATTAATGATGAAGAATGATACCTTAAAAACAAACGTACCTTAACATGAAAATTAAATTGCACACATTAGATTCATACGAATGTACGAAGTAAACCGATGAAATTAAGTTGTTGGATTTTTCATTTTAGAAATTAAGCATGCCTGCATGAAATACATATAAGTGTGATGCATCTCTGTAGTTCTCATCAAATGTTTCTTTGCATGTTGGATGAAAAGTGGAACTAGTAATGTGTTTCCCGAGTAGTATTCATAGAAATCTCTCTTAATGTAGATAGTATATGTAAACTTTATTACATGTACGCAATGCATGGTTGGTGAAATCTCACCCCCTGCCACACACCCTCGTCGTGTGTGTATAAGGTGTAACATGCAGTAATTGAAAGTGATGAGATTTGAATTAAAACAAAGGGGAACGGTTAACATTAAAGGAACGCTTCAAATGAAGCTAACGACTGTGCTCGTTGGCATTGAATGCATGTACTTATGTACAACGAAGGTCGGCATGATTGGAAAAGGTGCGGTACGATAACTGTATCAACGTAACCAGTCTATTAAATTAATTAAAATGGGACTCATTGTCAGATCGCAGGTTGAAATTTAATCCCTCAAATAAATACCAAGATAATGTTTTCACTGATGATGTTAAAAATATTTTACAAACCCCAACTTACTATGGCAGACTGGACCATAATCATAAAATTAGAGAAATTGATTGCCGAACTGACCGGTTCAAAATGTCCTTTATCCCTCGTACAATTAGAGATACGAATAACGGTAAATGTGTCCTATCGGAGAGTAGCAATGAATAGCATTGGTAGCTGCATGTTGGTATGAGTACTTAAAGCTAACCCTACTAACAGAATGTTTTTGCACGTTTGCTTTGCAATTTCTATCTTTTTTAAATAGTGTAGTTCTGACTACTATATTAATACTATTCCTTTTTTATGCATGATTGTAGTGCACGTTTGGTGAGAAATCACCTCCTGCCACACACCCTTGTGGTGGCTTGCAGGGTATTATGTAGATGTAGATGAATACCCTGGAAGCCACCATAATGGCAGGGGAAATCATGTCTTGATGCTGCATATTCTGATCTCTAATCTTGCGCGGACCGAGAGGCATGGCTGATGATAGATAGCCGACATATTATTGATGTCGCAGGGGAAGCAAAACTGGCTTCGGATTTACGTTGTCAAGTAGTCCATGTTGACATCAACGGTCAGGCTGATTTCGATGCATCTTCCATCTCATATGCCCTTGTCACTCGCGTTATAATCATTTCGGCTACTTAAAAAGGCAATTAAACTTATTTGCGCAAGTTCTATCGCCTTATTCCAGCCAACTCGTACGCATGTGTCATATTGTACATCTACGCACGTCACTGTGAGGGTGTGTGGCAGGGGGTGAAGATCACCGGACATGCACGATTGTATCTACATTTACATAATACCCTGCAAGCCACCACAAGGGTGTGTGGCAGGGGCAAAGTGGTAGAAGTATTAAAAAAACAATGAAGAACTACGATCGTGTTTCGTGTCCTGTTGTTTCATCTTCATATTTATCCAGACACTTTTATCAAGTCCTTATCGTTAAAATGGCCCATAATGTATGTTACTTCTAGATCAAGTTGATTTCATGTTACTTTAAATAAGTGGGTGACAGTCGTTAACTAGGATATTTTAATTTCGCGGTTATTGGCTTCGAATTCTGTCGCTCAGGGTCGGTTTGTGGGCAGGACCGGAAGGTGGATCGTTCGCTCTCCGCAGGCATTTCAAGAATTCCCCCCGGGAGCGAGAGCGCGCGTCGAGGGGCAATAACATGAAAGAACTTCTGCATCCACGACTATTAGCACCTATCGTGTGTGACGACCCGGCGGTCGCTGTTCACTAAAGAGGTACATTCAGTGCTCGAATAATAAGTCAACGACCTCCTTTCTATTCCGAGTTTTACCTTCTACGTGCGAGCAGGACACCCACCGGCCTTTTAGCTCGAAGGAGCCGAGTGAAGGCCTCCTGTCGCCATCTACATCTACATAATACCCTGCAAGCCACCACAAAGGTGTGTGGCAGGGGGGTAATTTCTCACCAAACATGCACTACATATCATGCATAAAAAGCATGCATGCATCCATTCATCATGGCGTGTCTATTCTTAATCTATTGCGGATCCGTCAGTCAACAGGTGGGATCAAACTATTGACCAAAAAGTCTTATCGATGGTGTATGGCAGGGATGGACTCATGTGCCACGTGAGGTAATCAACATTCAACTGAAGAGAGGTCGGTCGCTAGTGGGCCATGATGTAGTTTTCATCGTTTCCCTTGTCAGCTGATTCGATAGGCAGGTACGGTTGTATTCGTGACACATTAAAGGCTTTCACTATCAAATTATATTCATCGATTTGTTTTCAAATTTGAACGGGAAAGTCATTAATACGTTCGCATATTAAGGCTCGTTGCCGGCCCACTTCTTAATTCTTACACTTTTTGAAGGGGAGCAGACCAATGGGAGGAGCGCTCTGATGCTGCCAAGTGACTTCACTTCAGATCCGTACACGTCCAGTTTCACTTGACCTGGGCGACTTTCTGAGAACCAGATATTTCTGGGAAGCCACAGGTGTACATGGATCATTTTAGTCCCCGAGTTCATTTTAGTAAATTCCGTTCGCTAAACTGCATCTTAATCTCAGAGCGTGTGTTACAACTGAGACAATCTTTTAAGTAAATTTGAGGATCAGTTTTGTTTACCAATGCTAGGAGAATTATTTTGGGAACACCCACAAAAACAATGTTATAGAGGTTAGTGCAAGACTTAAATTGCCTTCATTCAAATATCACTCGGGGTTTTTCGCACAATTTATAAAGCTCTTCTCGTGTCAACTCACAGTTTTGCACCAAAAGATGACTCCATGAGTTGAATCGTGTAGTTCATTAACCATTATTTGTAGTTGTATTTAACCATTGTATGTGTAGTTCTGACTACTATATTAATACTATTCCTTTTTTATGCATGATATGTAGTGCATGTTTGGTGAGAAATCACCCCCTGCCACACACCCTTGTGGTGGCTTGCAGGGTATTATGTAGATGTAGATGTATTTAGAAAGTCCGAAGGTTGTTTGGCTGAAGATGTGTACCTTTCACTACATTAGACCTGAATAAGTATTCTTTTAGATGATATAGATGTAAGTACAATTTATCTTTCTTCCTATAAACTCGAGAGAACGTAATAGGTGTAAATGAAAAATGGATGGGTAGGGTTATAGAGGTAACTTGGCTTGAATATGCGAATACGTTTCTTATCGTTAGTAACGCTTAGTAAGTGCTCCATTACATGCATAGTGTCGAATTATTGCAGTGAATTTGTTATATTTGCATCATGTAGTGAAGTAGCAGTTGTTACGTTCCTCCTGCCTCACACCCTATATGTGGCTTGCTTGGGTAATTAAATATACTACTCTCTTCACCGAGATCAATGAGTCTTTCGTGTTTAATCCTCTGTCTTATTATCTTTTAATAACTCAAACGACTTTTAGACGCTAAACACTCCATATGCGGAAATACAGTGAGTGTGCTTTGCACTTTTCCACTGTAAAAACTCACTAGTGGTAAAAGTGCAAAGCATAATGACTTCATTTCCCATAATGAATTTCCACAATGTATCGGCCTCCACCATTAATTTCAACTCCAAGCTCGGTTTGGTTAAATTGCTTGGCTTTTCAAGAATGCAAATCACTATTTAGACATAATGCACTAGTAAAATTTAGTATTTTCTTTAGCGAAATATGAGATAGCGCATGTCTGGAGAATATTTAGCCCTCGCACAGCCTCGAATCCGATTCTCTGTGTAGTTAGATGGGATGCCAACTCCAATATTCATCCAGCTACTATAATTGGTTTCATCCATTACATTCTCGTCTGTTATATCCAGGATACCATTTCCCGTGTCATTGTCTTTGACGGGATGAAAAAAAAGAAACATTTAAAACATCAAATTTTGACTCAGCACTCTAGTATGGGAAAGTCTCACGCTTTCTCGGGGCGGTCTCTCGTTCTCGTGAGGAGGTGGACCCCCCGGCCATGGGACAATTGTTTATAAGGATATGGGTGTGTCCCCGCAGATAAAATGGAAAGGAATTAATTGCCGAATTTAATGACCGCGTTCATCTTTTAAGCGACGACTACTGCACGACGACGGCGTCATTTTCTTTCCTAGAAAGTGGCTTTCGATTCGTCGGCTGGTGATGGAGCCTTTAATATACGCGACTAGATGTTTCCGATGCGGCTCTTCATTTCACTCGAGGCCAGGACTTCGCCTCACAGCAATCTCTCCGCTCCCCTCGGCCGATGCTGATTAGTGAGAGTCACCAGCCGCAGATTATTCATCAAGCCTTGTAGATCCCGCTGAGTCGATCGGCTTGAATTAGCTGTGTTTACGAAGATGTTTCTCTCATTTGCGCGCACTTCCATTCCGCAAGTGCGTGCCTTTAGAGGAACTTCGTTGAGTACCCTTGACCACAAAGCGGCATAGCCCAGTCAGATTTCCTTATAGAACAGAGGCACCCTTGAGGACTTTTTGAAGGAAAAGTTTTCGTCTCAATATTTGTCGTATTAGAAGATATGGTTCAAGATTGCGATCCACGTTTGTCTTAATTCGTGTAAAGTAGTTAAAAGAAAGTGTAATTATATTGATGCCCCTAAATATTAAAAAATCTGGGCTAAGCACCATAGTAATTGAAACAATATCTTAACATGAAAATATTCCAATCGACCCCCTCGTCTTTATTGAATTGAATTTCCTTCGTAGAATTGTTTGATAGTCGTTGTGCGAGAAAAAAGCTATTGTACACTTGTCAGGCCTCATTTAGAATATGCCGCTAGTATATGGGATCCGTACGAGGAAGGTATGATAAAAGAATTAGAGCTGATTTGTTAAAGGCCGTTATGATAATTGTATAAGTGTTACGAGTTTAACACAACAACTAGGATGGATACTACTATCAGAACGCAGGTTAAAATTTACGTTAAGCCTTTTAAGTGAATTCGAAACTGATTTGTTCTCAGTTAATGTTAGATGTATATTAAGAACCCCTGTGTATTATGCTAGGTTTGATCAGATTAATCTACATCTACATCTATACGATACCCTGCAAGCCACCGCGAGGGTGTGTGGCAGGGGGTGAAGATCACCAGGCATGCACTACTAACATGCAAACTAGCAACTATATTGTCTCATGCAACTTGATTTTTAGTGTCTACAGTATTTAAGGGGTAGACATGCATCATGCACTACATAATACTCTAGAATATTTCCCCTACCTATCCCTTTCCTATGCTGCCTATTCTGTTCTCTTATAGTACGGGGGAAAAATGCCATTTTGAATCTATCTGTACGACAATCTATCTCTCTAATCTTATTTATCTGGTCGAATCTAGCATAATACGCTGGTGTTTTTAATATGTGCCTAACATCTTCAGTAAAGCTATCCGATTGAAATTTCTCTAATAGATTTAATCTGAACTTTAACCTACGCTTTGATAATGACTCCCACCCTAATTCTTGCATTAATTCTGATACACTACTCAACCTATCGTAACACCTTTTGACGAGCCTAGTTGCTCTACGCTGCACACTGTCTAGTTCTCTCATCAAACCTAATTCATTAGGATCCCATACACTGGCTGCATACTCAAGGTGGGGCCTAACTAGTGAAAAGTAGCATCGCTCTTTTGTCTTCTCATCACATTTCCCAAGTACTCTTTTTATAAATCCTAGCTTTCTCTTCGCTCGGCCGCATATTTCCCTTATGTGTCTTCCCCAAGATAAATCTTTAGTGATTGTTACACCTAAATATCTTACGGTTTCAACGTTTTCGATCTTCGTGTTATTAATTCTATAGGATCGCTCTATCGAATTATTCCTCCTCCAAAAATTGATAGCTACACACTTTTTAAGGTTGAGTTCTAACTGCCATTTGTCGCACCACTCTTGAATTGCATCTAAATCCTTGCTAAGTGATTTCGTGTCCTCTTCGTTCGATATACCCCTGTACACCACCGCATCGTCTGCAAAAAGTCTAAGGTTACTACTAACTACGGTACCCAAATCGTTTATGTATAAAAGAAATAGAAGCGGACCTACTACGCTGCCCTGAGGAACTCCCGATGTGACTTCGATTGTGTCCGACATGATACCATCTATGACAACCCTCTGCTCTCGCCCACTTAAGAATTCTTTTACCCAACATACAACGTCTTTATTTATACCAAAACTCTCTAACTTCAAGATTAATTTGTCATGAGGAACTTTATCGAAAGCCTTTTTAAAATCTAAAAATATCGCATCAACTTCAGTACTGCTTTCGCCGTGGACTAAAATATCGTGTACGAATAAAGCTAATTGTGTCTCGCAAGATCTACCTTTCCGGAACCCATGCTGGCTGTTTATGAGTAATCCCTGACTATCCAAATGCCCCATGATCGAACTGACTACAATGTGCTCAAATATCTTACAAGAGATTGACGTGAGTGAGATGGGTCTGTAGTTACTAGGTTCTTCCCTATCACCGCTTTTAACTATAGGTGTAATATTAGCTACTTTCCAATCCTTGGGTACTGTGTGGTTCTTTAGTGTTTTATTGAATATTATTTCTAGATAGGGGGCTATTTCAGAAGCTAATGTTTTATATACTCGGGAAGGAATTTGATCGGGACCTGGTGATTTGTTTTTACTTATGCTTTTTAACTGCTGCTCTATTCCGCGACATGAAATGTTTATTTCGGGCATTTGCTCACTGAAAGTGTTCGGCGGTGGTTCCACTGCGTTTTGTGACGATGAGTTGAATACACTTTGGAAGAAGGTGTTTAAAGTATTGGCTTTTTCTACACTGCTGGTGACTCTGATTCCTTTATCATTTTTAAGTGTGTGCACTGTGGACTTATTTCCCTGAAGCTCTCTCACATATGACCAAAACGCTTTAGGATTGCTATCTAAATATTCTCCTAACATCTTGCTCTTGAAATGTGATAACGCTTGCCGACATGATTTCCTTGCTAATGCTCTCGATTTTTTATAGTTTTGAACTAGCTCATTTTTTTCCTCTACCGATAGACCCCGTCTGGCATTTTTCATCTTAGCGTGGCATACCCTTTGTCGCTTTAGTGATTTCCTAACCTCCGCGTTATACCACCTTGGCTCTGTATTATCACTAATATATTTACTTGGTATGTATTTATGAACTGCGTTACGGGTGACCTCAAGAAATTCTCTCCACGAATCCTCTGTATTTAACCCTTTGCTTTGTTCGCTAAATACAGTAAATGCTTCCCTTAATTCCTCTTTCATACCGTCGTAATTTGCCTTGCCAAATAAGTATACCCTCCTCCTTGGTTTATAATGTCTTTCAACGCCTACAATAAATTTCGCATGCACTATTTTATGATCACTAATTCCTGTGTCTGTAACTGTATTTAGAACTCTCTCGGGTATATTTGTTGCTAATAAGTCTAGAATGTTGTTTCCCCTGGTCGGTTCTGATACTAGCTAGCTATTAACAAGATTAGAGAGATAGATTGTCGTACCGATAGATTTAAAATGCCATTTTTCCCGCGTACCATAAGAGAGAACAATAGGCAGTGTACATCTACATCTACATAATACCCTGCAAGCCACCATAAAGGTGTGTGGCAGGGGGTGAACTCTCACCAAACATGCACTACATATCATGCATAAAATTTGTAATTAAAAATTAAAATAGCAAAGCATACATGCAAAACATGCTGTTAGTTGGGTTAGCTTTAAGTCCTTATACCACCATGCAGCTACCAATGTTATCCATTGCTACACTCGTACTGGATACATTTACAGTTATTCATATCCCTATTAGTACGAGGCAAAAAGGACATTTTGAATCTGTCAGTTCGGCAATCTATTTCTCTAATTTTGTGATTATGGTCCAGTCGACCATAGTAAGGCCATAGTAGTAGTTGGTCATATGTGAGAGAGCTTCAGGGAAATAAGTCCACAGTGCACACACTTAAAAATGATAAAGGAATCAGAGTCACCAGCAGTGTAGAAAAAGCCAACACTTTAAACACCTTCTTCCAAAGTGTATTCAACTCATCGTCACAAAACGCAGTGGAACCACCGCCGAACACTTTCAGTGAGCAAATGCCCGAAATAAACATTTCATGTCGCGGAATAGAGCAGCAGTTAAAAAGCATAAGTAAAAACAAAGCACCAGGTCCCGATCAAATTCCTTCCAGAGTTTATAAAACATTAGCTTCTGAAATAGCCCCCTATCTAGAAATAATATTCAATAAAACACTAAAGAACCACACAGTACCCAAGGATTGGAAAGTAGCTAACATTACACCTATATTTAAAAGCGGTGATAGGGAAGAACCTAGTAACTACAGACCCATTTCACTCACGTCAATCTCTTGTAAGATATTTGAGCACATAGTAGTCAGTTCGATCATGGGGCATTTGGATAGTCAGGGATTACTCATAAACAGCCAGCATGGGTTCCGGAAAGGTAGATCTTGCGAGACACAATTAGCTTTATTCGTACACGATATTTTAGTCCACGGCGAAAGCAGTACTGAAGTTGATGCGATATTTTTAGATTTTAAAAAGGCTTTCGATAAAGTTCCTCATGACAAATTACTCTTGAAGTTAGAGAGTTTTGGTATAAATAAAGACGTTGTATGTTGGGTAAAAGAATTCTTAAGTGGCCGAGAGCAGGGGGTTGTCATAGATGGTATCATGTCGGACACAATCGAAGTCACATCGGGAGTTCCCCAGGGTAGCGTAGTAGGTCCGCTTCTATTTCTTTTATACATAAACGATTTGGGTACCGTAGTTAGTAGTAACCTTAGACTTTTTGCAGACGATGCGGTGGTGTACAGGGGTATATCAAACGAAGAGGACATGAAATCACTTAGCAAGGATTTAGATGCAATTGAAGAGTGGTGCGACAAATGGCAGTTAGAACTCAACCTTAAAAAGTGTGTAGCTATCAATTTTTGGAGGAGGAATAATTCGATAGAGCGATCCTATAGAATTAATAACACGAAGATCGAAAACGTTGAAACCGTAAGATATTTAGGTGTAACAATCACTAAAGATTTATCGTGGGGAAGACACATAAGGGAAATATGCGGCCGAGCGAAGAGAAAGCTAGGATTTATAAAAAGAGTACTTGGGAAATGTGATGAGAAGACAAAAGAGCGATGCTACTTTTCACTAGTTAGGCCCCACCTTGAGTATGCAGCCAGTGTATGGGATCCTAATGAATTAGGTTTGATGAGAGAACTAGACAGTGTGCAGCGTAGAGCAGCTAGGTTCGTCAAAAGGTGTTACGATAGGTTGAGTAGTGTATCAGAATTAATACAAGAATTAGGGTGGGAATCATTATCAGAGCGTAGATTAAAGTTCAGATTTAATCTATTGCAGAAATTTCAATCGGATAGCTTTACTGAAGATGTTAGGCACATATTGAAAACACCAGCGTATTATGCTAGATTCGACCAGATAAATAAGATTAGAGAGATAGATTGTCGTACAGATAGATTCAAAATGGCATTTTTTCCCCGTACTATAAGAGAACAGAATAGGCAGCATAGGAAAGGGATAGGTAGGGGAAATATTTTAGAGTATTCTGTAGTGCATGATGCATGTATTAACCCCTCAAATACTATAGATACTAACAATCTAGTTGCATGAGACCCTTTAGTTGCTTGCTTGCATACTAGTAGTGAATGCTTGGTGACCTTCACCCCCTGCCACACACCCTCGCGGTGGCTTGCAGGGTATCGTGTAGATGTAGATGTAGATGTAGTAAGCTGGGATCCGCAAAATATTTTTAACATCATCACTGAAAATATGGTCTTGGAATTTGTTTAAGAGATTGTCTAAAATTCAACCTGCGATCTGACAATGATTCCCAATTACATTCATTTAATAGACTGGTTACGCTAATAAGGTTATCATACCGACCCTTCACAAATCTGGCCGATCTTCGCTTCACACGTTCAAGTTCGTGTACATCTACACGATACCCTGCAAGCCACCGCGGGGGTGTGTGGCAGGGGGTGAAGATCACCACGCATGCACTATTGACATGCAAACAAGCAACTATAGGGGCTCATGCAACTAGATTGTTAGTATCTATAGTATTTAAAGGATTAATACATGCATCATGCTATACAGACTACTTCAAAATATTTCCCCTAATCTCTTTGCTATGCTGCCTATTCTGTTCTCTTATAGTACGGGAGAAAAATGACATTTGAATCTATCAGTACGACAATCTATCTCTGTAATCTTTTTTATCTGTGTCTATCTAGCTAGATGTGTGAATCTAGCATGATACGCTGGGTTTTTTAATATATGCCTCAAATCTTCAGTAAAGCTATCCGATTTAAATTTCTGTAAGAGATTTAATCTGTACTTTAACCTACGATCTGATAATGATTCCCACCCCAATGCTAAATAGGTAGTGTTAGGTAGTACATATATCGTATAGAATCACACTCTGGCACACACTTTTATGGTAGTTTGCAGGGTATTATGTAAATGTATACTGCGCTATTTTAAGGCTTCAAATTTCATATATTCCGGCGCTGATAAGAATATCTCAATTCAACCCATATTGTGCGCCACTTAATTTCCCATTCCGTTTCATTCGCTTGTTCAAGGGACTCAGAAAACGCATTAAGGACATTAGGCGCACATCCATCGAACCATTTCATGCCAGTGGGTATTTTTTGCCTGAGGGATATATACTAACGTAAGTGACCAACGAGCAGCTAGGTCAAGGAGCATTCGTGTGTACTATGTTAGGGCATATGGGATGGCGATAACTGGGACTCGAGTGTTGTCGGCTTTCCCACTTCTCTCTCCAGAACGGAGTGCCTACTCTATTGGAGAGGAATGAGTGGATATTAAGGCTACTCTAGCGAGTGCTGCAGCAGGTCTCCGGGTCAGTAAATATTCCCGTTACAGTGGCCGATGTCCCGAGGATTGTTGGTCGAAGAGTCGGCTCTCTGTTGTGGCTAAATGTACCACCGCAGTAGATTTACAAAACAGAGAAAATCCTAATATGTCCCTTTCTATAATAAAATGATCTGGTATGTGTGATTATGAATGGAATATTCGAGAGATGGGCTGCTCAGGTAATGGGTTTAAAATATATTTCATCCCTGATCCAGGGTAGGCATAGGCATCGTAAAAACAGGATTGGTTGTCCTTTACTCCTGCATTCTAGTTTTTAAATAAGGTATGAATGTCTAATTCTGATAACCTCACCAAAAGTATTCCCTGGATAATGTCGCATACATGTGTAGACGCGTGCATGAATAGTGTTGGACGGTAACAGGTTTTTATTCTTAGATGGTTGCACATAGAATCACTTGTAAAAAAAGGAAGCTGGAGCTTAAAGTGTAGTGCATGCTAGTTCCCACCCTGCTGAACAGCTTGGCGGGGAAATGCAAAGATATAAGCTCTTATGTAGCAAGAAAAATTCTTTCCTCTGCACATTTTATCTACATCTGCGTAATACCCTGCGAGCCACCGCGAGCGTGTGCGGCAGGTTGGTGAATGTCAACAAACATGCACCATTGACAGGATTTATTTGGTCCGAGCTCCTTTACATAAATCCACCAAAACTATCGTCGGCGTCACTTTTGCTGTAGTAAATTAATGGACAATTTTTGCTTCTTGAATGGTGTACTTTTCGTAGTGTCGTCGGCATAACTATGGCTAGCTTCTTTCTATTCCTCTTACTTTTTTGTGTCATTTATGTTTAATGCCGCACTATTGATAAGCATGTTAATTACTCCTTATCTGCCATTTCTAAGGAAAATATATTGTGTGCCACGATGAAATTTTTACAATGGAAGACTGGACCATGATCACAGAATTAGAGAAATTGATTGCCGAACTTATATATTCAAAATGTCATTTTTTCTTCGTATAATTAGAGATACGAACAGCGGTAAATATATCCAATAGCATAAATACGAGTGTATCAATGGATAGCATAAGTAGTTGCATGTTGGTATAAGAACTTTAAGTTAACACAACCAACAGCTTGCAATTGCATGCTTGCTTCGCTATTTTTATCTTTTTTTAAAATTGAAGTGTAGACTAGTATATTATGACTAATCCTTTTTTATGTATGACATGTAGTGCATGTTTGGCGTATATCCACCCGCTGCCACACACCTTATGGTGACTTGCAGGGTACTATGTAGATGAAACAAGACTTCGTTGGTTGTCAGGGTTTGTACACAAAGCATTTAAATAAACTGATTCTATTCTCTTCCCAAGAAATTAATTAATTTGGCCATATTGTTATGCACCCTGAAGTTATGTAGTGCACTTTAGTTCCATGAACATCTTAAAATGGGTGGCTCCTCTGCACTTCATATTGCTCACGTTTTGAGTGTCGGTTCTTTGTTGTCCTTAGGGGCAACGGCTTCACCGATTCGAGTCGCCTTAAATCCCATCTTCGAAATGTTCTCTCAACTGCGGAAATGAACGATTTTGAAATGCCATTGTCGTTTTTCAGAATCCGTGATCAAGGGAGGTTCCTCGATGCCGTTTTTTGGAAAGTGAAAAAGGTCAAATGAGCACGAGTAGGTCAAGGGAGTGATACTGGGATTGGAAAGACAATGAGAGGGTGGATGATGGGGGAGAAGTAAGAGGACTCGGAAAGTATAATTGAAGGGGGCGCCGGAAAATACGATCGCTGTTGAAATGGATTAGGAGAGGGGAATGGACGGGGATACTTCAACAGAGGACGGCCTGGTTAGCTTGATGTGTTGCACGCTTGCAGGTCCTCTTAGAAATTCGTGGATTCGAAATGAAAGTCCACTCCTGGTTGCGTTGTCATTAGCGGGTCACCTGGAAGTGAGTTCACTGTAAAACCACGATCTCGGTCGTGGGCGCACCTCGTAATACGGTTACGAAAGCACAGCAGGGGCATTTAATTAATTGTTAGTGGCTCAAATGATAGAGTAGGGAAGGAAAAACACATTAAATCGCCTCTGTCATGAGATGTTATTATATTTACGTAACATGTTTTGGTCTGATTGAATTTAATTGTCGGCGTAATAGCGCAATGGATAAACCCTCGATTGGAGGACTCAAACGGGCGTCTTGTACGTAACCACATAATATCTTCACGGTGCAGTTTTGTAGAGTTGGAAATTCGTGGAGAAGTGCAGGAGTTCCATGCCCTGCGACCATACATCTACATCTACATAATACCCTGCAAACCACCATAAAGGTGTGTGGCAGGGGTTGAACTCTCACCAAACATGCACTACATATCATGCATAAGACGACCATAGCTGGGCAGAAAAGCGTTCATCCGTTAATCGTTAATTAACGAAGTTAACATATTGCTTAACGTTTTAACTTTTAAGTTAAATCCAAAAACTATTAACGGTCTTATTAACTTCCGTTAACTTTTAACTCCGTTAATTTAAGTGCGTTACTTTTGTTTAGAGCCAACTGGATTGCCATTTATAAACTTCGTGAAGGAGTTGTGTTGAGAATGCAATTCAGAGAACTCGGCTTTTGTACTACAATCAGACTTTTACATAACTTTTACAGAAAACATTTACACAGTCAAGGCTCACGTTACCACCCTAAACAATATTAAACAAGACACAAGGAGAACGCATCCATCTAAATACGCTCAATTTGAAGAAAAAGTAAAGGCAGGATCAACTCGCGGGAAAACGAAAACCAAGTCTAAGGCATCTTCAAGAGCTGTGGATTCTTCATATGTCAATAGTTTTTTCACCATCTAATGGCAAAAAAACTACGCCAGCAAAATATTAGTGAATCTTTTGGTATCGCAGCTACCAGTAGCGGCGTATCCCAAGGTTTCTATTTCCACAATCAAATACAAACAGCCTCAGGTCCAACTTGACTGACGGAAACGGTTAATTACTATTAAACTCCATACCTCGTGTGTATAAGTCTACATTACCTAAGCTATACTGTTTATTAAGTATTTTTGACCATGAAATTCTTATTAAGTTCATTGACATTAAAAATACCTAAATGATAAATGACATAATTCAAAATTGCCAACAAGTTAATATAGATTTTTAACTTTAACGGATAACTTTAACTCGCGTTAAATTTTCATCAAGATAACGATTTAACGATTAACGAAGTTAACTTTTTGAGTAGCTTTTAATACATGAACGAAGTTAATTTTTGGATTAACTTTGCCCAGCTATGCCTGCGACCACAAATGAGTGACCCTTCTTTGCTTCCCATAAAATCCCCATGAAATGAAATGTCCTCAAAACCCTCTATCTAATTTCCTGGTTGATAACTTAGTGTGTAAGCGGTATAACTTTCTCATGTTGAACTGAAAGTTCCAGTCTAGAGACTTTCGTTCAATGGTAATTTTTTTGTGATATGCTTTTTAGTTACATCATGATGAGAGGGAAAATGTGTCTTATTTCATTTGCCTCGCGGAGCAGTAGTTTAATAGCTTGATGTGGAATTTGCCAGTACACAACCCAATGTCTCCCCCAAGATAGTTTCTCTTTGTTTGTCAAGGCATATGAAACCTGAAGTTTGGCAATATACAACAGGTTCAGCCATCCTAAAAACATAAATAATGCATTTATACTTATATCTTCCTTTCATCAGCCTAGAAGCATGTATTTTATAATTCCAGAATTAGGGGGATCGTCTTCATTTATGATTGATTTTGGTTATTTTTCACTATCAGAAAGTTTACCACGCTCGATGAAGTTTAGCTGACCTTATTGGAATTCTTTCAAATACGCTTTGAATATTTTTCTTTTGTGTCAGCATATGTCTTCAAGCTTCCAGCGTCAAACTACTCACTACCAAAGGCGTCTCCTGAATTATCTTCCATTTATTCTTTCATTTGTTGCCTTAGTAGGCTATTTTGCGGAATTCCTGGTTAACAAACCTTCTCCCATATGCTCCTCGTGCCCATCTCAAATGTTTTCCACCGATTTCGAGGAGAAAAGGGAGGATTGACGTCAAATTTACGGCTTTCAAGGCCGTACAGTCCGTAGATAGATCAGCTTTGGTAACAGCGTATCCACGAGGCCTACTTTTCCGTTCGGATTGGAACGTTCTTTTCCAAGAGTTATGGGATCGACCTTGTTCAGTAAATTCCAGATGTGTAACTGAAACACAGTTTGCATCGAAGTATCATCCTCAAATATTCCGACGAAGGGCACCGAGGGTGGAATCCATGTAAATAATTACATCCACATGGCTACCTATTGGTCCATTACTGAGTAGGGATGGAAAATATACGCGTCGTCATGCTTTGATTTTTACACCATAATAATCGTGAGAGGAGAAGCGTGTGGTAAAGTTGTTTCGAATACCCTCACGAGCCAGACCCGAGTTAACAGGATCTTGCATTCATTAGAATGCGCAGCGGAAGCCCCGAGGATAACTTCGCCGTCGCTAAAATTTTCAAACGTTTTCCGACCGGCCTTTCAGTGTGCTCGTGCCACCCGTAGGCCGTTAAATTTCACCGAGCACGGCTCTTTGCGCCCCGTCATTTCTCATGCTCTTTAACTCCGCGCTTTGTCACGCCATTAAGGTGAAGTCGATGAGCGGGCAAAGGCGGTCGGTAATGAGTTTTCGCTTTCGTGTCGAATGCAAAGCACCCGCGAAGTCGTCGCCCCCCCGGGCGCCCGTTGCCGGTCGGAGTGCCCTCGCGAGTCACTTTCCCTTCTCCCTCTTCTCGTTCTCATCGGGAGTCCGATCCATTATTTTCCTCGCCGCGGATCGACCCACCACCATTGGGCACGCTAATCGTTGTCCCTAACTGGACGCGTTCGTCTTCCAGCTTTCTACTCTTTCCCTCTGCTTCACGAGACATTACAGCATTTGTCTCCGACAGCGAGTCGGCTTCTGTGGGCCTCCGGCATGTATTCTGCTCGAACCTTTTTGTTTTTTTCCCTTTGTTTCACCGAGAACGTCGGAAATTCATCCAGTTACGGCAATGCATCTGGCATAGCCGTACCCTCTATAGGTCAACGCTTGTTTTTATATACGTTTCCCAAGTCCACGATTCTGATTTATTTAGTGGAGAAATTTTAAGAGCTACTCCACTAGTCACAAGTTTATCGTTTTTTGCAATCTTGCCTAGTTTTTCTTGTCATCATGGTATGTTATGGAATTTCTTTAGCGTAGGTATGCCTACTTGGCATCAATTATTGATCAGCTGTTCACAACTAATGCCGTAATTGCTCTCGGCCAGTTCTTGCTTCTCGCAATCAAATTTTTATCGATCATATGGTTGATAATAATCTATCCTTCTATTGAGTGATACTTGATAGTATTGACGAGAGACGGTAATAAAAATTGAAATCATCTTGTCTGTATCTTCAACTAATTAAAGCGTATCCATCAAAAGCCATAAAATTGTGTCTTTTGTAATTCTACTTTGGATCAATATACTTAGCAATAAAGCTATCTCTATATAGCTGTTGCTAGAGCTGATGTATTTAATTGAATTCTTTTTGCACCTATTATTTGGTGTTTACATTTATGATGCATAACTGAATTCAAATCTGATTTCATCGCCCTTTACAAATCTATTTTTTTCTGATTTTAGATCGTGTAAACTGGCAGGTTAGTTCGGGTTGATTATTGAAATAGACCGTTCACCTGGAAATGAAACTACCGAACTTCAGTTAGTTTTACGATTTCAATTTTCAATTTCAATAATTTCAACGCTTATATTATGTGAACCTCTCGGGAACTTTTTTCATCTTATGGATAATGGAGCGACTGCACGAGCTTTATCCAGTAAAGGCATACGGTAACAGGAATATACATATGGAGTGACTAGGTTGTTAAAGAGGAGAGACCAAGGGAATGTTTCTCCGGGCAACGTTAATTTGAAAGAGTTGGTGGAATGATGGCCATTGAAAACGCCGGCGGAAGTTGTGGGGGAGTGATGGTGGGAGATCCAAGGAAACGCAGCATCCGACCATCATCCTGCTTGCTTGCTCCTCTCTCTCTCGGAGGGGTTGCGGGTGAAAGTCCTTCCACGAGAATCCTGACTTCGTAATGTCAGCTGTTACTCTTGTGCACCATCTGCAATCTTGAAGAGGGTTGACTCCTAAGATCAATGATCAAAATGGATTTCCATAGATTTCTGTCACACTCAATGAAGAGCCGCTCCATTATCTGTTTATCTATACGCTCCCGCGACGACGGTGATTGATGGCACATCAGCTTCGTAACCGTGCTTACAATTCATTTTACTTAATATGCATTTACTAATGTCACATTGCAACGAGACGATTTCTTACATTCATGGCAAATGTTTTCGATTGATGATCTAACAATTTTTTGTATTGCTTTAAAACCAGTCATGAGAAATAGAAATGTTTTCCTCGATTGCATGCTATCTAAAAATATTGTATGCATTTTCAGGCAATTTATTTTAATCGGCCACTTGCGTCTATAGCAAAGGATGTCACTAAAATGTTGGATCTAGAAAAATAATAGATCTGTTGGGAATCTTGAGTTACATTGTTGGCTGAAAATCATTAAATTGATTTGATTTTGGTACTACATAATCAGTTCGGCAATACATCTCTGTGCTGATTAATTCTCTGGTGCAGACTTTATAGATTTTCTCCGTTATGCACCACTGCCTACGTGTTAACTACTGGCTTAAGGAAAGCGTTTGCTATAGTGCGTGGTAGCATGGAAGTTACCTGCATGGAGGACGCGATATATTTCTAGTGATGAACCCCTTCCCACGCACCATCGAGGCGACATGCAGGGTACTCCGTAGATGTGGAAAATGAGTTATAATGGTGGTTTTGATGAAAATTATTCATAAAGATTGAGCAATTTTTACTTTTTGCTTTTTAAATAGTGTAAGTATTCTGTATCATCAACTGACGAATGATTGAGCTGTATATTCAAACACATAGTAGATAAACAATATCGATTCAGGCGAGATGTGGTGGAAACGTTCCATATTAAAGGAAAGATAATGCAATTTTCCACAAGCAAAGAATTTTAATTAATAAAAATAAAATATTCTAAAATAAATAATTCTTTACTTGGAATAGGAAGTAGTAGTAAGGAATAAAAATTCTTTACTTGTGGAAAGTTGCATTATCTTTCCTTTAACACATAGTAGATGATGCAATGGTAGTACTGAACTTCTTTTGAGTGTTAATAAATCACGGAGAGAAAATTTGAGAAAAAAAAGGCGAAGACTATCAATACGAAGTTGGCTTATAACGATCTCAGAATTAGATCGTGCTTATAATCAAGCTCCATGAAGAATAAAGGTCGTAATAGTATCAATCGGAACTGCATTACTTCAAGAAATGTCACTTCTTCGAGTTTTACGTTTTTTCCTCCTCCATATCCTCGGGCTGACTCTTTTAGTTATTGTGTTATTTAGAGTATGCTTGGTGAGAAGGTTGTCTCTCCATCTCTCTCCTTTGCTCATGGTCCACCTAATTCAGTGGGGACGGGTTAATTATTCCAGATGGAATGCTTGCTTTACTGTGAATTTTCATACACGTTTAGAGCATTTTATTTCTATAGATATTTGTTTTCTGCAATGGCCATGCTTTCATTTAATTGATGAATTCTCTATATTAAATATTTATTTACAATGCATGCCTGGCGATGGTTATAGATGTAGATGGATATTTTAAAATGTGTGCATCCTTGTCAAGAACTAAAAGACTAATTTTATTTCCTGCAGGTTGTTGTGAATATTCGACATGGCTAGTTACCGGGATCTGCTAACCGACTGGGCCACCCTCGAGGAGTCCTCGTCAGACTTCTGGTCTCACACTGGTAAGTACAGTTGTAATTTAGAACCAGACTAATTTTTCTTAGATGGAGAACTTTTTTTCGTCGGAGTGTGCATCTCAAATCGGGTTTCACTACCCGTCTTTCGGCATTCTCCGGTACTGGTGAACTTGGTACTAAGTTTTGTTACAACGCATAGTGCGACGGATTGCTCAGAAAGGAGTGTAGTCCAAATTATCGTCTTCAGTGTCGTGGGTCAGCGATAGACGAGAAATAAATATTTCAGGCGAAAGATTTGACTACGGATTACGGATCAAGAAGTCATATACAATATTTAAATTATTCACTATTAGAGGAACAAATGCGATTTTTGCTTGATGTAATTGTATTTGTGTATGCTTTCCTGTTGTTTATGCTGCTAGTAAATAAATTTGGAAAAAATGTAATGGGGGGAACACCATAATGCAACAATGATGCTGAAGAAGTTGAATATTGTAATTCTGTCACTGCCTAACATCTTTTTATATGCGTAGGACTTCTCTTTAAATATTCATTTCGCGTATGTTTAGTGGAATCAGTTTTGAAGAGTATTGTGGTCGCGCTTAATAGCACGCAGCCATGATTTGTATGGAACTGGTTAACTGAGTCTAAGCATAGAATTTACAGCCTCTCTGCAATGTAATCAACATTGGTATCGAGAGGCTTTGAGGAGCAAAGCGTATATGCTACTGGTATAATATCCCTCTTCACCAGAGAGAATTTGAGCAAATTCTCTCTGGTGTGAGAAGTTTGCGTTAACATTCAGGTCAGAAAATATGATTGGGCTGTTAAAAAAGCTGAATGAGTTGGAGCAAAATAACGATTGGCATCCGCTTGAAGCGCTGGAGAAATCAAACACAAGCTGTTTAGAGCATGTATGTAGTTTTAAATTCTAAACAGGCCGCATACAGTTCCTGGTTTACCTCCTACCAAACATCCTTGCGTTGGCTATCAGGGTATTATGGATCTGTAGGTATTGTTTGTTTCCATTAGTTTATTTGTATTTCATAGATTCGACCAGTTGAATTTCGCTATTTTTAAAGATAATTACCTCAGCGCCGACAAAAACATTCTAGGAATCACGAAGAACTGAAATGCGCGCTTGAGAGATTTGAGCTGAAGACATGGGCGTTTTTATTGAAGAAATTCTAGTCGTCGCTATACTTCCTGTTTCTTTTCAATTGAATCCTGTTAAGAGCGTAATCTTTTTTGCTCTGTTGTCTTCATTGACTGCATTCAAGATTATTCTTATTAGATTTTATCTCGAAAGTTTTTGCCATTTAGATATCACTCAGTATTGTGAATCATCTGTACACACCATATACAGTATGAGAAAAACTGTTTTGATTGCCAGAGATTTTTTCGATAAGGAAGAATTGTGATGTAACGTGATGATGTTTCCCATCGTTTTTCGCGCATTTGTCGTTTACTCAAGTGTTTGAGTACGTAGTATCTTTTTCACCGGAGCTGAACGGAAATGGAGGTGTATTTTGAAATTCAGCTCTGTTTACTCTTGGTTGTGTCCGCTGTGTCATTAAGCCGACAGAGTCCAGTATGACGGACCGCATTCGGAAGTCGTCGGACAAGAGCGTAGCAGAGGATGAAATTCAAACAACGTATTTCTATTCTTAGAACTCACGTAGTTGTATTTTAAATTATCTCGTCAATTATCTCTCACATAGTTCAACATCTTAATAAATCATTGCGCAAAGAATATTATTAACTGAAGGGTTCAGGTCACCCAAAAGAATAAAATATTTGAAATTACTCAATGCTATTACATATGATGAAACAGAGTTAAAACCTACTATTTCCCGTATTAATCAGTCCATTCATGGTATGTCATTCAAATCGCTTACTTTAACTTGAACCGCACAGAAATTGAGTGTCGTGCATTTTCATAGGCCACTCTGATGGTTAGTCAGCGGTCGGTGATTGTGATAGTTCCTTCGATCCTGTAAAGGCTTACATGATGAGATGTTGTAGTTTGATTTCTGCTGATTTATCTTCCACATTGGTCCATATGGCTCATACATATGTTTCGCGGGCGTTAGATTTGCATCTACTTAATACCCTACGAGCCACCGCGAGGTTGTGTGGCAGTGAGTGAAAGATCACCATGCATGCACCACTTCCAAGTGCCTACGAAATATAATTCTACCACTTCATTGAAACATGTGAGATATGCATTCACGTATCGCGTGCAACTAAATGGTTGATATCTACATAGTAATGAAGCGATTATTAATTAGTCCGACATTTCTTCAAGTACCCCAATTTATGTTTCCCTAGTATGCATAAGTTAGTAATGCTGATACATGATTCACGAACTACAGACTACTCTTACAATATTTCTCCTACCTATCCCTTTACTATGCTGCTTATTCTGTTCTGCTATGGTACGCGGGACAATTGACATTTCAAATCTATCGATACTCAGTACATCCTGTAATCTATTTTTTATTATATCAAACATAATGCACATGTGTTCTTAGTATATTTCTAACACCATCGGCAAAAATATCAGCTTCAAATTTTGTTTGAACTACGCTCAAATTTACTTTAATCTAAGAAAACATTCTACATTTTAACCTCCATTCTGATAGTAATTTTCATCCTAGTTCACATATTAAACTCGTCAAACTAATACAATTATCGTAACGATGTTTAAAAAGTCTTGCCGTCTTAAAAAAAAGTCTAAAATCTCCTTTGCATTAGCTTTAATTTCCTTTATCATACCTTTCTCCGACGGATTCCAGATACTAGCGAAGATGTATGAACATGGAATAACATACTAGTTTCAGTTGGCGTCTTCAGGTTAGAAGTGTGATAATTGCTAATATAAAATTTATCAGGAGTTTAGGTCCTTATGACGGCGGCCAAATAGTTCTCTCTAATCATTTTCACAAGGACCTAAATTCCTGATAAAACAATTTTTATATTTGAAAAGAGATCTGGAAATCAGCTTACTAATATTTGTTTATCAATTAGGGATTTCGAGTCATTTCTTTCGAAATATTATTACAGACGGATTTTCAATGCCCATCCCGTATGTTCTCCATTATTGGTGAGGAGTAGGTAATGGCTCCCTTCAACTTCTCATCGACTCTCGCATTGCCATGACGAGGGTTCACCCTCTGAAAACTCTACCGTTCGGATTTCCTCCCGAAGGCGACCGCGCTGAACGTTGACGCTCGCATTCCCTCCGTGGAAACTTAACATCCTTGGAGCATTCTTCGAAGGGGCTGCTGTCGTGCCTTTTCGCCAATCACCTCGGGACGACCGGAAGTTTTTCTCGGCCGTCCTCCCGACGAGAGGCGATTTTAAAGACGCATTTCTAATCTGCTCTCTCTCCCCTTCTCTCCGACGCACCACCCTTCCAGGCGCCTTCAACCCTCTCGTCGTGGGAACGCATGGTCCGTGCGTTTTGTCCCACGTCGCCGATCTGCATCTGGTTTTTCTTGAGAACTTCCTCGCCCTCCCCCCTTCGCCCGTTTATGCTTTGTGATTCCGCGTTTTTTTTGTTCTCCATCCGTCGTCCACTGTCCCCGCGAACCTCGAAATGTCGTTTCGTGCATACGAACTTAGTTTTTCTTTAAGCTCATTGTCTCCGCGTAGAATATGTAATGAGATGAAAGTAGCGAAATGGGGCAGTCGTGCGTCATTATTTTGTGAACGCACCCGTTTAAGAAAAGGTTTCCTTTGTTTCCGGCGTCGTGACTAATTAAACTCGATGAGCTTGGCCTTTGGGCGGACGTACTCTCCGCAATTGAGGCTAAATGTTTTGGGGGTTAAATTTTATAAGTGCCGCCCGTGCTGGTAGCAGAGAGTCCTGAGTTGGATTAGTAATTGTGAGCCCGATGTTTCATGCAGGAAGGCCTCTCGCGGCTTTTCTCTCAAGGATCCATTAAGTCTGTTTATCATTGAATGAGAAGCAGAGATTCTCTTTTAGGGCGGTGCGGGAAAGCACTCCTAAGTTATTGAAGTATGTTTCGTTAAAAAAATTAATTTGTCTCGGAGAGAAATATTTATAATATGCACGAGGACGTGAAAGCTAGACCGTTGTATCAGCATGGTCTATTGTGCGTCTTTACAAATGGTAACAGACACGGATGCGTTGCTTATTTGGATGAATTAAAGTTATTAAGAGGGTGAGTGGGCTAATCCAGTATTCCAGCCTTCCACGAAAGGAGATCTTGTGCCAATATTGCCACTGCCCTATCAAAAGAATAAATTAAGTGAAGGCTGTGAACCTGGGTTTCATGCATTCTTTTAAGGCTGGGTGCCGCAATTTTCCTCCTCCTAATAATATATATCCTTTGGCATGGGAAAATCTGCGGCGTCCAATGTCCTCCGTGGAGTAGTTTTAAAATCAGAATTGATGCTCATTTACTAGGCCACCGGGTACTTAATCGGTGCCTTTGTACAAATTAAATTCCCGTGCCACAGTATAATGAAATTAAATGAGTACACTAAAATAAATGTGATTTAACGAGGTGACCTCGTGCCCCCGCTCGTTGAGGCGCCTTTTTTGTGCAGAACTTACACGCGACCTTACTTACACGCTCATTTAAATTGCATTAGTTGTAGATTTGCAAAATGAGCATCCTTCTCACTGTTTCTTTATAAAAGGTGACTTGATTCCTTAGCCAATATGAACTAACATATGAATTGATATTGAGCGTTTGTCAGAGCTGTATTAAGTCGCAAGAATGACTAAGGAATAGATGACTGTCGTAGGCTCAGTCGATCACTTCCGTTTGTAGAAGCATTTCGTAACTACCTGAGGAGGTTTGACTATCTGCCTCTAACATTTGCAACCATGCATATTGATCTGGACGCACAATTCAAGATGATTAACATATATTTATGCTATCGATGATATTGTTTATAAACATAACTATTGCGGAGCGTCTACTTTTTGTCGATACCGATTTAGGTTACCCCATGTTTTCTCCATGAAGCCACTCTGTCACTTTACTGTTTACGATGGAGTCCCTCTGGGGAATTCTCGAGAAAAACTTGTTTGTTTTTTTTAATTATAATAATGGTTTGAGTTACTATGTGATACTGCTGGACATTGATGGCATAAAATCCTTTTATACGCAGCCGTAATAATCTTAACCTAATAATCCTCATGTTAACTACGGTGCGTAGAAATATTCTTCTTGGAACTGAAGATAGCAGTGTGATAAATGCACGGTAAATTTTCTTGGATGAAATTTGCCAAAACTATGCGCCCATTCGATATAATCTATTTTATCTTCGCTTTTTGCGTCCGCCATTGATCAATACCTCTCTATCCCTTTGAAGTGGGCAAAGTGTTGCAAAATATCTATGGTTTTATTTTGCCGCAAAATGTGCAAAAATGTTCTATGGCAAAAGGATGCGGGTGTACAAATGCGGGGTAACTTTTGAAGAACGTTGATTGTTGGTAACTTTGCTATACCTTCAAGCAAAGTGAAGAAATATAGAGCCATTTATCTGAAGTGGTGTTTCCTTGCAACAACGTCAGTTGCGTTTCCTAAGAGCATTGCGCCGTCGACTATACTGACTATAGTGAGTGTTAGTCATAATGAGTGTTATTTGCTTGCTTCAACGCGTGATGGTGTAGCAAAATCTGTGGTATAACCCGCTGCTACGATGAAACTAGAACCTGTTTGAATTTTATCGTCCGTAAAGGCTTGCCGGTTGTTTCAGACGCATTTCCGCCCTCGATGGATGCCAACCCCGGCGGCTTAGTCTAGCTTTCCTATTCTTTTTCTACAGTCACTCCACTTTCCCTCCTTTTTCTGCATATTTTTTCTATTCTAAGCTTTTCAAATTGCAACCAGTTGCATTCGCCGTTCTTGCCCGGAAAATCTTTGATTCACTTCTTTGCTCGCTAAACAGCATTTGTAATCACGCCATATGCTTAAATTTATCATATTTGCAACCATTTACATGAGTTATATAGGGTTACGAAATGTATTGATGGTTTTGAAATTGTTCTAATTTTGTTTTGTCTAAAAGGGAATCACATGAGCCAAAGCATATTTGTTCGCATCGCAAATGGAGACGAAATATTGCGTTTTCTCCCGCGCAGTCGTTGTCGACAAAAGATATTGATCTCCCAAGACCCATTCCATTTGGCAACTAATCAGTCATTTTCAGTTTTCTCTCTCTAAGCTGCTGCAGTTTTTGACAGGCTTGAAGACTGAGTAGGTTTATCTGCATTTTCTAGTGTCTCTACTAATGTCCTGTGCTTATATTTTGAAGCAAGGTTTTTGGGAGTGATCGCATTGAGGCCTCCAGTCGAACTTGGGTTTGTAAAGCTTTCCAAAAAATTCCTTAATCACATAATGTTTACACAAAACCTATTTTTTCCCTGATTGCTTATATTTTACCATTCTATTAGTAATACCTTCACCTGTTTATCATGTCTTAAGACACAATTCAAGGTTCGGCATATCTTTCCGGAAATCAAATTATAGAGCAATTTTTATTGGCTTATCCCAGCCTTCTTGGCTTTCTTTCCATGAATGCTCTTATTTGGCATTTTTCTCAGAATACGAGAATCGTCATCTTTCAATGAAATCAGTATTTTTTTCCGCGAGAACTTGAGATCCACATATTTTTGAATTGTCGCCTTTCATTACCATTTGTTCTTGCATGAAGAGTTGAGCATCCTTTCCACAAAAAATCTGGCTTAGTGGAAATTTGCTCTAAAATGTTGGCGGGTGATAATTTCAATGGTTCGAAAAGGAATTCAGCGACGCCACCATCGCCATAACTGGCATTCCCTTCGCACCCGTGGCTCCTGCTTCCGTGAATCGTTCACTTCTTCTAAACTGTTCGCCCTGAGGGAACTCATTTTGTGAGAAATATATTCGTATTTATTAGCCAAGCTGCTCAGAACTTCGGTTTATTCTGGCCAATAAGCACATATTACATTTTTGCTTGCGACTGGACGAGGGAGTTTTAGTTTTCGAACACTTTTCTGAGCCCGTACTGAAGGACGTTTTTATTCCAGTCTGTACTGCAACAATCCGGTATGAAAGTCTTTTCTTTATTTTTTGACTATCCTCTGAAATTTTGAATCCCCTCTGAATTTACACTGAAATATTCTCGTTTTATAGATATTTTTCCAGGTGGTTATTCAACTCGCATGGGCCACCGCCCTATTTGCCCCTATTGATGTGAGCAGTACCTATTAACAATTATTACTTGGGTGGCATAAGATTATAAGAGTTTGGGTTGCAATGGTACCACATATTAAGTTTTTAAATCATTTGTTACATTATGATAAACTAGCTGTTTCTAGAGAGAAAGATTGGAATTCCACACTCACGGCCGATTTGGAAAATATGCTGCTAGAGGAAACAAGACAGGGCCGAACAAATAAAAAAGGAAATGGCCCTTCACTGTAAAAAGTAGATCTGATTTTAAGGTACAAAAGCGATCTGAATTTCAGATGCAACAATTTTAAGACAGGGTATGTTGAATTTCAGCAGTAATATCTTGTCTAAAAATAAGGCAGGTGAACGGCTGAAAATCAGACCAACCAGAATCCTGCTTCCTGCTCAACTGCTCCTGTACCAACCATCCATGTTCCTGCCTCTTCCGTACCTTAAATCCGTGTTCCTGCCTTACAACCAGACAGCGCTTAAATTCAGATCGCACTGAAAATCAGATCAACTTTTTACAGTGTTGTAGAAAAGTTAGATCCAGATACTTATCAAAGATTGCTAACTAGCCACTAAACCTTCAGCGGAGTTACCCGCTGATATTCACAAGAGAAGGTTCCGGATTCGTGTCTCGGTCAAGGGGAATGATTTTAAACTCTTTAGTTTTCGGCTCGACTTGTGAATGTTTTTTGTCTCCGTGGAAAATGTCATTCTATAGATTGAACTGGGGATGCGAATACCGCGGAAAAAGGTTTACGGGTAGGGTTGCCACCTCTCCTAGAATTCCTGGAGTAGGTACCCCAGAAGATTTTGATACGTCTCTCCTGGAGGCCGGCCTAAATTTTTCGGGATTTAAGAACATGCTGGTCTATCAAATTTCCTTTTCTTTAAATTGCAGTTAAAAGAAAGTCACTAGTGTCATTTCATTCCTTCAATATGAGGAAAATACTCTGCAATGGTGTTTTTTTCTGGTGTATTTAACCACATTCATTGAGGTTGCCGGGGAAACAACCGTACTCTCCTGGAGACTCCCGGAATTCCCAAATTATCAATAATACAACTCTCACAGATTTAATCGCTAGCAAGTTGGCAACCCCATTTCTGATGCCGAAAAATATCGAGTAAGCGGGGGAAGGTTAGACAGACCCAGGTACCAGATGATTCGTATTACAGGTCAATCCATGTCAATCAGAGAGCGTATTACGGTTACCAGAGTTATCTCAGCGTAGGAAAAACACCGTAATTTAGTGGCCAATGTGAATGCCTCACGATAAAAGAAGAGAGTTGGGTAACACGGAGAGCAAGTGGACAACGATAACTTTGGAGAACTAAGACGTCGGAGAAAACTTCTTCGCGGCCAGCGACGGAAAACTGGGGAGAGGAAACCAAACTAGCGGCGAAAAAAAAACTGAATTAGGTTTTTATGGAATTTGTAGATGAAAAACTCGTGGAAAGGTGAACGTGAAGGAAGCCACGACGTAATGAGAGAGAAAGATCGGTGACGAAATATCGGTGACAGATTTTACATCAGAAAAAGAGAAACATGGAATTCCGAGAAACAAAGAACGGGTACACTCTGTATGCAACTAGATAAAGCCATTGAGTGAGGAATGGTGGGATGAGGTGAACTGATTATTAGACAACTAAAAGGTATCCTAGTGGTAGATAACAGGAAACGGTGAGGTTGAAGATATGAGGAAAAAAAATTGGTACTCAGATATACAAATTACGTTAATGGGGGATCTCAGTCTTTCAAGAATCGTCTATATTCATCAATCGTAATTCGGTTTCAATTAGCTCTCCTCTCGATTACTTCATTGACCCAACTCTTCACATTAGTATTCTTTTCATTAAAAAATTTAACCTCCTCCTCCATGCATTTCATGGGTAGTTTTTCTTTGTTACTCTTCCCGTTCAACTTTCCTTTTATGACTGCCCTTATCAGGCCGTCATGCCTGAAGATGTGCCTTTTAAGGTTACCCCGTATTTTTTCTGGGAATCTTTCAAAGAATACTCTATAAAAATCAATAGGCTTAATACCAACCCCAAGTATGTAGAGAAGAGAAACCGGAGCTACTAGTAAACATTTCTCTATAAGGGAAGAAGCTTGGGCTAGTGGAATTATTCTCCTATCTTGAAAGCAGCGTCAGATAGGATGGAAGAAACGCGACCACGTACCTCAAGTGCAGAATAATTTGACCTAAGGATTTCTTGAAAACAATAGTACCCTGCAGTACGTGAAAACTGTGTGGGAACTAGCTCGCCATAAATAGTTGACGATTAATAATCGGTAATAAACAATCTGTGAATTAGCCACGTCCTAAGTCACTATGGACTTGATTAGAAAGGAAGGTTCTACGAAAAATACTGGGAGATCGTACAAATATTACATCAACCCTCTTTACAAAGATGTATAGAGGGTTGGTGAGATGAATAAATTTAGTGTATAATAGCCATCAATTACCATTCCAAGGGTTTAAATAATAATGATTATATTGCCTATTATATGTAACGAAGAATCATTATGGAAAAAAATCGCCAACTCCGAGTTGTCTGTTTCCGAGTCGAGTTCTCCAAGTTGTCGCGTTCGGGTCCAATGAATCATCCACGGCGCACCACATTCATTGGGGGCAACGACACGTTTGTACGGGAGGTGTATGCGCCAAAACTGCGGACTTCAACTAGAGACCGGCGCCATCCCATCGACGCTGGTGAGCGTAAACGTGTCATTCGATTGGGGAGGCTGGACTAATGCATCAAGAGGAGAAAATCACCCTCTGCCCGTACAATCATGATTTTGAAGAGCGCTGTCGGGCCTCGACTATTTTGGGAGCCGCCATCCATGGGAATTTATGAGAAAAATTCACGTATTTTTTATCCTACGTCTGTCTCAGAAATAGTTTACCCTAGTCGGCGTGGAACTGAAAGACAAATTGAGAGGATACTGTGGTAAAAATATGTTTTAAGACTTGTAAGGAATGAAATTGATTAAAAATTTTATGTGAAGGCTGATGAATTTATGAAGTTTAAAATATGCGCGTGGAGAGCACAGAACTTTTGACGTAAGTGGAAAAAGATGCGATTTTATTATTCTCTTCCTCTCTTGGGGAACTAATGGCGTTCACGAACTTGTGTAAATCATTACCGCAATGCGCGAAGCCTTTCTCGACACCTTTAGCCCCTCAGCCTTGCGATAGCGGGCATCGCCTTGGGTCAACTCAAATCAAGAGCCTTCTCCCACTGAGATGAGCTGTTTGACGCCATTTAAGGTATGCTCAACGGTAGATGACGCGACATGTCTACGTCACTCGCTTTTAGGCCTTCTCAAACCCGAAAAATGATTGCTGTCCTCCCTCGGTCAACAATAATATCTCACCATGTTGACTTTTCCCAGCAATATTTTTTATATATATAATTAAATATCAGCGGATATACATTTTGTGAATCTATAGTTACTATATTCCAACATCGTACTCCGGCATAACTGCCTGTCTTAACGCCCAAGTTTCCGACAACTTCAACGCATAACGTTACTTTGGCTTCCACTCGAAGCCATGCATTACGAATCTAGGGAAGGCAAAGGTTAAGGATAAGGTGTTAGCTAGTCTCTTGTCGTATTCACCGTGAAGATGTCACTTGTAGCACGACCCCATGCGCCCGCGCGTTCACGGTCCCTAGCGGTCCTTGACTCGGGCCCGCGGTCATCTCGGAATGCCCAGCCGGCGTGTCGCCTCGCGGGATGCGCCAAGGACGAAAGGCAAACCCGTCTTCCCACGGTGCCGGCGGTCGGCCGCTTGGGCGCCGGCCAACGGTAGAGGCGCCACTCCCACCTGCCGCCTTAACGGCAGCAGCGCCCTTTGTGGCAGCGCTGGCATGCTTGTTTAAGTGTAGCGTTCCGCAGTGGAATGGTTGTGTCATTGCTTTTGCTAGGCCGCATCATCTTTAGGTATATGATGAGAAATTTATAATGGCCTGGATAACAATTATGGATCCCAGTATTCTTCATTGTGATTTGGAGTTGATAATTTTTTCGTAAGCCCATATTTTTTTAAATTTCTGTATGCTGTAGCAAGTGTTTGTGGAAGCATTTCATGGTCAAGTTTCGTGTTAAAATTCACATATTTATGCCCCTCTGTATCTTTAACGAGTGCATTCGTGTAAATTATTTATGAATCGATAGGAGAACCATTTAACCTTTTACTGATCCCCAAATCTGATGGGACCCCAGATGAAAACTCAGTTACGGGCAATCTAAAGTAACAGGAAATATGTTCAATAAAGTCACCAATACTCAACGTGATTAGGCAATTAGTTAATCAACGGGGGAGACTTGAGTGTTACGCCTGCGTGTGGAGATAAGGTAAACAGAATGTGGGGGAGGAGTAATTTAAATTGGGATTCCTGGTCTGGCATGAGACCGAGAGCTGTTATTCTACGTTCCTACTAGGCTTCGGTGGTTCATTATTTTTTTGTGTATAATATTGACGTGACACAGAATTCGTGCTTGTATGATCTTCACTTCGAGTGCATGGGCAACTACTATAAGTTCTCCTCGATCCTGAAATATTGCCTCTTTATTTTCGCAGTCAGATGACAGCATGAACTTGTAGGCTGCGGGTGGTAGTCACCACGGTACATGTTTCTTGTTCGCAAAAATTTTCCCTTTTGCTTTTTAACAAGAAAAGCCTGGTACCATATTCATATGCTTATAAAACTCCCCGCGTGTTATTCGCTTTTTTAGTTGTAGTTTTTATAGTTAAATTAGTGGAGGCTAGAACTTTTTAATTTAAATTTTCTTTTACTTGGAAAGCACCTCGTATTTGTTGTAAAGGGTTGTAAATAAATATCAGGAAATGAAAAGTTTCGTGCTCCCAAGTCTTCTATTTCAAAATTTCTTTTCCTTCATTCTTAAAATGAAAGTACGCGTTATGCACCAATAGATATCGTAGTTATGCTCCAGATTTAGAATGGTCCACGCGCTCCGGACGTTTCGCTTGTAGGCTTTGAGTGTTTTTGAGTACGTAGTTTCCATTATATGAACAGACTGAAGTTTCTATTCCTCGTACGGGTCTGTTGATATTGCCAGGGAATTTGATGGTACACTTACTGTAAAAAGGTGTACGCAAGTGCCATATACAACTTTCGGTCTCAAGAGTTTTGCTGTTCCGGACAGCATCCTGATCTGTATTCCATATTATTATGGACGATTATTTTTTTCCGCATTTTTTCCACTGCGGTCAATCCTAGAAATATGATTCCTTTTTTCCATATATTCACTACTAATGAATCACAATGACAGACATGTTTGGCAGGCCAATATATTATTATTAAAAAGCAAAACACCCATTTGCCATTTAGATACTATTAGACTTTCAACATCAATTTTCGACACCTTTACAGAGCAAATTCTTTTTGTTCGCGTCTCGGCGCTTTCACAATGTCGGTCTTCAAAAGGTCAAATCGTGTCCTTCAAAAAATTTCCATCTGCTGAAGAGGCATTGAGGCCAACTTGATTCTTTTACCTGAGCCACTTTAGGATGTATGCGCATCCAGGTAAATTTTAAGGAATAAAAAGGACTTTTTTTTTGCTCCTTCGCAAATATTTCTGGCCATCTAGCTATCTAGTGATGCAATGGATTTCGCAAGCTTAGAGAAAATGACGTGAAAGCAGTATCCATTGCATAATTTTCACGTCCTTCAGCATAATGTTCTTCACAGCAGCTGTGTACTGTGGGTGCGTCTGTGGACGGACAAAGCAGCAAAGTACCACACCCCCCCCCCCTCTCTGGTTAACGTTTGCGCCGTTGGGTACAGAATTAAGTATGAATGTAGTTTTTTTCTTCACATTACACTATTTTCGTTCATTCCATCTTGGCTAAGACAATGAAAAAAACATCATCCGTTCTAGTTCGTCGGTGTAACTTGAGTCCTGAAGTTTAATGGCTTGATGGGCAGAACACAGTGAATTTTCAGAGCTAGAGTACTTTTCACTGTAATTATGGCAATATCGTTTGTTTTTGGCAGTGGATATATAGTCTTATATATTTAACTGTTTGCAAAATCTATTTCACCTCGTCGGAAAACATCAACTTCGAAATCATTTCAAACACTCTGTCCATGTTTAACACTGTGGTAACATTTCCTATTCTTGCTCTTTAAAGGAGCCTGCTTCAGTGACGCAATATTCATAACGACCTTTTATATATATAACTGATTTCCTATGGGCACGCTCTAAATCCATACTGTACACTTACCTCTCAAGGGACCATAAAACTTTTATTTCCTCTAAAACTCCGTCCTTTCACGCAAAATCATGAATAAACAAGGTTCACTACGCTACTTAACAGATATCTAAATTTGCGCAATAGTGATTGCGCAATAAGGTCACGGAACTTGCAGACGCAGTGAAGTCTTAATCGACGATTTAACAGTCGAGTGACAAGCTATTATTATTAGTATTCTACCGGTGAAGGTAGGTTTAAATGGGAATTTAATTCTTCCCACCCCCTAAATTTCACACGATGTCCCTCTTCAGCCCCTCATACCTCTTGCCACCCATCATTCCATCCAAGCTAACCGTTCTTCTCCTCTCCTACCCCCACCGCTTTACCTGCCTTCATTTCTCGCAGTGTCTTCTCTATTTCACTATCCAGTATTCCGGGGCCCATGTCATCCTGATCTACGTTCTTTTCCTCTTCTATGTCCAAGTCCCAAGACCTATTTCCGCTATCATACAGTTCCTCAAATATTCCCTCCAACGACGCTGGATCTCCTCTGTTTCCATTGCTAAGGTTCCCCTTCTGTCTTTGATGTACGGGACCGTTTTCCATTTCTTGATTCCCGATAACATTCTAACCTTTGAGTACAGACTGCCTATGTCTCATTCTCTCTGGAACCTCTCCATATCCTCGCATTGCCGGCTCCACCACTTTTATCTTGCTCTCTTTGTTTCTCTCCTAAGCCTGTTGTTAATATCTTTATAGCGCCTTTTGCCTAGCTCTGTATTTACATCTTTCCATTTCCTTCTTTCCATTTCCTTCTTTCCTCGATCCTTTCCATCATTTCTGCTGTTACCCATGGTTTCTTATTCCTCCTAGTGTCTACTGTTCCTATTGTTTTCTCAGCTTCTTTTTTCCTGTCTTTATCATTTCCCACCCTTCATCTATTGTTCCTCTTTCCTCATGCATCTATCCACAATCTCCTCATATTCCCTCCTCTTCCCTCCAATCAGTGCTCGTACATCCGACTACATTCGCCGGCTTCGCTTTGATTTTGATATTAGTATTCTATCGCTTACCTGTTTCACATTCAATACCCTTTTTCCTAATGTTGCATTTAATACAACTGCTACTCCTCGCTGGCTCTCTTCCCCTCCACTGTATATAACTTTGTACTTTTCACTCCAGAATTCCTCCTGGTCTCTCCATCTTACTTCGCTTAATCCCAACAAATCGATTTCTCCCCTCTCCATTTCATCCTTAATGTTTTCTAGTTTTCCTGCCCTTAACGTCGTCCTAACGTTCCATGTCCCGATCCTTAGCATTGTTTCTCTCTTCTTTGGTTTCTTCTTCGCCGCCGCTGCTGCTGCCGTTGCTACTGTCTTTCTTTTCGTGCAAGGATTTCGTGAGACGACGACCGCAGAGTCCTTGCTTACCCTGCTGCCGGGCACGACACCCGTCCCACTAATTTGGTCCCGGCCCCGTAGTTGCCAGGATTCAATTCTCTATTGTTCAAGTTCATTGCGTACTTGGGAGAGTTTAATTATGTTGGTTTCCCGTTGCCTTCCTCAATAGTGTTTTTAACGTGACACCATCACTGGATAGACCGCCCCACTGGGGTCAGTCGCCTTCTCACAGCCACCTCACTGATAGACGCTGCGAGTACGGTACGTGGACTACCTTTCGTCAGGCTCCTACCCTTCGACCTATCTGGCATGGGTACCCTATCAGGAGCAATATTAGTTGCTCCCGCCAGTGCATCTCTAGGGGTCACGGGAACACGCAAGCCCCAATCCCACCTCGACAAGGCGTAGGCCATGGGGAAGGGTGACAAGCTATAAGAATTCCATTTTGCTTTGTTCTTTCATCTAAATATTTCAGAAAGCGCTTTCTATGGACCTATTTTTCATCCAAATATCATTATGTCCACGCCTGACTCGTCGAGTATGTGAAGATTATCCTCTCGTCACATACATGTGTCCTACAGCGCGTAGAGTGTCCATCAACTTGCATGTTAGCTGGTTCTTTTTCGAGCCCTACGCCGCTCGAGACCTTTCGCAAATGATTAATGATTACCCTGCGTACATCCCGTGGATCACTGCCGTTCATGTTACTCCCTCCATGTGAATTGCGACCATCTTTTCCAGAAAATCGGTGACCCGGCCCGATCGGGTGACGAAAATGCAGTCGAGAGGGGGCAACTCAGTTTCTGTTCGCGCGCTGCTACTTTTCCACCATTCCGCCCTGGGTTCATGGGCGTATGGGTTCATGGTTATTTTGTTTTTGGGACTACACCCATGTTAAATCTTTAAGGGTGGAGCTTGATCCATTAATTTTATCTCCCATTCGGGATTTGAGAGCGAAGATTTCCGATTTCTCTACACCTTTCTCCTCCGCCGCTCTCTCTCTCTGAGCAACCTGTCGCACACGTCTTCGACTGCTCGACTCTCAATCTCTCTGCATCCCTTGCACGCAGTATTTTTCCCTAGGGGGTGAGTTCCGGCGTGGCGAAAATCTTTCCCCCTCTCCTTAACCCTTCTTTCAAATCCCCCTTCGACCGTCGCTTCACTTAAAAAAAAAATACACGCGCAGGCACGAAACCGGTGAAAACAGCTGAAGACTGCGCGGGAACAGGTTTGAGGTCCGAGGATAATTTTCGTGTTGGATTTCTATAATTGTTTCACCTGGACCCTTTGAACCATTTATGGCCGTGAAACTTGAGCTGGTCGTGTGCAAGTCTGGTAGGCCTCGGGACACGTTGAGTTCTGAGCTTCGCAGAACGTTTATTCCGACCTATCGACCGTCATTTAATGGTGCGTGCTCCAAGCGCCACACAGCTGCCTTGTGTCGATGGTACTCAACTTTTCTATTTGCGCATTCTTCGGGTCGAACGTGATTTCGTGTGTTTTTTTACAGCTCCGAACGCAGCGATAGTAGGTAAATGGGATAAGGTAGTAGAAGTTTCTTTGTTTTCATGAGATGTGGGCGGGATAACAATGCAATATTACATTAATGTGTTTCTGGACAATTATCTATAACTAGTTTCACAGCTTAACGGATAAAAAAACTATTTATCAGCTTTCTGATGAAAGTGGACGAATTTAATCAGAATTAATGACTATGGTACTGGTTTGCGTTCGGCATATGAAGCCTGGCTTCTAAGATTGGGTTTATCAGAAATGTATAAGCTTTACAAGTAACACATCATCATTCGACCAGCAAAAATGATCTTACCCTGTGGCAACTCTTATCCGTTCATAAGCGATTGTTAAACAGAGTAGAATGAGAGACATGTCATGGATATACTGTGGATTTTCAGCTTCTGCATCTCTTATTTGGACTAGTGGCTAAATTTCGGCTACCGCCTCAAGTTCCAAAATCATCCTCGTAAAAAATCCGGGCGAAAAAATGTTTGACATATTCTTAGATTTCTCTGCGCAGAGCACTGATTGTCTCATTTACTATATTAAAGTATTTCAGTGGTCACTGTGCAGTCTAATGCACGGAAAGATGCTCACTGAAAGTTGAATTGTGGGTACAGATTAGATAGAGATTGCATTGGAAACATCCTAAATGCATGAACGACTGCGTGAATAAAAACCCCTGTCCTATAAGTATGCAATATCCACGATTTGACCGCTGCAAATTAAATAATTTGTTACTTCGTGTAAAGCTCCTTTATAAATAACATAGAAAGAAAAAACACGAGCCAAATCCACAAAAATCGATCCACAGAAATCCACAAAAACTTTTGTGGATTTGGGTCGTGTTTTTTCTTTCTATGTTATCATGTTTCGCTCCCACTCCATATGGCCTGAATCTTCAGAATTAGCTCCTTTATAAAATACTACACGAGTATTCGCACTTTCCTCCGTCACCATTCACCCACGGTCTCCACGCGAAGTCGTTCTAAAAACGTTGTTGAAGTGTTTGAACGCGTTTAGTTCGCGTTCTATTTGAGGAAACTACTGAATTCTCAGCTAAATATTCGCAAAAAAAATCCAAAATCCGTCATCGATCTACATTCAGTAAACCACGTTCCCAAGAAACAACAGCAGCAGAGGGAGTCAGGGATAGTGGCTATTATATCTCGAATGAATTTAACAGATCTTTGCAACTGCTCCGTACTTAATCGCAAGAGGCGATCATAGCGTTCGAACCGTGACCGAAAACGTTAATTGCCTTTCATCATTGATAGAAGGCACTCGAAATGGCGGGCTCGTACAATTTTAATCGCGATGTAGATTGGAGTTCCAGTTTTCCAATTGGCCGGATGTACTGAGGATCCGCATTTGCATGCCTATGACTATCGATCGAACATCATTTTATTCCTTGCGAGAGAGAGCGGAGGATATTTCCTTCGAATGGATATAATCCGGCGGGCGGAGATGGCGACTCGGCTTAAACGGCCACCCACATCCGACTCCACCCTCTACTTTTTCCACGGCTTACACTCCCCACACCCTCCGCCCCATTCACTCTCACCCGCCCCCCTTCAACTACATCTCTCAAAATTCCCATTATCCACCTCCCCCGCGAATCGGCATCCCGCCCCCACGCTTCTCCAGCCTTTCCCATTCTATCAACTTTCCTTCCACTGCTGCTTCGCGCGGAATTCGTGATTAGTCGATCCGGGGAGTTCAACGATGGGCGGATTGAATGTCACGCTCGTCATGGTTTCCCCTATCTCCCCCCTATCCAAACCGAGGCGGGTGCCATTTTGCCGTTTCGGGGCACGTCCTGTCGGCGGGAAAATTTTTCGGAATTAATTTATGGCACGGCTTGGGGAACAATTGGTGACCCATTCTTCGCTATTTCAGTGCGGCCCGCCAAATGCGGGCTTGTGGAATCCCAATTGAAGGTGAAAAGGTGCAATAAGGACTCGGGAGATCTCCTTGGGCAAAAATACGATATCCAGCGGAGGTTGTTCGAGTCACGCAGAGGCTTTAGATGTAAATGTACCGGTGGACGTAAACGACTTGCCTGGATATTTGGGCAAAAGAAGTGGCAGAATTGTAAGGAAATATTCCGTAAACTCTCAGAAACACCAAGTGATTTCCATCTACATCTACGCAATACCCTGCAAGCCACCGCGAGGGTATGTGGCAAGGGGTGAAGAATACCAAGCATGCACCATTTACGTGAAAACAGGTTGCTGCATGGAAACATGGTAAATAATTGGGTCTCAGGCTGCTACATGGTTAGTTTTTGATCGACCTACTCGATAGATTCTAAATATCTTGTCAGTTTTTGAAGATTCTAAATTTGGAAACCTCCCTTTCGAGCAACCTGCCTTACTACACCTTGTGAAGAGGACGAGAAAAAATGAGGTTGCATCACATTTAAGTGCTTACAATTAGTTATAAGTATCCGTGTACGTAAGGTACGTTGTTCAAGTATTGAGATGCACATCATGAGAATGCTTTTAGTTGTGATTAGTAATTAATAAGCGCTACGCAGTGACGCTACTCCCCAGGTTATTCTTCTGGCGGATGGTATTAATTCAGGTGACAGCTGAGCTGATTGGATGCTTAATAATGCAAGGAAAGGTAAGCGTGTACTATCAGTCGGCTCGATAATACATCCTTCTAATCCTAATTCTAGTCCTATGGCCATAGTGTGATGATCTCAAAATGGTTTTTATCGTAACATGAAAATTCCATTCGCATTCTTCAACTTTTAGGCCCAGTCATTCATTGGAATCTTCCAAGTTCTTGCGGACGTCGCATCGTAAATATATACTGATAATGAGTCTCGTGGAGGAACTCGTATCTTTTCGAGTTATCTTTTATGACCTTCGGGATCATTTTCACTTCTCTCCCCACCATTCCACTTTCCCGCTCCGTTTGAAAGTGAAATGAGGAAAGTATTTCGACTTTCGCACCTCTTGAGTTCATTTCACTCTCATTGTATCGCTTCCTTTTATAGTGCTAAGACGACCCACAAACAGATGTTTCCCACTCTCGGGCTTTCGTCCGTTCGTGAAATTTAGTAAGTAACCTACAACTTATCATCAGCTTTCGTCATTATTTCCCTAAATATGAGTAGAAACCCCTTATCTCCCAAGTCTATATGTCTTTTGAATCATGGATACAAGTAAAAACAAAACCGACTACTTATTTTTTTGTTAGAATTGGACTCTCCCTTTCTATGGATTAGGCAATGATGTTTTTCTTTCGTTTTTCTTTTATGGCACTTAATCCATCATCATTACCTTGCGTTCCATTAGGCAACGGGCTTGTTCAAATTAAGTTTTCGGAACACTTTCTATCCATATCATATCTGTTACCTTGGCCCACAGGTCCAAGGCCCGTTCACCTGCGAAATATCTCGATTACCTTGAGCGTGCCATAGACTTTCCAGTCGTTGGTACCCACTGCTAATGTCACCGCCACATCTATTCCCGAGTCGGGGTAAGAACCCTAGTCCTGCGATCCAGGCGGCTGGACTCGTCCATGGGGCTAAGCTGACCGTCGAGCCGTGGATGCCAAAAATATTTCTCCCAGCGAAGGGGGAGATCGCCCCATATTGATTCGGTAGGGCCATTGCCCCCGTCGCCGGCAGCCCACATTCGCCGGCCGAGCGGAGGTGGTGGCGGCGGTCTACGGAGCCCCGGGCGCTCGATCGGTGGGAGGTGGCCGGTGAGGCTCCCCTTCGTCCTCCTCTGGAGGCGTCGTGGTAGCGCGGCCCGCCACCGCTCGCCCACGTTTCCGCCGCCGGACTCGACGTGGTGCGTGGCCACCTTATGCACGAAGCTGCGACTGCGGTCCCCGTGGGACCTGCGACGACCGAGATGATTCAGACCTCGCGGCAGACCAATGATGAGAGTACATACTTAGTACATATCCTGTACGGAGTATTATCCCTTGTCACGGGATGCGAATCTTGCTCAAGAACCTATAGTAGTCATGGATGTCCACCGGTTTAAACAACGATCATAATACTAGCGACACATAAAGATGATTAGTAAATGCCTATACAACCAGTAATCACTTCAATACCATGTAGATACTTTCTAATAGTTGCCCGTGAGTCTTATATCTAACGTTCCCAAGAAGTAGTAACATTGTAGCCCTTAGTCGTATGTAAGTAATGCTTGTTTGGTGATCTTCACCCCTTGCCATACACCCTTGCGGAGGCTCGCAAGGTATTATATAGATGTAGATAGGTCATTCTTTCGGAACTGTAATGCTTACTAGTGAAGAAACTTATAATTTGAATGTTAGCTTATTATGGCTTCATTTTTCATTAGCCTCTGGAGATTTCATGCATCTACACAGTTGCAAAGCCTTGTTCCTTCGCCAGATGGGGAGGAAATGCCCCTCTTTTATAGGAATCACCATTGGTCATTTGGGATGGAGCGTGATCGTAGAACCTTCTTTGTGTAGTCGCTATCGTTATCGATAGCGCTAACTCCTTTAGAAGCGTAGAAGAGTCACAGTACTACTTCTTGCTCTACCAGTTGAGGTTAATAGCTTGAATCTTCATCACAGACGAAATCTATGAATGGGCGATCACGTTTTGTCTCTCTATCGCGTAATTAAAAAATAAAAATAACACAACCGGATCGTAATTAATCCGTGATCGACACCCTGAAGAACGTTGAGGGGGAGCTTTCCAGTATGCCCTTAGCATGGGGACACGCTTTGGCACTAAATCATATTTTGCCAAAATTTGACCGTATTCCGCATGTGCCTATATACTTTTGTGACAAATTTTTAACAGCCCACTGAATTGCCTCCCGAACGAGCTAACTTATGTTCCAGGAACCGCCCATTTGGCGAAGATGACACATAATACATGCATATGGCCAGCCAAGAAATGTTGGTCTGATTTCCGATAGCAGGTGGGCTTTCCTGCATTGGACCCATTCAGCGGAGCAATGCTAATGCATTCACAATACGGCATATTTTTCTCCGAATTTTTAAGCATGTGAAAGTCGCTTCCTTGAATATTAACTCCTTTTTTTCACAGATCTTGATATTTTGTAATATTTTTAGGTATTTCACATGTAGTTTACCTAAAGTGGTCAAGGCACCGACATATACATAATACCCTGCAAGCCGCCACAAAGGTGTGTGGCAGGGGGTGAATTCTCACCAAACATGCATTACATATCATGCATTTAAAAGGATTAGTATTAATATATTGCTCTAAATCAGTATTTAAAAAGATAAAAATAGGCATCATTGCGTCAATGTTTTCATCAAGCGTTATTGAGGTTCAATTGTTTAATAAGTATTTGAAGTGAAGTCTTGCAGAAGAGTGATAGATGAGGATAGAGCAATTTGTAAAGATGGCCTAAGAAGGGTCATGGGATTCTACAACGAAGGCGGCACAACCGTGTTGGACAAATCTTAACACGATGCTTTCAGGAAGATAGTTGGGAAAAAAGTGGAGAACTGCTTAGGAGGGCCGTGGATGTGTTAAGAGATATTAATTTAATCATACATAATGGAAGGCATTATCTGATTAAAGGCCCAATTGAAGAGTGTACCAAAGCACACTTCGAATTGATGGCCATTGCTAATGATGAATGTAGGTTGAAGTTTATTGGGAAACCAATTATCATTTTAATGTCGATTTCTTTCTATCGAAGGGCAGGAATTTTTAAACGATCAGACACTTCCACGCCTCTAGAGCTTAATAGGATACATTTTACGTTTTTTTAAATTGACGTATTCTATGAACAATCACAAAACTTGCTGTTTACCTGCTCGTATGAACCGTTGGTGCCGTAACTGGTGTGACACATAGTCGGGTTTCTCTAAACCGTACTAACTGCTGATGAAGAATAATGTTCGACATTTAGAGAGTCACAGTGGGTAGTTTTTTTCCCTATCCCTACACACTATACAATCCCTAGGTATTTTCTCTTTCGATGGTAGATATCCAGATTTTCGTATCTTTGGTGCAAAAACATATTAAATTACAAATGTACCGCTCAGTAAACGTTTTAAAAGGATGTAGGACGCTATAGTAATCAACAAAAGAAAAGACATGCCAGGACCAAAGAATTAAATCTTGGCTTCAGATTGTTTATTGCTTAACTTCAGTTAAATTCTGCTAATTCTCGTAAACTGACTTTAGTTATGGAAGAAGAGTTCTCGGGTTTCCAACCGGGTCCAAGTGTTTTTAGGCACCAACGTTTCGAAGGCTAAGTCCGCCATCGTCTTCAGGGTGAAGACGATGAACTTTCACCCTGAAGACGATGGCGGACTTAGCCTTCGAAACGTTGGTGCCTAAAAACACTTGGACCCGGTTGGAAACCCGAGAACTCTTCTTCCAGTCTATTCGCCGGGAAAAACTGTGATCCTTCATGACTTTAGTTATATTGACAGAGGTGATGTAGCTTAATAAAACCTTCTATTTCGTATCCGTTACGCCACCAAAATATACTCGAACGACTCTGGTTTATTAAGATGCTAATGGAAAAGGAAAAAATATTGAATCATAATTTCCTCGCTACCAGACGCAGAAGTGAATATGGCGACTGAAAGGGCCATATGTGATCATGACGGCGATAAGCATTGCCTCTGATGAGGGTAATTTCCTTTGATCTCCACGAGTAAGGCGAGATTTTTATTGTGATTGCATGATGGCCATGATTCTTTCCCTACGCGTAAAAATAATTATACGAAGATGTAAAAAGCTAAGTAATCACTGAAGGAAGACGGTCTCTTAGGTCTTCGAACAACAGTGGTTTTAGATCTCTTTGTCAGTATCATTGGCTGAGTTCCTGGCTCCTACTTGGATTGTTCGTTTTATATCCTATTATCTCAGAAGAATAGAATAGACCTTCTAATAGAAGGCCTATTGACGTTGGATGCATTTCAGAACACAATCATAACTATATTTTATTTTCACATACTTTTCTGCGTTGAACGCTTCATTAGTTCTACTTCGTTTTCAACAACATGAGACATTTATGGCAATTTATTTCTGATTTCGGCTTACTGCGTTTGTATGTACAATATCAATTATTCTAAGGCCTGTGTTCATAATAGTAGCCAATTAAGAATTATTTTTATTCAAACAATCCAGTGTGGCCGATTTGATCATTTTATGAAAAGCATTTTGAGAAAATATTAGTCGGACATTACTATTAATCTAGACGGAAGTAACTTGTTCTTCTAGCTATGTGGATAAATTTTAAATAATCGTGGTGAATACTCTTTACGCGTGATTTTTGTATGGATATCTGTCATTAAGGCCTATGAATCAGTCACAGCTCTTGAAAGTAAACATATTTTCATGCCTTTTTGTGAAGTGACTCCGAGAGAAATTCGATGAAAGTAAATGGCTCATGTTGAAATATCTGTGCAGAGTAATCCTGGATTTCCTTCTCGGGAGTTAAGTGTCGAGAGAAAGGACTCCGGTTGACGTATTTGCTCTCGTGTTTAGATGATGAGTTGCAATCTCAGATGAGTTCCTTTGCGCATCTCCGTTACCAACTGCCGCGCAAGAGCAATGAGTCCAAATTGCTCAAGTGTCGGTACTCGGGGAACAGTCTTTTAGATATGAGAAAGAAGGATCATTTGCAATGAAAATTCCTGCTACAATATAAGTTATCATCGCTGGGCATCATTTCAAAGGTTGTTTTGATGCAGTCCCTACTTTATTATGCTACCAGATAACATCCTCATATTAACTTAATCCTCTATTTTGTATCCGTCATTTCTTGTCCCACTTATCTCATGCGTGATTCTTCCATCCCGTTCTTTATTAGGTTCAAATTCTGCTTCCCTTGTCGATTGTCTCTGCAAATTATTATGAACTCAATATAGCCATCCCATTCTTTTTAAGAATTTCTTCCGAATTCTGCATTCCCCTTGCATTTTCAAAGCATCTTCATTGGGTTTTTAGCCTATTATTATTTATGTTCATAATTTTTCCAAGAAACTACCTGATAGTTGTAACTATGACGATAAAATATTATCAACTAACGAGAGTTGTAAAAAAAAGGACGAAGTATTATCGTGCCTAGCAATCTATTGCGAAATGGTACTCTAAGATCAAACGGGTACGGGATCGACGGGTGAATTTCTGAATGCTAAATTTAGGATCAGGTTTGGACTCAATTTGCCGCTATTCTCCGTCTTCTACTTAGCATTTCTCTTCGTGCCTTTCTTTCGTATGCCTTTCCTCTGGTTCTGGGGAACTTATTCATGCTGATCGACCTTGAAAAACCACCGACAGCTGCGGTTTTGTCTCTTTCCTTTCGATCTTCCCCGAAGCGTGTGGACATTTGAGTCCTCTCTTGAACACATTACCATCAGTCGAAACCCGTTGGCGAAAATTATGCATTGTTAGAATGATGCTATATGAAATATATCCTTTAATCTAAACTGAGAGGGTAACTACTGACTTCAGTTTTTTTGTGAAAGGCAGGTGCATTCTCGTCGATTGGAGTGAAAGGTCATTTTCTTTGAAGGAAATCCATGTTTCCTGGGCAATTAAGTCCGTAAAAATCTTGTAGAATATTTCCAGCCTCTGCCGACCAGTTACCACTGTCACGACCGTGGTCGAATTGACTCGCAAGGGGTAAACATCCGGAGTATGTGGGTCGGTCAATTACCTCAGCTCCCCATTATTACGATGAAAAAATCGTGAATTTGTGGCGGATTCATTGCAAGGCCCATTTAAAGGATAACATCGTCCAGATCGTTGCTCCCCGCGGTCAACCTTGTTTCAGTGGAGTATTGCGGTCGGAAGTTCGCATTTCATTCTTTTTTTTAACGTTTACATAGCAATATCTCACATGCAGTCAGTGATTGGTGTGGCCTTGAACGGTTTCCTCACGAGTAGAACTGAGTTTCTCTCTCGTGGTGCGTTTCCCTCTTGGGTGAAAAAAACAATTTCTGTCATGTACAAGGCTTTCATACCTATAAGTTTCTCGTTTTTATATTTTCAAAAGTTTTCTTGCATGGAAATCCAGTTTTGGGATGGAGACTATTTTTTTAAATGCGAAATAATCTCAATCTATCAGCATGATACAAAATAATATTGCTAGGATCATTTTGTCTGAATACCCAGAATACCTAATGCGTCAAAGGTTTGGAATCAACAGTAAGGGCGTATTACATGCATTAGTTTTCTCGCTGTTCGTACTATTCGCCTTGGTGTGTTGTGTTTTGCGAATCTTCACGTCAGTCGGGCTCACTCGGGAAGAGATCCGGGAAGGTTCAGTCCAAATTGTGCTGACCAAAGGAATAATATGACTAACGGGATGGTGGAGGACAGTTTTTTTCCCACTGTTACGTGGAGGCACGTAAAATGCGCTCCCTATGTATTACGCGAGAGGAGGCGAGCACGAAGGGAGAAGACCTATCGCCGGCCGCACGTGGGAAATGAAGAACGGTTCAGGGCAGCACTTTTTGCGCAGTCGCTGGTTGTGCACGTCTTCCTCCCTCTGATAGGGCGGTTGAATTTCGTGTCCGCGTCACGGCTCGGAACAAGGTGTGAGTGGCGGGGTGAAAGCATGTCGATGGTTATCAACGCATCGATAATCCTGATGTTTCAATTCACTGCATGATATACTCTCGTCTCCGTTTAAAGTGGAGGATGAAGGCAAAGAATTTATTGGAATTATTTACATCACTCAATTATTGCATTCCGATTCTTAAACGGTTGTCAGCAGCTGTCATTTTTTTTATAAATTGGTAGGTCAGTTACTTTTTGCTACATTTTCTTATCTAAATCTTGTCCGTCTTTATTTGGCCCATGTATGTGCTTATTAATTTCTCAAAATGATTAGTTACGAATGAGAATGAATTGACATTAGGGTAAAGGCAGTAGGTTTTCTTCAGAAGGATGACGAAGGAGTAGGATGCTGAAGACCAAACGGAAGGATACGGTGAGAAACGAGGAGGTATACGGAAGGATACGGTGAGAAACGAGGAGGTACACAGAAGATTTGAAGAAGAAAGAGCACTGTGGAGCACCATACGCCAAAGAAGAACACGGTGGGTTGACCATGTCATGAGACACAACAATTGCGTGGGAAGCATAATGGAGGGAAAAAGTGAAGGGCAAGTCCCCAGAGGAGGACCACGAGACATGTACTTAGGGCAAGTCAAGAAGGATACGGGGAAGAAGAACCATAGGGAAGTGAAGGAACTGTCATGGGATAGGGAGAAATGGAGGGCTGCAGTATACCAATCCTATGATTGTAATACAATGTATGTATGTAAATATATTGGAAGTGAGGATTTTCGCTGTAATACCATTTTGTGTCCAGAGTGTTGTTGGTCAGGTTTCCTAGTGTCAGCTGAAAGGATTCGGCGATTTTTGTGAGGTGGGTCTCCGATTCTGGGTTTATAAGTTGTCGTGAATGTAATACTTTCCGATGAACCATGGTGCGTCTGTAAATTACCACAAAATATTGGTCTGAGATGTAGAAAGTGTTTTAAGGTTAGTTTTTTGTATCGACCACCACATTGCGATATGAAGTATCCCTTCACAACTGTAAAACTGCAGTGGAAACGGCTTAGTTATATAGCGTTACAGCTAATGCTGAGAGTGTGCCTGCATACCTTTTCTCGCGATTCACTGGGGGCTGATGTATTAACGACGCAATATCGCCGAGTTCGGCATGCGTAGACTGGCGCATTGTTACAGATACGTTAGTTTGAATGAACTCTTCCCCCTCGTTATCAGTCATATGTTTTTAGGCGACCCTTCTTTCTCGGCTTCAACTATGTAGTATTGACGAGATGATGTCACCGGGTAAGGCATACGAGCCCTCCAGGGCATTGTCTTCGCGTGGTTTCGTGTTTTCTCGTCTGAGGGTGCGTTGTTAAACTTTGGCGGTCACTCCCTTCAGCCCCGCTTTTGTTTGGATGTATTCGTCTGGGCCTATTCATTACATTCTTGCACAACTACCCTTGAATTCTTAGATACTGTTTTAATTTCCCATTTGACTGTTGGGCAACCTTTGCGCCCTAATTCTGACAGGTCAACATTCGCCAAAAATTAACGAAAAAAATGAAATGAAGTTATTTCTGTATCAGTTAATGTAGAATTTTAACGTTAAAAGTTAACTCTTTTAAAAAGTAACGATTAAATTAAATAGTTAACCACATTTTTAACGATTAATTATAATCGTTAACTTTTTTAATCGTTGATCCCAACTATGACATCGATTATTTTAAATTATATTCTGTACTTGAAATAAAACCCTTAGTCACTTAAATCGTTCATTTCTTTAATCCAAAATTTTGTAGTGTGGATATAACATTTGTACGAAACTGTATTAATAGTTCTACACTCACGAAGGGAACTCGTAATAAAAGATATAAGTACATGTGATAGCCGATAAATTTATTGCTTTCAGTAGTTTATGTGATGCATATTTTTCCATTGTTTACGGCAATCCCTGAGCTCTTACAAATCTCTAGTGTTGTGCGAATCGATGTTGTGTCCGTGTAGGTGGGAGAGAGGTAGGCTTCGCTTGGAATCCGGATGGATGTGAGTGTGGTGATGGCCGCGGGTGAAAAAGGAAGATAGAGAAGGGAGACCACCCAGCACTCCCCTCTCCTTTCGCTGATAGCCAATACATTCGTCCTCCCATCCCTTCACCGGGTGCTGCGACCAAGGGCTGACCGCCACCCTCGCTGGGAATCGCCCCCCAGGCCCATTGTCGCCACATTCGTCTCGCTGGAGAAATCGCTTCTCCTCGGAGGCTGCGAGGTGAACCTCCGAAAGGGAAGAAGAGTTGTTGCCTCGTGGCGGGTGGCTGAGAAACGAGCGGGCGGCCGTCTCCCCCTGGGGCGGGAGAGGTCTCTCCCGAGGGCCGGTTTGCGGATGGAGAAAGGCCGTGCGGCGGGAAGGGAGGAGAGGACGAAGAAAGGTGGCTGTGCGCGTGCTGTTGCCGGTTACATCCGCCGCCGTCACGCGTGACAGTTTCGGGGCCAGCCGCGGTTGCGTCTGCGTTTATGTGGGAATCGCCGCCGCCGCCTTCGGATGTCGGAATGCGTGGGGGCCGCGCCGTCGCTCGGGTGTGACCGAATGCGGTGCGGGGGGGATCTCTTCTCGGTCTTGCTCGGTGGACAACACCGCCGCCGCCGCGGCTATGTTGACGCCTCGTAACCCCCCGCTTGTGTGTGCAGCGGTACCGTCGCAATTAACTCGGTCACATTTTATTACGTTTCCAGCAAATAAATGGTCTCGCATAGTTGGGCATTATTGTTTTGAAACCGCTATCCTCTTGGTCAATCCGGCTGAAGCCGGGCGTAACAACCCCGGTGGGTTTGTGTCACGTTCGTGTTTCTTCATTAAGTCCTCTATCATTTGTTTTTAAATTGTGCCTCGGATGTAACAGGATAATTATTTTCGCCCGTGCCCTTAGGGATAAAATTAAATAAAAAATTTTATGAAGTCCGTCGTAGTTATTGCGATGTATTACTTCCAGGATTTGACAGGAATATGGGAATTAGGGAATAAATTCTCATTGAAGCGACTTCAAGATACGGTATTTTCTTCACTCGAAAGGCAGTGACATTTATCGATAAATCCCTCATTTTTAATATAAAAATGTATAAAATGAAACGTTATTTTGACTCAGTTAAGTGATTTTGGATTATTTTACGCGTGAAATAGTTAGAAATAAAATAGTTACGCATGAAAATAAGATATTTACCTCTCTACATCTTTTATGGATGCTAATTTAGCTTTATAATATCTTTCTTCTGGGAAAATAAAATAAAGATTCTATTTGAGTTCAAAAACAATTATTTGCGGATTATTTCACTTTTGAAAGTAAATATCTTCTTGATTATTCGTAATTGCCGTTTAACGAATTCTTAGACCGCATTTATTAACGATTATAAGGAAGTTATGTCAGTTTATTGATAGGGAATAAATATGAGAAAGTGGATTAGGGAGTTCCTTTATTATTAGGGAGGATCTTATTAGGGAGTTTCGGTATTTTCTTTTTTACTTTTTCCACTAAATAAGTTTAGTGTTTACTGTTATTCAATTCGCCCCCAAGAACTTCCAACGACGCTTATGCTCAGATTCAGCGTGAGAAAAATCCCGAAGCGAGAAGAGCTAGGTGGACTTTTCAATAGAACTCAAGTCTGCGACTTAGAATTCAAAGAAAAAGATGTTAAGGAAAAACAAGTTATATGCACTTATAAAAACAAGTGATAAACACTTAAACTGCAAATAATTTCGCACTGTAATTCATCAATCATGCCATATGTGGACAGTGAAAGGCTTCCGGTATCAACGTTTCATCCAGCCACCAATGGAATTTCTTGTTTCCCGATTAACATTAGCGCCCGGTCTCTCCACTTTCTGGGGGGAGGCAAGAGGCCCTGCAATGAATTATGACCACGGCCACCCCGGAGTTTCTCCCTCACATCCTCCTCCCCCCCTTCCCCATCCCTGCAATCTCAAGCGTGAGCAGGAAGCGAGGGAATCCATCTTCGAAGCGGACCCGTGTGTTCTCCAGCTCATAATTTCATCCCCATCCACACAACCGACGCTCCCTCCCTCCGACCTTTAATTACCGCGGACGCTTCCGTCTCGTGCGCCGGCTTCGAGGATTGCCCAGTCGTCGGCCTTCCAATGGCCTTTTGCCGGACAAGCCGTCCTAACTCCCACCTTTCGCCTCGGCCGACCGACCCCCGTGGACTCCTCCGAGCGTCCCCTCCTTTCCCCATCGCCGGCAGGTGTTCGGCAGGTGGACGCCGCAGTCCTCTCCTCGGCACTGGCTCCTTCGCGAGTCATGCACCGCGTCCCATTTTCTCCTCCTGTCTCCCTTCCCTCTGGTCGATCACGGCACCTGCGTCCCATCGGAATTGGCGAGGGTGTTGATCAATCACTGGGGATTGAGGTGGGGAAGGGTGGAGGGCGCTGGGTCACCGGGTCGGATTCTTCCGTTAGGTTGCTGTTGTGTTACTTTTTGGATTCTGGCTATTATTCTCTTCAGCCCGGTGGTCATCTCCGGAGGGGAAGGAGGATGGGGGATTTATCAGCTGAGAAATCGAGAAAACTGGGTTAGAGTAGTATTAAGGTACTCCAACTGCTAAGGTTACATTGCACCGTCTAGCCTAACTTAATCCGAAGCTTGATCTAGATGGGAACTCCTTTCCTATACCCATGAGTTCGAACACCCAACCCTCCGGTTGTTAGGCCGGTGCGTAACCAACCTAACAACCACAGCCGACTCTTAAATTAGAATCACGGTGGTGGCCACGAGCGCAGTTGATCGCAGTTGAAATTGTAATATTTTCTATTCGTTAGAACTATGTGGTAATCCATATTGACATTCTCTCCTGGCGAATTCAAACTTTGGAATGACCATTACACGCGCAATGTACTGTGGACTCTCATACATTGTTCGTTGAGGCGCGTACCTTCTGCGCAATATCAGAATGTAATCGAGTAGTACTTCAAACCACGATATTGCTCTAAGATGCGTTTTTGCGCATATTTGTGCATTTTCTTCAGCAGCATTTGCGGTGTTAATCTTGTACCGCACTCAATTTGTTTTTAACAACCAATTTCCGCCCGCACTTCAGTCTTGAAGTGCATATAGTTGTAGCAGAACTGTAGCAGATTTAAGTGTCCCTATTATCTAGCATGTTTGCATGTAGTAGCCTAGTTGTATATGTTGCAACAGTGTATGTGTCGTGATCTTCACCCCCTGCCACACACCCTCGTGGTGGCTGGCAGGGAATCGTATAGATAATGTAAATGGATGAATCTGCATACCTATGATTAATCAAGGTCTCCTATCGCAGCCTTGTTATTCCCGGGAACCCATGAAATGGCAATATTCACTCCCTTCTCCTTAGACGACCGAAGACATCCAAAAAATCCTTGGATTTCTAGGATGCCTTGAGTACGCGCAGTCAAAAGTTGCAATTTTCTTTAGGGAGTCAGAGCACTCAAAGGTAAAATCTCTAGCGCATGCCTTTCGGCGCAAATTTGCGTTGAAAGCATCTCCTCGGTGCTAACGCTACACTCGCAACTTTCCATTCAGACACGAGATATGACCGACAAGAATGCACAGTATGGACCGGAGTACTGCCCTGAGACGTCTGAGAACATCGATTTGAATTCATAGGCCGCCTGTGCTATTTTAATTCAAGGTTCTGATCTGGGGATTGGCCATGATAGGTGTTTCGGAAAGCCTGTTAAATAACCATATCGATTTAAATCTCTATGTCGTCGGTGCTGCTTTTAAAACGGACGCATGTGGGAGAGGGTAGCCCTAAATACGTCTATTAAGTTAGGATTGAATCAAATATTTAAACAATGGTGAGATTTTAAGGATTTATGGATAAAATTGTTAAAATTGATCATAATAATATCCTCTGGCATATGCAATAGTGTCCTGCGTCAGCGATGAAACCTAAAATAAAACAGGTTGAATACGCACCTGTGACAAGCAGCAATTCCATTTGAATTATTTTCTCCGTCCATCGGGTGGGACGTTATCTGTGGACCTCTTTCTTTAATGGTAACCTATTTCTGACACCTCCAGCGTCTCTACTTCGCTCCTAAAATCCACACTTGTCTGAAATGGCTACTCTATTTCGTAATTGACTTCAGTTGTCGGTCCCCTCCCTCAACATGCTCCGATATATTGTAGTAATTATCATGAATGGTTTCAATCCTCTCCTACACCTGGCGCCTGGCAACAGAAGTAGAGGTTTTAAAGGGAAAAGAGGAAGTGTGGTGCGAAATATGGCGTCACCATGCTCTCAACTAAAGCCGCTTAAGGGTTCATTGTTTTACATCCTCTGCGAAGGCTGCAGGAACGAACTTAGAATGCTCTCTGGCTGGCATCTAAATGGATTACCTAATGAAATAGCGGTCTGGATTTGAATTTGGGCCCTTAGCGTTGTACCCTTGCGCACTTCTACCCCTTCTAAGGGTAAAATCAGAGGTAATTTGCAGTATTGAGCTGTACGTACCTGTAGTAGTAGTAACCATCTAGTTGCACGCAAGTTAATCTCTCATCAAACCTAATTCATTAGGATCCCATACACTGGCTGCATACTCAAGGTGGGGCCTAACTAGTGAAAAGTAGCATCGCTCTAGTTAATGTCTAGGTCGCTGTTAATGGTCGCTGTTAATGTCGCTAACACAAGTCGAAGTCACATCGGGAGTTCCCCAGGGTAGCGTAGTAGGTCCGCTTCTATTTCTTTTATACATAAACGATTTGGGTACCGTAGTTAGTAGTAACCTTAGACTTTTTGCAGACGATGCGGTGGTGTACAGGGGTATATCGAACGAAGAGGACACGAAATCACTTAGCAAGGATTTAGATGCAATTCAAGAGTGGTGCGACAAATGGCAGTTAGAACTCAACCTTAAAAAGTGTGTAGCTATCAATTTTTGGAGGAGGAATAATTCGATAGAGCGATCCTATAGAATTAATAACACGAAGATCGAAAACGTTGAAACCGTAAGATATTTAGGTGTAACAATCACTAAAGATTTATCGTGGGGAAGACACATAAGGGAAATATGCGGCCGAGCGAAGAGAAAGCTAGGATTTATAAAAAGAGTACTTGGGAAATGTGATGAGAAGACAAAAGAGCGATGCTACTTTTCACTAGTTAGGCCCCACCTTGAGTATGCAGCCAGTGTATGGGATCCTAATGAATTAGGTTTGATGAGAGAACTAGACAGTGTGCAGCGTAGAGCAGCTAGGTTCGTCAAAAGGTGTTACGATAGGTTGAGTAGTGTATCAGAATTAATACAAGAATTAGGGTGGGAATCATTATCAGAGCGTAGGTTAAAGTCCAGATTAAATCTATTGGAGAAATTTCAATCGGATAGCTTTACTGAAGATGTTAGGCACATATTAAAAACACCAGCGTATTATGCTAGATTCGACCAGATAAATAAGATTAGAGAGATAGATTGTCGTACAGATAGATTCAAAATGGCATTTTTCCCCCGTACTATAAGAGAACAGAATAGGCAGCATAGGAAAGGGATAGGTAGAGGAAATATTTTAGAGTATTCTGTAGTGCATGATGCATGTATTAACCCCTCAAATACTGTAGATACTAACAATCTAGTTGCATGAGACCCTTTAGTTGCTTGCTTGCATGTTAGTAGTGTATGCTTGGTGATCTTCACCCCCTGCCACACACCCTCGCGGTGGCTTGCAGGGTATCGTGTAGATGTAGATGTAGAACTCTTATATGTAACATGTTTTCACGTAGTAGTAGCATTGTAGCTAGTAATTTCATGTAAATAGCGCATGGTTGGCGATCTTCACACCCTCGTGGTGGCTCAGAGGGTGTTGTGTAGATGTAGATGGAGTAGTACTTCCACTTTTTTGTTCCACTTTCAATACTGGATTCTGGTAATGCCTGAAATTAAATATACATGAGAGTCTTCACTCGGATTCTGTTTGTCTCTATTGGATTTGTATATAATACTATGTGTAAAAACGTATACGTAGATTTGGTTCACGAGGTTTGTGTTTTTAACCTCTGCTTCTGCATCATGTAACGTTTAGACAAGACCCAACTTCCTGCTGAAAAATAGAAAATGATCCGATGAATTATATTCCTTTCTATTGCGTATCCATTTTTTTCAATTCTGTTCTTATCGCTTTTATCAGTTTAATAAAATTCATGGAGCTCTCTACAAATTCCAATGATTATTATTACTTTTGCTATTAGTATTTAATGGCTTTGGTGGCGCATCGAATGCTGTACATCATTTTACCATACTTTGCTTCCTGTCTTATCCGTTTCATCTACACCTTTGTGTATTATCTGATCCCCGTAAGCAATCTCAGTATTACTGATAAGAATTTTTCTCAACGACATATGTACAGATTTGGTTTGTATTATCTCTACGAAGAGAGAATACATCAATCTAGTGGTAGAATTGGGTATTAGGTGCTCCAACGTCTAAGGTTATATAGAACTGTCTAGCCTAAGTTCAAGAACCTAAGATGAACGCAAAATCCATATAGGAAGCGGAATTCTAACCTTCGATCCTTGGGTTGCTAATGCCGATGCGTTATCGATATGACAACCTCGGACGACATACATCAAGAGTCATCCCAGTGAATTTATGTGACTCTATGTTGCTGGTGGCGTATAAAAAATTCCTGGACACGAAGGAAACATCGACATTGTGAAAGCATCGGTTTTTATAATTGTCCCATGCTTGAGATTTGGTGAACTGGTGCGATGTGATCATAGCAGTTGAAGCGCTTAAAACCAAAATTTACTACTTCTTGAAATTTTGATTTGCTAAGACTCCCAACTACTCTTTTTAACAAAAAAAAAAGGTGGTTGCATTGGTACTAACTAGCTGTATCGGTACGCACTCGGTTTCCGATGATGCAAGTGGCGTTTGATCGGCAATTTCCTCCCGCGAGCTGGCTCCTTGTGGTGAATCTCATGGCACCAATCCGTGGAGGCTTCTGGAGAGGTCCATGACCCCGAAGGGTCGCTCATCGACTCGGGTTCGATCGAAATTTCCCACGCTGTGCCAATTGCGCCACGATTCCTATAATCGACCTCCTCCTCTGCACCCTTTCTCATTCCACTAACTCCCGAATAATGGCAGAATCCGTATGCCTAGGTGTTTTTCGTGTATCGCTAATTTAACAGACAAAGATGCGGCGATTGGGAGCGTGTAATGAAGATTGATTATGTTTTTCCGGCCAAAGATGTAATTTTCACCAGCTGAGCCGTTAACACTGCAGACTGAGTATCCGATACAAGTTTTTGGTTGAGGAGGTAATAGCTGGCCAAACTTTACAACGTTTGCTGACATAAATCCCTGGCCTTATTGCATGTGCATGCTTGGTGACCTTCATCCCCTACCGCACTTCCCCGCGGTGGCTTGCAACATTGCGTTGGTGTAGATGAAATCAACGATTTCTATCGATTCTCATCAGGCGATCATTCTAATAATGGCTCGTGAGTTATTCCCCAAAATCTCTGCTTCTTCATAATGCATTCACAATATTTGAATATTTTTGCGTTAGAATTTTACGGATAAGGATAATGTTTAACAGAATCTCAGTCAGACCTATTTCTCTACAGTTTTCTTGATCTTGCCGTTCAAAAGTACTTTCAACTGAACTTTTTATGTCATGATATACTTGTCCTCAGGCGTCGGAAGTATATGCTTCTGTCAAGATCTGAGTGAAAATCTTTTTCTTCCCATCTTGAATGGAGTCGAGCCAGAAAGGAGGGTTGAAAGAATCCAGGTGCAACAATCTTCTTAAACGTGGAACCGCACAAAAAAAGCAATCGATCGGAGTAATCGGTTATTGAACCTCGCAGTCTCTCTTTCCGGCGATAAAAAAAAGAATGACGCTGTGCATAAACATAAGGAAACGTGCGGAAAGTCGTGAGTTTGCATGGATTTTCACAACCCGGAGCCAAAAGAGAGAGTCTCTCTCTCTCTCCCCCCCTTCCCTCACCGAATCCTCCGCCACCCCTTCCTCCTCAGGGCCCGCTCACATTCGCCCCCGATCTTCAATCATCGACTCCCGGGCGCTTCGCTCTCGAGGATGCTGTTAATGCGGCGAAAAAAATCACCCCCGCTCCACGACTCGGCGGCACATGAATTACGAGAGTGAATAATTGGGCGGCGCGACCAGTAATTTACGCATTAAACGCGCACTTTGGGAGTCCACTGCCCCCGGCGCGTCGTTTGAGTGTAACGGATGATGTATGTTTTTCCTCGGATGGCGGTCTTGTTTCTCCCCACTGAAACGAAATGTCGTGAAAGTAATCACTCCCGCCGGCCCCCTTTTCCCGAGAGCTTTTTCGTGCGTCTTTACCTCTCGTGGTTTTCGGATGCACTCGCGGTGATTTGTCAGGCTGGGATTATCGGCAGGGAAAGCAAATAATAGGCGAGCTTGAATGTTTCTGGCCCTTCCCTTCTCATGGATCGAGAGAACGCTCAGTTCAGAGTATCGCGCGGCTTGCGCGTTTATTTTAAACGGGAAAATTACCCATCGGAAAATTCGATATTTTATCCGGGAGAGATCTCGAGTGTGTTAAGTTGTTTTTTTTCGCCGTCAAGGTGAAAATGATGGTGATGCAGAAAAGTGAAGTTCTGCTGTGAATTCGCGCTGCCATGTATTTGAAGTTTCTTTTCCTACCCTTGAGAAGGAGATGCGATGTACAATGTTCTATCCACAAAAGAGAAATGTCAGCTCATTACGGCTGACAACTATCAAAAAAATGAGTTTGCATGAGCAACTATCTGCTCGTCTTAAACTCCGACATTGACTATTATTCGGGATGGAAATGAATCATAAATAAAATTTAGATTGATACATTTCACCATATATTCGTTCAGATGGGTCTTAGGGAAAATAGGGGTAAACTGGTGGAAAGCAGGGGAGAGATCCACTGTTTGAGGACTCATGAGGGCGTCATTTCTTCACACTTCGAGTGTGAAGAAATGACGGTATCACCACGGCTATCGGGACCAATGGAAGTTCCTCGAAAGTAGGGTGACGTCCTAGAATTCCCCGAGAGGAAGATGATTCTCCATACTTACCCATAATTTTATCAGCTGATAGTGCTAAACAATATTTCCATAGATATTCAGCATAAAATATTTTTTCTAGACAAAATGTTTTATCTGTTTCTCCTGTTACCTCCCAATTCTTTGCTTTTATGTAAATCTCCAATCAGATTATAATTATTGGTAATAAAATGAGTTCTTGCCGAGTTACAATGGCGCGTATTTTGTGGTAACACTATGATTGCGTTCTAGGAAACTAAATCGGCCGCCGATTTGTTGATGAATTTGTTTCGAAAAGTACAGTGCCTTGATTGGAGATCAAAGTTCATGCATTGATTTTTAATGGTGAAAACCGCACAGCTACTTCGTTATGTACTCACAAAATGTTGAGGCCAATGTCGCAGGAACTGTGAGTTAAAGTAAAAAGGTATCGTGGAGGTATCATCAAACGTGTTGACATTTTAAATTTCTATGTAATAGGTCATGATATCCCGGTTAGAGAAGCATTGCATTACTGACCCGAGGTGTCAAATCGAGGAGAGGCCTAATTGGAATTGTCTCGGTACACCCACGTTGTGAGATGTTCTGAAAACCAGATTTTTGTAGGAAAACAATTGGCGAACAATTAAAATAGCTGGAGGAGAAAACTTGTGATAATTATTGAATTTTCTAATAGTGAAAAGTTCCAAAGTAATTTACTTATGAAATGCTCACATGAACTCAAATTAAAACAAATGGCTCATTCGTAAAATTCAACGTCAATTAAAAGTTCATATCTCAGTGTGGCAAGAGAAGTAAATCTAAATGCAATTACATAAATTTCTCAGCGTTTAATGAAACTTATGCTAAATGTATGCCTAACCAATGAATATCGGACTCTTCAGTTAGGACATACGGTACTGCAATGTCTTTATTTCGACTTGATATTTCTCGGCTTCACTAGAACTGTGCATATTGGATTCTTATTTTCCACAATTTATTTCTACGACTAGATTTAAGTTCTGAAGTTGTGGATTGAACATTTTAATCACTTTATTATAAGTGAACAATAATTTTCGCAGTGGGATGAATTAAATTTTCTTCAGCATTTACGTCCAAATAGCGCGAGTAAAAAAATCTTTATTTAATAATCTATCGCTTGCGATCCTTAACGTAATGTGTATGCTCTGTATTTGATTCACTGTAGGCAACGGAAATCTATAATGAAGTGAAATTATTGAGTACTCTATTTTAATGTTCTTAGTTTTAGACCTTTAGAACAAAGCATCATGAGAAATAGATTGAATTGAAGTAGTAAAGGAAATTTGTGAATAGACTTTTCAGAGAGATCAAAGAACGTATACTTCTCTATCTTGCCAGAAGTTAGTGAGGTAGGAGAAATTTTTTGATGGCATTACAAAGGCAGCGGGAGAAGCCTGAAGACTATAGTACATTTATATGCGCAAGTGGTAAGAGCACAGATTGTAGAGAACAAAGCGGTTCAGTTCGTTTTAGTGTATTTTGATTATAATATATGAATATGTAGGTTAATAAGATGATAGCCTTCACCACGACTTCAACAGAGGAATATGCCCATTCATTAAGCAACAATGGAACGGTTTTACTGATGTCTTGGAGTGCTTTCCAGGTCCGATTACTGGAGGGATGGGAGTAAGTGTGGTAATTTATGAGTACGATTCTGCAGCTATGGTCATGATTACAAGGTGGATTTTATCAGTAATCCATGGGGATATTTCTGCCAATAATCAGTGTTAGCGTGGATTCGAAGACATACCTAAATAATTACAATGGAAAAAGGTCGCTGATTGGCCGGTATAACTCATCATCGGCCCTTATTAAGTGACTTTTGCTGTTCTGCTGTGCATGACAGGTGGGGTACGGTATAATGAACAACATTTCTATCATGGCAAATACTCCCAGTTGCGAGCCTAGTTGAATTTTAAACAACAGGTGTTACGGAGTTTGTCGGTAAGAAGTAGTAAGAGTTGAATGGCGTATTCGATCGAAGCATGGCCTTAGCATACCGGCTCGTGGCAAACGACCCATTTTCCCACGACATAACAACTTTCTCTGCGGAGGAGATTTTCGCTAACCGCGCCATCGGTGGAAGGCGGGCAAAACATGAGAGTCACGACAGTGAGCCACTGAGACTATGCGCATCAAGAACGATAAAATTCGCGTGATGGTGTGATTTGCGAGGATTTATACTGCTTTGGAATTAAGTGCTTGCCGTAAAACTTCAGCTTGAAATAAATTACGCCGGCCACCCTTGTACAATTAAGTACAAGCGTTTGAGTTTCGCGTTCGAGAACAATCATTACTAGTGATGTTTTTTCGCTTTATGACTCATTAATACACCTTCAGAAGAAGAAAGTCCTGGATGCATCTGGCGATGGGAGCACGTAGTACATTCTAACATTCTCACTTTAACAGGCATCATTGGTATTGGTATGAATGCATGCGATACTCTTTAGATGGAAGATTTTCTGCTAATTTTATTAACCTTTATTGCATCGTCTACCTAACACATGTTCTTAATACTTAGTTACATATCTATTTTTGCATATTCATAGCGCGCGTTTGGTCATGATTCACCTTGCTGAGGTTGGCGTGGTCCACCGTAGATGCCCATAAATATTTCTTAGCATTATCGCAACACCCGCTATATTTGTCCATAGGGGATACTATTGCATGCTAAAATCTGGTGCTGTGATAGTTATGTACGTAAAACGTCTTTAGACCACTGATATTAAGGCATGAATTCAAATGCATACATGGAATGTTTTATTTCACTCCAAGTTTTTCCAATAAGTCGGCGTCTGAATATGGTTATGCCTACATTTTCGGTAGGTTTACGTTGAATACGTTTTGGAATATTTCCCATGAGCGATGCGAAAGGCCTTTAAAACCTCAGCGCTTATCCATAGATAGAAACTGCTTAAATCTTTTTCACAAAACCTACTGCTCTGTTCGTCATCGTTTACTTACCTACTCTCTGCAAAATATATATTTTCGCGATAAGAACCCCCAACACAGAACGGGTTTGATTTTTTTTTCGAGAGATCGCAGAGACAGTTCTGGGCAGCTATGACTGGATGATTTCTACGACATCATCAATTTTTCTGGGAATCCTGTCGAACTCGAAATCCCCTTGGATAAAAAATAAACCTGTCCTTCCAGCCCTGAGCGTGTGCATTTCACGCATGCCTATCGGATCAGTTTGAGCTGATCTCAACCCCCACTTGTCGAAGACACCTTCGCGGGGTTGGTCGGGAAGCTTCGGGTCGATATCAGGTCGAGCAAGCCATGACTTGGGGGACGTTATTAATTTCACCCCGTGCTTCTGCCACATCGTTAAAATGCCTCAACGTTCGAAAGTGGAACCGTGGTTAAATCGTCTGGACCGGAGTCGAGGCCCGCGGGCTATCGGGCATCCAAATTTCGGGAGGGTATTATCCGATTAAGAGAGCATCTGTATAATTGAGGGTTCGCGACTCTCCCCCGTCCCGCCGCAGAAAGTAGGCGGGAAAGGTGCCCCCCGGGGGCGCGGGCGTGTCTCGGTCATACGCCCTCCGAAGGCATTCATTGCCGGCGCGAATAGAGGGGCGGGGAGTGGCTTTCCGCGCCTCCCTGGGAAAGGGAATGCGTTGGAAGGCCGTCGCGGCGGGAGATCGTATCGAAGGACTCGTTTCCAAGCACGAGGAGGACGACACAGTCGTGGGGCAAAAAATAAAGTAGATGAACGAGGGATCGGTCCGAGAGCGAGAGCGGTCACTTATTGAGGGGAGTGGGTGAGGGAGGAGAGGGGGCACTGTCCGGAGTATGGAGCGAGGCGGTTTGTCCCTAGACGGAGGAAGGGGGCGGCGAAACCTCGTCTTTGAGTTGCGGCGGCGAGAGGGCGTGTCGCTTTGAAGTTCTCGTGTTATGTGTGTATACGTGTGTGTCCCGTCGTCCAGACGATGGGAACTGTCCCGGGACTTTCGCGCGGGCAAAGTGAAAGACTTTCTCTCTCTTTCTTTCCGTCTCCCTCTCCGTTAAGCGTCCCATCCTCTCCCTCGTATTCTTTTTTTTGTGTGTAAGCGGGCCCGCAATTCTTGTCTCGTCCCTAATAACCCGTTCACTTCGCCCCGTCTCAACTGCGCTGCCTCCTCTTCCCCGCCAAATCCACCACCCCCCATCTCCCCCCGTAAGCCGTCAGGCACGCCCACTTCCATTCATCCCGGCTCCTCCTCCGCCTCCACTCACACACGCACGTGTGCAAACTCTCTATTACACCCGCCTCGCTCTCTCTCCCACGACTCCTCATTCACACGTCGGTTGGGAGAAAATGAAGTGGATCTTTTTATTATTTTTTAAGAATCTCTCCGTCCGTCTCGGAAACAAGATTTTATGACGGATCCATGTCAGTTGTTTTTGTTGCGGTCCTTTACCCCTCGTGCGAAATAAAGCAGTTCCTACGCCGGACGCAGTCGAGACTTGAGGTTCAAGTTTTTCTCGAGGGGGTGATATGAAAGTTTCCTGTTAATTCATTTGCGGTCCTTGTTTTCAAGACCTTAACCGTGAAAAGGTTTATTCCGGCCCGGTTTTGAGTTTTTCTTTGCCGGTTAACATGATCGATGGAAAAATTTATCCCCTCGGGTGCCTTTTCCAAAGTCAGTCATTCCCGAGCTTGTGTACTGTCTCTCAATGAATTCACGTATTCAGTTTTTCTCCCTCATTGATCGGCTTACTTTCATGAGATACTTCCAGAAACCACCTTCATGAATTCATTATGGATGAGGAAAGCAAGTTTCGTATTTTTTTGCGGATTGAAAGTTTCTTAAATTAATATGCACATTCATAAAGTATGGTGATTTCTATATAGAAACTTCTTGCCTTTGGAGACAAGGCACGAATTATATGATGCAGAAATAGAAATATTTTTTTCGTTACCTATCTGATGGATTTATTTCTGATTTAGTAGCCGAACTGGAAAATACAAAATACAAATATATGAATCATAAAGCGTGTATTATATATAAGATTATCCAGTCTAGTTGTTGTACGGTATAAAATATACAATAAATACTTTCCAGTGATTTGTGGATCTCATCTCATTTATAAGCGTTGCGATTAGAGGTTCAGACAGGAATTCACCCAGTACTATCTAGTTGTATCCCTTTTGTTTGAGTTGGGATGCATACAGCTGGTTTTTTTTATCCTTATCCTTTCCAGCAGGCCATTTTTTATCACTTTTGGTGAAGGGATGAAGGTTAACTCCAAAAACCTTCCTGATATCCATATCGATGTGCCTCCTAAATGCACCACCTGTTAGCACTGGAATCAACGGTGCTATTCAACCTATTGTATTGAAAATTTACGGTGGAAAAAGGTTTCCGAGATCGAACTATGGCTTGCGTGAATCCGCAGACCTCCATGCTATCCAGGTTTCTGATCACAAAGGCAATTTTTAAGGAGGATTAATATCACCTATGTCTCATTCGCTGTTATACGGTCTATTAAGATGGCACATGCACGGCGGAATCGGGCTTCAAGGAAGTTACCACCGTTCACGAGAACATATCCAATAACTTATAGCAAAGGGTATTAAGCTCTTACCTTAAGATATTTACTTTTCCTCTGGAAATATCCCTCATCCTTGATGGCCGCATATAGTGGCCAAATAAATATCTTACATTTATCCTACTGGCGTCAAAACCCAAGTAGTTGTTTGCAGTATCAAACCCTGCCTCGAGCATGGATGTTTTCTTTGTCTAAGCAGAGAGCCTACTTTAGTTAGTTATATACCGTGGCACATCCTGTACACTGAGTAAACCATAACCTTAGGTTGTAGTGATGGCTTGAGTACTGGTCTCCGATCCCAAGGACACGGGTGTAATGTCGGCAGTGGTCGATTTTACTCAGTGGGCCCTAAGTGAGCGTGGTGAAGAGAGGATATTTAGCGTAGCATTCCGATAATCGGATGATACGCAAAGCATTTGACCCCATTGTGATCTTTCGTTAAGAGCACATAAATGCCCACACCGGGTTGCTCTCCGCAGTTCCTTACCCCCTATCCCTACCCCTTACCAAAATACCCATCTGTTTTCAATGTGAAAATAACCGGCATTGTCGTTCGCTTCCGATTTTGGCAACGAAATCACCGCAGGTAATTGTCCGCAACGACTACAAAACCGGTAGTTTTATATTCAAATCCTTCATGTTGGATATCCTCGTAATACTGTAGTTTTGTGTAGTAATGGGGTAGGTACCTATGCCGAGTTGATGCTACTTGCTGTGATTAATATTTGTTATTGGTACGATTACAATTTTGATATTCGGCCTCTCAGTTTACAGCATAACCAAATGGTACACATTTTTTTAAATCCTAATCTAGATGTATTCCATTTGAGATAACACTATTTCGATGCTGCAACCGTTAATGTAAACCGTGTGGTTTCCATGGCGTTCGTGTTTTTAAGACACTAACGCTTGTGTCATCCTGATAAACTTAAGTTGATATCATGTGAAACTCAACTTGCTCTCTTTTCCCACGATATTTTAGATTCTGGCGAAAATAATATACCAGTGGATGCAATATTTCTCGATTCCAAGAAAGCTTTTGACAAGGTGTCTCATAGCAAACTAATTTTGACATTAAAATCTTATGGGTTATACAGTAATATTATATCATGGATAAATGATTTCCTACATGATCGAGTTCCAAGGGTTGTTTTGGACGGTGTTACCTCCCCGGCAATTGAAGTCACTTCAGTGTCCCACAAGGTAGTGTGATGTTCTTCTCCTGTTCCTTCTGTACATAAATTCTTTCAATAAGAAGGTCAAAAGTAAGCTTCGTCTATTTGCCGATGCCAAAGTAGACTACAGGGAAATTCTATGCCCAAATGATAAGGAATATTTAAATGATGACCTGTGATTAATTTAAAAATGGAGTGATACATGGCAGTTAGAATTAATTTTTTTTTAATGAGTGGTAATGAATTTTTGGAAAAAGAATTGTTCTCCTCCTAGCACGTACAAAATAAATAATGATGGATTGGCAAACGTGGAATCCATTAAATATCTTGGAATAAGCCTGAAACATGATCTGTCCTGGGGTAAACACATGCGTGAAATAATGAGGCAATCTAATCGTAAACTGGGATTCATCAAAAGAGTATTGGGTAAATGTGACGATCATGTAGTCGAAATCAGCTACTTTTCCCTTGTTAGAGCTCACTTGGAATATGCTGCCAATATATGGGATCCCTACGAAGTCCATCTAAATAATGAACTTGAACGTGTGCAGCGAAGAACGGCTAGATTTGTAAAGGGACGGTACGATAATCTTATTAGCGTAACCAGTCTATTAAATAAATTAAATTGGGAATCATTGTCAGATCGCAGGTTGAAATTTAGACTTAATCTCCTAAATAAATTTCAAGATAATATTTTCAATGATGACGTTAAAAATATTTTGCGAACCCCTACTTACTATGGTAGACTGGAACATGATTACAAAGTTAGAGAATTGATTGCCGATCTGGCAGATTCAAAATGTTCTTTTTTCCTCGTACAATTAGGGATATGAATAGCGGTAAATGTGTCCAGTACGAGTGAATCAATCCATAGCATAGGTAGTTGTATGTTGGTATAAGGACTTGAAGGTAACCCAACTAACAGCAAGTTTTTGCATGCCTACTTTGCTATTTTTATCTTTTTAAATAGTGAAGTTTAGACAAATGTATTAATGCTAATCCTATTTTATGCATGATATGTAGTGCATGTTTGGTGAGAATTCACCCCCTGCCACACACCTTTATGGTGGCCTGCAGGGTATTATGTAGATATAGATGTAGAAATTTCAGCAATCCTGTAGCGGACGAAGTTGTCTCTAATTTTATTATTATAATGGAATGTGGCATTTTTTCGTTCATCCATCAATTACTGATTCTTGATGTTTGAACACTCTTCATGTACATCTACATCTACGTTATACCCTGTAGGCCACCAAGAGGGTGTGAAGCAGGGGGTGAAGATCACTAAACATGCACTATTGACATGCAACTAGGATATTTAATGGATACATCCTAGATAATAGGGTCACATGCAGCTTGCAGGCACTCTTTAAACCATCCCATGCATTCAGATGTATATTTTTTGTTGAGAGTGTTTTTGTCTATTGTGAAAACAGTAATCGACCTATTTCATCCTTTTGTGTGAGGTCTTTCATGCTCCCCTTTGCATTACCATAGAGGAAACAGGTGTACAGGAAATTTTCTTGCTCCCCTGACGGGTATGGTTTGAAAGAATGCCTCGGTCGTGAATGCAGAGTCGTAAAATTGATCACGTAAGGATTTTTTTGCTCTTATTCATAACCGGGGAAATTATGAGTTTGAAGCCAAGTCTGAAACAATGCAATGAATTAAGATTTCAAGTTGAATTTTGACTGATTTCAGTCTTTCATGTCCTGTGCGTGTATGCACTAATTTTTGCCTATTTCAGGGTAAACAACAAGATATGGCACTTATTCCACAGGTTTTATTAGAGGTACAACGCGTTTCAGCGGTTAAGCCATCATCAGGTACCTTAACCTTATCAGGCTTAACCGCTGAAACGCGTTGTACCTCTAATAAAACCTGTGGAATAAGTGCCATATCTTGTTGTTTATCATGATATCATTCCACTACGTCTCGCCGGACACAGTTACGTTATTTCAGGGTCCTTATCATGCTGACGGAAATATTAGGGAAGATAGAGAGAAGTACCAACAGTTGGAAAAAACCAACTCGAGTTTCGCATATTAAATGATAAGTTTTAAATTTAAGATTGAAACAAACGTACGCAGGATAGAGAAGGTGAAAGTAGCTAAGCTCAATATTGAATTCCAACGTTGATTTAGTTTTCAAAACAGTTTTACACGCGTGAATATGATTTACACCCCAGAAATAGATTTTGGGCCATAGTAATAGGCATGCGATAACGGAACTTCCTGGCTGTTCAGATTATTCAAAATGACATTTCTAAGAAAAATATTTATCGACCTTTCAGCATCGTATTTTTCCACTCCGTGGTGTGCGCAGCAATATAAACTCACGGGCCATTGTCATTTGGCCTCTCTTGAGCCAGATTGCTTTCCCTGCCCTAAAAAAGTCAATGACCTTATCAATCGACCGCCGCTCTTTACTCTGGCATTGAAATAAAAGAGTACTTGTTCTAAAGAGTGTCGTGAGCGTGAAATACGTTTGAGATTTCCTAATATACTTGCTCGAAGTATATCTAAACCCTCATCAAGTTGTTGGTAGTCAAATACATTCACCCCCAGGTTCATGCATTTTCAATTCCTTCACAATATCAGAGCTGTAAAACCCTCATATGCAATTGATTTTCCTTCGATGATTATTGTTTTATTTTTTCGTAGAAAATTGAAAAATTATATGGAACTAGAATTCTTCCAGCGTAACGGTATTGTAGGCTAGTAGGTTGAGAAATCATTGGATTACTGATTGGAGAAACCACGTTATAATACGGTAGAATCTTCTGTAGACACGTTGTCCTAGCCTAGTGTTTGCAAAGATACTAGATCCCATTGAGCAGGTAGCGCAAGCATAAGCTAATCAGTTCAATCTCATAGTAGTTCTCCGAGAATTAGTGGTGGACTTAGACTCATTGCATGTATTTCAAATGCTGAGGTTACACTGTACCATCTTAAATTATTCCTAAAATGAACATTACATCTATGCTCAATGCACTATACACTATGCAAATCTATGCATCTATGCTCAATGCACTATGCAAATCTATACGAACCGGTGATCTATGTAGCTCTTAGTTGCATGTCAATTTTCCATGTTTGGTCTTCTCCCCCTGCCAACCACCCTCACGGAGGCTCACATGGTACAACGTAGATGTTGGTGCTAACCCAACGCGCTGCAAATGTAAATGTTAACCCAACGCGCGCCCCACCCCTCCCCCCCGATCTTGGGATTGAGCACGTTTTTTTTCCGGTGATAGGGCTATTATTCTTATTCATTGGGAGTAGTAGTAAAATTTGCTGCTTACGAAACTACTTTGATTATATTGCACTCTCTATCCTAGCCTCCATTCTATGGTTAAAAAAAGGCTTGTTCATGACGGGATTCGAATCCATAACCTTTGGGTTGTCAGGTTATCACGTAACCGACCGCGTCCGGATTATTCACCCAGATTAAGCTCAGTAGAAAGTGTGTTCCTGCATGATTGTGATGAGATTGGTATATTTTAATATACCTTGGGGAACCTTTTGTTGAGTGGTAAACAGTTCAGATTTTATAGGATTGTGATTAATGTCTCGTATAATATGAATGAATACTTTTTATTCAGAATAATTGATTATTTCCAATCTGGCCTGTAAATGGCATATTTTCGTGCAAACCTATCAAATAAAACATATGGGTTTTGATACATCCATCCATCTAATTAAGATACATCTACATAATTCCCTGTAAGCAATATCCTCGTGCGCTCGAATTTCCGCTCGTCATTGCAATTTAATTTTAATTTTTAGTTCCTGTTGAACATTTATTAGTTATTTCGCGAGCAACGTAAATTATAAATAATTCGATAATGTAGTGAAAAGGCTGACTGATTTGCGGAGAAAATAATTGTGACAAGTGGATAATAAACGAGTAAGAGTGGGCACATTGTTTGTAAAAGTAGGTTGAAGCGGGGCTGCCTTTCTTTTTACTGGCAATTTTTTACTGCAAGTCATAAAACAATTATTCTTCACTTTACACAGAACGCATTCAACGATTGACGATCTATTACTCTTCCATCCTTCTTGTTGAGTTTTATCTTGATGTATGGACGTATAAATTCTTGGTCATTTTTGGGCACACAAAGAGAAATTGATAGGTGTAGAGGTCTTAAAATTCTTTGCCATTGAGCGAGCATCGGAAAATATTATTAGGACTTTAACCGTAGTTGAAGGGGAATTGTTGAGGAAATTGATGACTAGTTTTAAGCCTCAGACGACTATGATATTTTACATCTTTTCATTTCCTTGCACGTTAATTAATTATTTTTATGCTAGATGGCTGAAATGAGGTTCGGTTGAAGAGAGGGATAAATGGGTTATTTGACATTCATACTGGTTTAAAAAATAATCGATAAAATTTTAAGCATCCATTCAGAAAATCATGGATTTAATCATGGATTTCTTCGATGCCAATTCTCTTTTTGCAAGTCATTAATAAACCAGTCCTAACATGAATCTTGGAATGCTGAAGGGTGAGACAAACGTTTCTATTAATAAAAAAATGAATAGCCCGGCTCAGTTGCTTTCATGCATTTTTCATGACTTCTTATTTATTTTATTTGACAAAAAATCCAATCGGTGGCATGAAATTTAGCCTAAAGGTTTTGGCTTCTCTAAATGCTCTAATTCCTTTCTTGCTAATACTGGTTGTGAGTTAATCAAGGGCAAAATTGATCGAAACAAATCGTTCGATATGAGTCCAGGAAAACCGTTGGGGATTCCCGAAGAAGGCTTGCATGCACCCAAAACCCATTCGCTCTAAACCAATGCGGAATTGGTGAGTAATCCCTTCGTCTTATTTAAACTGAAATAGTACCGTCCGAGGAACTGTTTTATCGTATCGTAGATGCGATTTTATACACTTTTCCCATTTTTAAAGGTTATTTTTTTCCGATTGCACTGTTGCTAAAATTCAGTGAAAGCAACAGCTTTAAGACAGTTTCGTTGTCCATAGAAGAGTAGGTACTCCACATTGGCTTTACCGGCTCAAATTTCTCTTGAGTGTATAAGAATGAAAAACACTTTGCAGCTACCTTTCTGAATTCAAACTCGTGTCTAAACAAACAGGGTGGGCCACCGAGTTTTGATTTCGGTGAAATATCGACGAATTTTAGGCAGCATAAATCGATGTTATCTGAAATATACCAAGGTGAACAACAACTAGGGGTGAGAAGCTCAAGATATAAATAGATCTGTGTGACATTTTCAGAATACTTTTCATTAATTTGCAACGACTAGTGTATTTATTTTCGGTGAAATTGTAATTTTTTCAATTATAGTGCGATAAATTCACAGTCGTGGGACAGTACTGTATTTCGTGAACGGGAATCATAGTTAGAATGTGGAAATGATTCCATTTTAACCAATATTTTTAATGGAACTAGTTTTACTTCCACACAGATTTTTTGCGCTCAAACCTAGGTTGGGTTATATTAAAAATCTGTTTGGAAATGTTTTATTAATACATAATATAAGAGTCTACAAAATTAGGCCCGAACTTAACTCCTTAAAGAGTGGATATCTCCGCCGACCTTGGCCATTCACGTGGTAGTAGGCACGGATGTATTCTACAAACCACTACATAAATACGACTACCCACTGGAGAAGTAGAAAGGAAACATTTATTCCCAACTAAAGGGGTTAATATTCGATCTCAAGCATCGCTCGTATTCATGGAATTCTATGTCCTACATATCTTTTTGTAAAATTAGTAGCGTAGCTAGTGTTGTTATTGAACTGAATAGCCAATCAAAGAACTTTATATACATTCCAAAATGTAGCTATTTAAACTATTTTATTTAAAAAATACAAGTTAGGATGCTGCCCCTATTCATAATTATACCCTTGTACCACTAATCATAATCGTAATTCATACTTGCGTTCGGAGGCTTCTTCATTGACTTCACCGTTCGTCAAACCACTATTTATAGAGGTTATTTTAAATTTCAAGCTGCTACATTCGCAAAGGTAATTTCGCACATCCTAACCGAACTTAATCCTGATAACAATCCCGAGTTGAGATTTTCACCAGCAACTTTTCGGTTGCCAGGCTCCTGGCCACCACGGCCGGTGCCGGGGTTGATTTGGCAGTATTTTCTAACGGGGAAGGAGGCCAAGTGTTCATCATCCAGAATTGTAGAAAAAGTGTGAACATTTGGGATTACATCTCGAGATTTTTGCCATGAACTTTGACAGGAGAGCGGATTAATTATAACACAACTGGGAGATGTGCCATTCTGCAGCGTTGCCACGAAGAAAAAACGAGTGGGTGCTAATGATCCATTCCTCGTAACAAAATTCGTGTTAAAGTTTCCGCAAGCATAGGCCCTTAAGTTTCTTGCCTCTTGTCCAACCAAAAGGTCGTGGGTTTACAACCTCACAATGGGAATGTAGCGTTTTTTCCTAGTGATTGCCATTTTTCGCATTATGGTGCGATGTAACCCTAGTTTTTGAGCTCATATAAGTATGTTTTCGACTCAAGTGTATGCTAGAGGCAGGTGCTGCAGTTCTCTCTACGAGGGGTTACTTTTTCTTTGTAAGACGTTTTCAATCCTCTGAGCGGTGCCTTTTTAATCTACCCGTTGTCCTTGATGCTAGAACCTGGGAGCACACTACCTTCGTTGTATCTCGTGTAGTAAGATGTTGCTCGCGTTGGAGGACTATAGTGTGCCGCTGGAAAACGTGCCGTCGTGATTTGTGAGGCAATGACTCATTGCAGGAATCCAGAGCACAAATCTAATCTAGGTCGTTCACATCAGGCAACAGAACAACTGAACACAAGTCATATGCCTATTCGAAATGGAATTTTTAGTGTCGCAGATTGGCAGAAATGTGAAATTTAAACAGCCAAGCAGACGCAATAGCGTGAATAAATTGTTATGCTATTCTAAGTTTTGTCGTCATCTTATTTCTTTCACGTCATTGCTTTAAGTGCGTTCTACTCCATGGATTTTAAATTATCAGTATTTTTGATGGAATGTCTTGAAATATTGAGTTAGAATGCATGGGGATCGTTTTTTGGGCGAAATTATTTTCTTGTAGGCATTAGTCAATTTTCACATCTTTTGAATTGATGATTATATTTTGCAAAAATGTTCTATGTCCCTCAAGTGATTCTAAGGACATATCTTGAGATTTAAACGTTTTGTTTTACCTAAATATTAAGTCAGAAATCGATTTTTCAAGTAATATTAAGTATTGATTAAGTTGAAGATTAGATTTGCAAGAAATTGCAATTCATCAAGATGTTAATGTAAAGACCCTTAAATGGTCATCATCATCATTGGTCAACAATCCTAATATTGGTTTGACACAGCTTTCCACTCGATTCTTCCATCGGCCAACCTTTTCATTGTGACGTAATTCTTCTCTTCCTTAAATGGTAAGAAGGCTATAAAAAAGAAAAGCACGGTAGAAAATTATGCGTTGTGTGAAAGAGATGGAGAAAATTTGCTGAATTCAACATAAATTTAGTGCTATAAAATGGGATTAGCAAGGAAAATCCAATGAATGGAATGAGATTTCCAAAAAAGCTTTTTTTTTTGCGAGTGGTAGAAAACATAATAAGTAGGGTCGAAAGTAAATTGTAGCATTGCGTGATATAATTCTCTAGATTATTCTAGTAACTGACGGAAATTTGTCGGCGGAATTATGGCTGTGGTTTAGTGACATCAATAAATGTGAAATGTCTAAATCAGACATAATTTCAACTGCGTACCACATTTGGGTGTCGAATACATAGTTCTAAATGTTGTAGCACGCGGAGAGATAGTTTGAAGATGGCATTTATGTAATTTATGCAGAATATTTCCAGAAAACCTTTTTAAAAGGGAAATTGGAGCGACAGTGATAAGTTGAGCACGCAAAGCTATTTTTACCCGAAAATATTTTTTTCCGTATCCCGGTCAATTTCGCCATCGATCCTATATATCTCGTACGTTATTCACTGCTGTAAATTTTTATTTCTACACCTAAGCAATAATCTGCAAGCCACTATAAGAATATGTTCCAGGGGGGTGAATTCACACCAAACATGCATTACACATCATGTAATTCCACTGTCGACAGCTCATTTCTCTACTTCGAGTGTTCAATTAAATTTTTTCTGGACAGTCGATTACCGAATTCAGGTACAAGAATTTTTCATGCATTGGTATTGTGGATGAAGCGCTTAATCATCATGTCTTCAATGTAGACAATAGGCGCGCATATTCTCGCGAGTACAGTTTCTTAATAGTCGATTGCCGCATCAAAAACGTCGATTATAAGAGTGACTTTCAAAAGATGTAATTAAAAGGACTGACGCCATATCAATAATATGGATTGTAAAGGATAAAGTAACGTGACTTCTGATAGCAACACAAAACTATGCACATTGAAAAATAATAAAACGCATCAGTGATGTAGACCAATAATGAGAACTATAAGATATACTTAAATAAAATATAGACGATTGAAGATAGTGACCTATTTTATTTTAATGATTTCTTTACGATAAGAAAACTCTTAGTTATAAGATGCCATAGTGAACAGTTTTTTTTCATCATCCATAGTTTCTGGAATTAAGCTGTTGTGACATTTGATTAATGTTTTTTTGGTGACGTTCCTTTCCATTAGTTTGACTGAGGTACATTGTACATTGGATGAAAGATGAAACTACAGCTTTGATGAACACGGCACGCCGAAGACCAAAATGTGGACCATTCGAATTTAACACTTTCTTAGTGAAAAAAAAGTAAAACATTCCGATTCAGGACATAGATTGGAGGAGAGATGGTTGGAATTGAACGGCGATTTGTTTCGGGTACAGCGTTTCATTGAAGTCCGACAGTACATATTTCATTGTTTCACTCAACGTGATTCATCATTTCCTAGTCACGCGAATCCGAGCTGATGGTTTGGGTGCACCTAGTGAGGCAAAGAGCAAAACCAGCGTGATTCTCCTGTTTCCCTTCCCTGCTCAAAGAAAGTGCCTTTTTAGACCATTTCTTGTTCCTAGAATATTGTGAGAAATTTAGTCGTGACACCGTGAATATCTCATCTGACCCGATTTTCTCCTTGTGCTGCGGCCAACCAGAGCCAGTAATTGGCGTATTACTTAGCTTTTATGTACTTCTTAACTTTTAAACAGGCGAGAAAGGTTTCGTTTAACATTCCGCTCCATTAAAGTCGGTTCACTTTTATATCTCGAACTCGAATCGTAGGATGCGGAGGCTGTGTTGATCACTGGCGTTAATGGAGACTGCTCTTGCAATCAAAAAGTTGTTTCACCTACATGGAATTTCATCTGCCTGGAACGAGTGACCTGAGCTTTTGAGTGGGGACTCTTAGAACTCCATAGTGGTGGTGTTTAAGCATAAGAGAACGCATTGAAGAGGATGCTAGAGTACAAGTTACGGAGGTGGCCGAGTTAATGGGAGTTGACCATGCGTGAATTGACAGGATTTTCATGGTCCCATGGAAGTGTGGTCAGGTCTGGCACGTGATGATCTCGAGAGGAAGTGGCCAACTTCTCCGGTTTTACTGCTCTCTTCGCAGGTAATTGCTGCCGCTCGTATTCCGCTGTTCACATCTAGTTGGCGTGGCATGAAACTCTTTTGATGGAATGTGAAACTCACGGGAGGATAGTTCGGAGGTCTCGGTATTTAAGAGGTGTGCATTGAAAAAATGTAATTTCTTATCTTTTCGTCTTTAGTCCAGATGTGTCACCCTGACACGTTTGCCTGAGCAGTGGGCAGGCTGTTGGCGGGATGGACGCGGTTAGCTTAAAAAAATAGGTAAATGTTTTTTCTACGTATATTTGTCTTCGAGTTATAGAGGTAAGAAAAATCGCTGGTAGATTTGTTTATGTAGAAAGCCTTCTTGTAAATCGGTTACCTCTCGCTTCTTACTGTTGTTTCTGATGTATATACAGTCACTATTTTTGCATCAAATTTGCGCTGAATGTATTTCGAAAACCTGAGCGATGTCCTTCCATTTCAGTCCTTAATAAATAGTATATGAATTTATATTGTTTTGAACAACATTCTGACTCCAACTCCACTTCTATCTCCAATGTGGTGACAAGAAGCGCGAGAATTTTTCCTCAGAGTAATTTCGCTGGCTTCGTAATGTTTCAGTCCAGTAGAAATTGGTTTCTGGCCTTACTTTGTGTTATCTTGAGTAAGTAAGTGATCATTATATACTCAAGAGACGCCTGAGCTTTATTATAGAACCAAATGGATGATTTTCCGTGCACCGTTAGACCCAACTATAATTTTAAATGATGCACGTTTGTTATCTGTGTAGGTACACTAGTAATTTACGTATGAATTGGCGCGGCTTTTCTTTTAACCCGTTTTTTTCTTGGTCTGCTATTACAAAATACTATGTATAACACAATTTTATGCTCCCGAATCATCACCTGAAGAATCAAATTTTACTTAATTGTGTCGTAGAACAATTTTTATTCCATTACCACTTTTTTCATGTCTTGACTACCAATCCCTCAAGGCTTTCTGATACTCGATTGAGCGTGGATAGCCACACTTATTTCTGTCGGAACCCGTAATTGAGAAATAATTTCATAACCCACCTCCACTGTATCCAACCTAAATGTGGTTGGTGTTGGTTGGTGACTGCAGAACATAAGTTCTCGGCCAAACCAAATGCAAAATTCACTCGTCACAGTTGGCGTGCCAGTTCCATTCCCGTGCCATCTAGATAACTCTGCGAACCACCTCGAAGGTGTGTGGCAGGGGGTATATCATCACCAATCATGCACTGCATCAACATAATCTACTGTTATATGCACTAAATAACATAATAAAACTTAGGCATGAAAACAATTTATTTGACGAGTTAGGACGTGTTTAAGGAGACCATTACCAGATCTGAACGCGAAACTTCTGATTGTAACCCCATTGATAGGGTTGCTTAGCCAAGCCGACTGTACCCCATGTAGCAAATACCCTTACGGCCGATTTTGTAATGCCTAGTAAAACGTTTTTTGAGGTTAAAAACAATTGAGGGTACACTCTTATACAGTGAACGTTACTGACCACTTTTCGCTTGCCTGGTGAACTTTTTGCAGTCACAAGTTTCAAAAACCACCTAAGTATCTCTTCCCGATGTGACGGTTGATACTCGCCGGACATAGTAAAACCTGGCCATAGAAGCTTCAATTCAGATTGAGGGGCTAATCGTCAAATGTACCGAAAAAAAACGAAAACGCCGCTATGGCAACAGAGTGAGGATACCTCTCGTCCTTCGTATATGAGGCGTGGCTCCGCCACGTGGAAACAGTATGAAGAAAGAGTAGTTTAGAATGATTTTTTGTCCTAATGCCAGAGTTTTGTTATGTAAAGCGTAATGGAGAGTGAAATGGAAATTCCAGTCAGGGAAAAATACCGCGGAAACAAAACAGGAAATAAATGTTAACATTGGCCAAGAAAAAATTCCCTGAAAATAATGAAATAAGGTTGTAAATGACGGGCGCAGCGGAAGTTTACGCAGAAAAAATGTTGAGATGCCAATGTTTTCCATTCACAAAAGCAAAATCCTCGGAAATTGTTTTTCCTCGCTCTCCCTCCGGAGACGGAAGCGATGATGAGATGTGTGAGCGCACGGCCTCGAGGTGTTTTGGTGGTCCTCGTCGAGAGCGTGCATGTCATTTGGCAATTCATCCTCCGTCCGGCGAGAGCCCGATAGTCGCTCGAGCGAACCAGCGAACTCGAGGGAGATTGGTGGAAGTGAAATTTTCATGCACTCTCTACCCCCGTTCCCTTTCATTTCCGATAGCTCGGGCCGGCATTAATCCGCTCGCTAATGGTGCCAAACGGCGACCAGCCAACGGCCGCTGGAAGAGGAGCAAAACGATGAGCCAATGATGAGAGTGAGTTAAAATTTTCCCTAGATTGATGTGCGTCAGTTTATCAGCAAATCAGCGGGGATCGATTTAGAATTCGCCTTTCTCTCCTTGGTAACCTCGCGATATCTCTCAGTGTTTAATTATTTTAGTTATTCGGAGGATGTGGATCCTGTGATGAATAGTGTTATCACGGAAACATAATGAATGATTTGAAAATAGTTCATCATAGAGGAAGAATAAATGTTGGTCTCGGCGCACAGTGGACTGAAATCGAACAAGACTAGCCAAAAATCGAATTTTCCACTTTTTTATTTAGACCCGGGAATGAAAAATCCACATTTTAAAAGGTCCATGTGATGTGAAACTGAAGTTTATTTTTTTCAAAAGTATATATTAAATTATTACAACCCGCCAAAAATTAATAAAAATCTATGAAATCTGGAATGCGCAATTTTTAAGAAATATTTCAATGTTTGTTTCCCAGGCATTGGGATATCATAAGGAATTAGACAATTTTAAGAATATATGTTTGTAGTATTATTCTTCTAGATACTAAAGAGATAAATTTATTGCGGTCAACCCTTTTAATTAATAACTTTATGATTTGTTTAAAATATCACTGTTTTTTGATAATTTTTTTACCTGTTCCTAGGATAAAAGTACTTATCGCCGCTTGCCGCTCTTGAGATATAAACACCAGGAGTTATATTGAGTTTATATTATCAGACGGAAAATAAATATCATGCACCAAAATGCACCCCTTCTATTTTTTCGTGGTAGAGGAAAATGATGTCGGTCGGGTGTCGCGCCCCTTGATTCGCCACACACGTTGTAGGCACTCAGGAACTTAGCGTTAAATGCGTAGCAGTCTGTTTGAGAGGCTGGATTTTCCCTAAAACTTGAGTGCACTGTACTTTCCACCTATTCTTTGCGCTGCTGTCATGGCGTGTACCCTGTTCTAATGCTTTTACCCTTGGGTCCAATCCCGCACCCGCGTGCGGGCGGCAATAAACCTAACAGTCCGCGCGCTCCCCATGCCCTTTTTCCTCGGCGGCTACTCCGTTATGCTCCCAGATTTGTTCTTTCACTTTCAACACGTGCATGTTACCATTCTGCAAACTGAGATTTTCCAAAAATATGCCCTCTATGCGATTGGCTATTAGTGTTCCGTTCATTTGTGGCCGAGTGCTTGACATCAGTCTCCCTTCAGTATTCGTTGTCGACGTTTGTGCCGAAGGACGTTCACAGTGTCATTGCCCAGCTATGGATTCAACGAAAGTGAATTGCCAAGATTTACATAGTGTGCTCTTGGAAAAAAGAGGAGTGTCCGTGGAGCGGAAGAAATCGTTCGTGCTAGAGTTTTTACACAAGAAACTTAATTTGGAAGAAGACGGGAAATTACAAACTTTTCTTGCGACCTTCATTCAAAAAGTGTTTTTTCATTCTTTGTTTTCTTATTTTACGAAATATTTTTATTTATTTCTTTATTTATTATTGTTGTAGGCTTAACGGAAAGCACACCTCGTGGAAGGCCGTCCGTGAATTTTGATAGTGCAAATGATAGTGGTCTAATCATAGAAAAGTAGTGAAATTGAGAAATTCCACTTCACTAGGAGTTAAGTGTAGCGACTTCCATTGAATTACGCGCTGCAGGAGACGATGCAGCAGCGAAGGTTGTAAAAGAGGTGACAACTACAACCCCAACAAGGGGAAAGCGAATGCTTACTAAATGGAGGGCTAAAGACGCTCCAAAAAGAGAGCTCTCGGAAGAGGAAGCTGTTTCTCTGATTGTGACGGCGCAATTGACGAAGGGTCAATATCTCCTCATTCAGGAAACTGCGAAATTTCATGGGCACGATATATATCCAAATTATGAAAGATAAAAGCAGCAAAAAAGGTGGCTTATTCAGAAGGGACAGTCATTTCGGAGGAAAAGTGTGAAGTAGAATTACAGTCTCTGCCTTATTATTCAGCTGCAAGAAGTATTTCTTGCATTGAAGCATCAGGCAAGTAAATTTTCGCTTCAAGGTGTACGTACATTGATATGTAAGGGCGGTTTTGATGGAAGCTCTGGTCACTCTCGCTACAAGCAAATGTGGCAGAAATCAGATTTGAAAGATGACAGCTTGTTGTTCACAAAAATGAGTAATCAGCTGCCCTAATCATGTGTCATGTAAAATCCTTTTCTAGAAATTTCCGAGGAACTCGTTACCCGCTTCTCAATAATTTTGAGACCTGTTTCTACTGGGCTCCAAATAAATGATGCTGTGTTCTCAAAATATTGTCTTAACACAGCTAAATTGTATTGGAACCTTTATACATGTTATTATATGCCACCGACTATCCATAAAGTTTTGATACATTGACCTGGAATTGTGAAACATCCCATTCTTCAGATTGGACAGCTTTCCGAAGAGGCCTTGGAAGCCGGCACAAAGATATGAGAAGATATCGAGAAAAACACACCAGAAAAGTCTCTAGGCTAGCCATAAACCATGACCTTTTCCATAGGTTTCTGCTGACATCATAACCTTATATTTCTTGTTCTACGGGATTTTCACGTAAAGTGACAAAATTACCGGAGGGGGTGAAAAATCTTCTTGTGATAGAGGAGAATATTCTGGAATATGAAGAATCTTCATCCCCTGAGTCAAAAAAGGAGATTTATTGGCATACCATTATTTATAAGCAACGAACAATAAAAATTATTTGTTAATGTCATTTTTCTTTATTATTACGCTTTAATGGTCAAAATTTCATGTTTAAAGACATCATAGCAATTTTTAATCTTTAGTGTTTTATTCTTAGTTATTTGCTAGTTTTAATGTTGTTATCAATCAGAGGAATTTTTTCTATCCGTTGATATACATCCACATCTACATGATACCCTGCAAGCCACCACAAGGGTGTGTGGCAGGGGGTGATTTCTCACCAAACATGCACTACATATCATGCATAAAAAAGGAATAGTATTAATATAGTAGTCAGAACTACACTATTTAAAAAAGGTTGAAATTGCAAATAAAACATGCAAAAACATTCTGTTAGTAGGGTTAGCTTTAAGTACTCATATACCCGCGTCATAATTTCTCCTTGCCCCTGGATTGTATATATCCCGCACCAATTTCCGCCATTTTTAGCTGTGATGCCCTCCTATTCCATATTATTTTCTAGATCACCCTAAATAAGTTTCCTTGTTTTTTTAATTAGATGTTCTGTAAACAGTTACATTAATTTATCAATAATTATGACTACAGAGATTTTTGGCTATTTTTTTCAATTTCAGCCCACTGTGCGGCGGGACATAGATACCCTCCATAGAGGTCAGTTTAGTAAAAGCTCACAAAATTTAGTTTTATCAGTTGCCTCAGAGTCTATGTAGACTACTATAAATTCGTAAAAAATAGGATGATAATAAAGAAATGTGTGCCGCGCGATTTCTGAACAAGTGTATTTAGTAGTAGTAGCAGTTTAACAAGTGCAAGACTGTTTCAACTGCTGACACTGTATCACATGCTTTCACGTAATTAACATATTAATCCGCAGATGTTTGTGCAATCTGGACAGACACGATTCGAACCTGCGACCTATGGATTGCAGGCCGTTGAATGACCGTTCGGTCCTAAGAAAGCGAATGGTCATTCCTTCCCTTCCTCACGCTAAACATGTCAAAATTGTAATACAAAATACTAAAAAGTAAATGTAAACTTTTCCTGTACATATTTTAATTTTTAAAACAGAGAGTGTGCGTTTAGGCTCCGGAGTTTTCATTCTCCTCTTCTTGTTTAGAGCAATGATGTTTTTGGGGCTTATGCATTACTGGTGAACTTCGGTGCTCATCATTGCTGCCAGTGTCTGCGAAGGCACCGAGAAACCGCTGCTGACTACATTTCATTATTTCCAGCTGACGAGTCGTTGAATCTCGAGGATCAGAGATGAGGGAGGGCCATACAACCTCATAAACTCCTTCCCATTGTCTCATTTGTAGGCCATTGCCATTATCTTGTTTCCTCCTCCGCTATCCTCGCCTATTCATTACTATTTCATTATCTTTGGTTGTGGCTACGCTCAGGTATAAGTAAAATTTCGTTTCCTAAGAATGGTTTTTTTCCTCCCAAGAGAGAGCGTCCTGTCTCTTTCATTTCCCTAGGAGCTTAGGTGTCAGAAAGAGGGAGAGATAATTAGTTGCTTGTTGTTCTGCCAAGTATTGCATGAACAGTATGATAGGATTACATGAGAGTGAATGGGGATGAACTTATTGCGACAACTATTTTTACTCGTGGTAAAATCATTTAAGGCCGTTATGTCGGTCGAATCCGGTCGAATTATTCTGCCGGGAGTCCATTAAGATTCCAAGGTGTGGTAAAACGTTTAAACATTAGGATGGTTTCAAAACGCTAGTTAATCGTCCATTCTCTGTCCATTGTAAAGTAAAACCGCTCCGATTTAATCGTTATTTATGATACATACGCATTACTAAGATATTTGAAACGCATTTTTTTAAGTCTTAAAAGAGGTATGAGGTGCACCTCATATCGTTTGAAGATGAATCGAATCTAAAGCAATATTCTCTAATCATATTATCCGAGATCAGAAATCATTCAATAGATCGTTTCATGCTACCATTTATATCAAGGAAATTACTTAGCTCTATTCATTTCAGTACACTCTTCTTTCATTCTACCTATGTAGGAAAAACACTATATGCAAAGAAATTACCACAGCTCCAACTACTTGATCTACTCTTGCCATCACTTTTGTGGCTTAAGAAGTAATTAAGGCCTCTAAGTTAATAAACATATATGTTATACATCTTAATTCTAGACTTAAGTTACTGTATTTTCCGACCCATGAGCCGCGTGTTTCTCTGAATTTCACTGAAAACAACTTGTGCTTCTCTTCATCAATGTCAAATGTCTTTGATATGTCAGATCAGACTGATTTCCAGCCGCGTTTTTTGTAAAAAAGTGCTATATAAGGAAGCCCCTAATATCTCACCCTGAAGATTGCTTCATTAGCCATACTTGTACACGCCATTTTATGTTTTCAGTTTTACCAAAAAGTGTATCGGTTATAATAGCTGAGCCGTTTATTTTCCCAGCATGTGCGGCCGCAATTAACGCGTATCTTACTTGCAGAAAGATAAGGTAGTCATTCGATTACTATTATTTCGGCATTATTTCGAAATTTAAGCTAAAGAGCTGATTAATTAGGGGTTTGGGCGGAATTTAGAGGGATTAGTCGCCAAATCTCATTCTCGCTCGGGATATCGATGGCATTGGAATTTATTTTCATTGTATTTTATGGATAGAGTTATTATAGGAATTGTTAGGGTCTATGAGAATTGATTATCATAAGGGCAGCTACATCTACATCTACACGATACCCTGCAAGCCACCGCGAGGGTGTGTGGCAGAGGGCGAAGATTACCAAGCATGCACTACCGACATGCAAACAAGCAACTATAGGGTTTCATGCAACTAGATTGTTAGTATCTATAGTATTTAAGGGATTAATACATGCATCGTGCACTACAGAATACTCTAAAATATTTCCCCTACCTATCCCTCTGCTATGCTGCCTATTCTGCTCTCTTATAGTACAAGAAAAAAATGCCATTTTGAATCTATCGGTACGACAATGTCTAATCTTATTTATCTGGTCGAATCTAGCATAATACGCTGGTTTTTTTAATATGTGCTTAACATCTTCATTAAAGCTATGCGATTGAAATTTCTCTAATAGATTTAATCTCTACCTTACATCTACATCTACATCTACATAATACCCTGCAAGCCACCACAAGGGTGTGTGGCAGGGGGTGATTGCTCACCAAACATGCACTACATATCATGCATAAAAAGGAATAGTATTAATATAGTAGTCAGAACTACACTATTTAAAAAAGATAGAAATTGCAAAGAAAACATGCAAAAACATTCTGTTAGTAGGGTTAGCTTTAAGTACTCATACCAACATGCAGCTACCAATGCTATTCATTGCTACTCTCCGATAGGACATATTTACCGTTATTCGTATCTCTTATTGTGCGAGGGAAAAAGGACATTTTGAATCGGTCAGTTCGGCAATCAATTTCTCTAACTTTATGATTATGGTCCAGTCTGCCATAGTAAGTTGGGGTTCGTAAAATATTTTTAACATCATCACTGAAAATATTGCCTTGGAATTTGTGGAAGAGATTAAGTCTAAATTTCAACCTGCGATCTGACAATGATTCCCATTTCAATTCATTTAATAGACTGGTTACGCTAATATAATTATCGTATCGTCCCTTTACAAATCTTGCCGATCTTCGCTGCACACGTTCAAGTTCATTACTTAGACCGATTTCGTAGGGATCCCATACACTGGCAGCATATTCCAAATGAGGTCTAACAAGGGAAAAGTAGCTGATTTCTCGTACATGATCGTCACATTTACCCAATACTCTTTTAATGAAACCCAGTCAACCTACGCTCTGATAATGATTCCCACCCTAGTTCTTGTATTATTCTGGAACACTGCTTAACTTATAGTAACACCTTTTAACGAGCCTAGCTGCTCTACGCTGCACACCTTCTAGTTCTCTGATCAAAACTTATAGACACTGTATGCTTTATAATAACTTCCGTCAAGGTTAAGGGACCTGCAAATCATCTGATGTAACCATTCCGAGGGTCCGGGTTCGAATCCCGGCTATGGCAGAGATCTGTCGTCAGAATACCGGTCCCCGAACTGTTACTAAGTAGTGTTTAGGAAGAGATGTTTATGCCAGCCATGGTAGTTAGGTCAGTAACGCGCCGGGCCCCAGATTTAAAATTAGTATAATGAGTCAGGTTAGACAGTACGGTGTACACTTCTAAGTTAGAGCTCATTCCAACATAATTCTACAACTGTTATGACAAGTTTATCGAGCTGCCTTTCACAAAATATTAATATATTAATACTATTCCTTTTTATGCATGATATGTAGTGCATGTTTGGTGAGCAATCACCCCCTGCCACACACCCTTGTGGTGGGTTGCAGGGTATTATGTAGATGTAGATGTAGAAAATAGTAATGACGCTCGGTAAAACCTTCACCCAAATTCACTCTTGTAATTTCTGATTTTTGTTTTCAATGAATAAAGTGTAACAGTTTCTTTTCTCGAAAGCGTTTTCAAAATTCGATAATAGTTTAGATTTTTCCTGTTTCTTATTACATTTTCCTAATGAACCTTTAGGTTAATAAGCCTGAATAAAGTTACTTGCCTGTGAAGCCAATTTTATAGAGACCCGTTTCCCAAGAGAACGCGATTGGTTTGCCACACGCAGCGTGAACGCAACGCAAGACACTTACGGCATCATTGCATTCTGAACCAAAGGACCATGGGCAACATAGAACTAGAAATGGAAAATATTTTCTTTTCGGTCATTTTCAGCACAAATGGATAATGATTCAGCGGAGGAGTGCTATAGAATTACCCCTGTGAATTAATGCAATCCTTGAGCGACCTTATGTTAAAATTCTATGAGCAATCAGTGGAAACAAATGCTGTTAAGTGTTTTGCTGCTGGTTCACTCTTCCTAAATGTCTTAATAATGGATAGGTATTTTGATAACAATGATAAAAGGTGCATTTCGTTATTTGAAAACCACATTTCAGAATGCACCTTCCGGTGGTACATATGTTTCAGGAAGTGGGCACTGGCCTGCGTAATCATCATCAACTTTGCGATGCATGTCTTAGGGCATGCTCGCGTTGGCATACTGAACGATGACATATCTCAACCGCTGGCCTTATTTAATTGCATATGTTTCAGGAAGTGGGCACTGGCCTGCGTAATCATCATCAACTTTGCGATGCATGTCTTAGGGCATGCTCGCGTTGGCTCTGTGCATACTGAACGATGACATATCGCGACCGCTGGCCTTATTTAATTGCTCTATTAGCTTAGGTTGAGAAATGCAATGTAATTATTTCAGAAAGTGGTCGGTTATGAGGAATAATTAACTCTGTCGCTGGAGTAGAAAGTTGGGATTGTTTGCGGTCCGATAGGCTCAAGTTGGGAAGTGGTGTAGAAGGAAAGGTAGCGACCGTTACAAACCAGCGCATCCGTTTGAGCATTTTTTATTTTCTTCCCCAGGTATTCGATGAAAAAATGGGGCACTAAGGAACGTTTCACGAAAATATACATTATTATGATTTTTTTACTTGAAACATTCATTGTTTTCATTGCTCCTCACGCCTTGGATCAGATGGTGATATAGCAATAGTATTTTATTGCTTACCAACCTTTCATTTACGTGTCTTATGCAAAAACGAATTCGGCAACAAAAAACGCTAAATGACTCCCATCTTTCGTCAAAGGAGAATGCGTCAGTTTACAATTTAAATTTTATATTTATTTTATCACAAACCGAGAAAGGTACAAAGAAGCTCGTCAGAGGGAATTGGCATCGGTCTAATTTGTTGCTGACACCGTACCATATGAGAGTAAAAAGGCTAATCAGCAGGAATGACGCACAAATTACTTTCTACCGGCTATTTTACTCTCACATTTGCAGCCTATAACGAGGTGGTATGGTCTTTTATCCATCAATTTGCATATTCATTGTATTTTACTCTTGAAATAGGTAAGTAAATGATATGTAATTAACAACATTGTTTGTCCAAAATTAAGTGTTCTTCTCTCATGATGGATAATCATCGCCAGCCTGATCATGGAAATTATTAATCAACCTGAAGTATGTGAATAGAATGATATCTTAATGTTCCTACTCTTTTTTTAAATGGAATTTATTTCTCGTCTGGAATATTTGATGTTGAATCATTCCAGGTGAGGAGCTGATGCGAATAGAGTACTGTTTGATGAACCAACGACTAATGATACTACATGTTTTAGCATAACGTTTATTAGAAGTGTTGGAGAAGGGAATATGTTGGAATTGTGAAGGGAAGATAAATTAAATCATATTAATAATCAGAGTAATCAGCGAGTGCTTTTTGTCCCAATGTCCTTATTTTATTCGTATTAATAATTTATTTATACTTTAATTATTTGACCGGTGGAAAACTGTGTAGGTGTTAAAAATTAGGTTCCAAATATGTTGGAACCTTTTTTTGCGTAAACGGTGGTTCAGGAATGTAATAGTTGTGCCGTTACATTCCAAATCGCACCGAAAGGAAGAAGGAGAATGTTCCACATTCCTTGCTGCTATTTTCCTCTCGGCGAAACTCATTTCCTTGTCGTATCAAGTGAGAGGTATCCCTTTGTTCGCGGGCCAATCTTGAGGTAGTTCAGTACTGGACTCATTGACGTGCTGACTGCAATGCTAACAGAGTGTAGGTTAATTTCCTGCTGAGTGAAGTCCTTGAGAGACGCGTTTAATACTTAATCCATTGTACTCTTCGTAAGATTTGATATCCACGAGGGTTACAGCCGTTTTTGGCGTTGTAACTGTCACCTGAATGATAGCCGTGCCACGTTGTTTGGATATTTCGACCTTGTGGATTTCTAGCTACGTTGAAATCTGAAGAAACCTGACATCCAGGAAGAGGAACTGCTCAACTCTGCTGAGTACGTGAGCACCACACGCTGGAGGGCGCAGATTCTGGTGAGGTCTCATACAGAAACGTCTTTGCCTCAAAAGAGGTTTGATTTTAACAACAGTCATCAACACAGGCATCAATTCCCTACCCATGTGAAAAATTGCCCGTAATCATGTATGTGTTTTGGTCGAACATTTTTCAACTTTCCTGATTTATTTATGATGCTCTGTGTGACACATGTTTGACGCCTTTCCGATTTACGACCATAAAGTTATGTCCCATATATTGTGTGCTAGGGAAGGGACAGATAGGTTAACTTTCCATCCCGAAAGCCTCCGGCACCGTGCATTTTTCAGTGTACTCGCGGTTCCTACTTGAGTGCTGTGGGGAGAGCTCTTTCAAGTTTGGGGACCGGGTTGAAGGTGGCAAAAGGTTCCTATGCCGCGAAATGGAATCCAGTCAGTGGCAGAGATTTTCAATGTCATATCGGTCCCATCTTGAACACCGTGTAAAGAGTACTTACTTCGAAAACAACACTTCGTTCCCAGACAGGCTTCGAAAACAGACTTCGTTCCCTTCGTTACCCATGCCGCCCATGCCGAATAACTCTCGCTGTCTGATGTGACGTTAAACTGTGGACCATTTGGCGCCTTCCATTAAGAGTGGGTTTCTCTCCAACCTTCCTTCGCTCCAAAGAATCCAACCACCCGCGCTAACGATATCACTTGTTAATCACCTCTCCAAAAAAGACAAAGGAATATTAAATGCATGTACGATAGTACAGGAACTTAAAATGCTTATAATTTACGGTGAGAGATCAAATTCATCACAATGGTTCGTTAATCCACGTCGACACTCCGCTTTCCTGGATGATGCATGTTCAACCTTGTTTTCTCACCTTGTTTTTCAATGGAAGCAGCTTGTACCCGTGAGGTGCACGATGTTGATGTATACTCTCCTCTCACGGGTGACACATTTTGTGCTGCTCGGCCGATTTTCGCGTACTACACCGAAGGCGACACCAAATCTCTCTCCTTTATTTGACCTCCAGGCTGAGGCGTTTGACATAACAATACGATTCTTCGTTACCTCCCTGTTGGAAATTTCCCTACAAGATTTCCCTAGAACGTAGGGAAAAGCAAGGGAAAAATTGAAATTTCCCTAGAAAAAATGCGTTTTCTAGGGAAATCCCTCATAGTCTAGGGAATTAATTTCCCTAGAAATCTTTTCCTTTGAAAATTTAGGCTTTGGGAAATTATTTCCCTAGAAAAAAACGCTGCTCTAGGGAAATTTTTTCCCTAGAACTTTTTTCCTTAGAAAATTTAGGCTTTGGGAAATTATTTCCCTAGAAAAAAACGCTGCTCTAGGGAAATTTTTTCCCTAGAACTTTTTTCCTTAGAAAATTTAGGCATTGGGAAATTATTTCCCTAGAAAATACGCTGCTCTAGGGAAAATCTTCAGGCTTAGGGAAAACGTTATTAAGGAGAAATTTCGCATATTATTTGAATGATTCCCTTTCACTTTATCAATTTAGTGATTACATTTCACCATTTCTATGTTGTGTGTACATTTATCACAGAGTTAACAGTCACAAATCACAATTAATAACATTTGTAACCAAACAAATATATGCTAACCCGCATCGTGCAGTGCTTGAAGCCAAGCGAATCAGCAGTATCAACAGTGATAATTTCGGAAGAACACCTTTTTATTCGAGGTTGGGAACATTTTCGGTAAGTTAATGAAGACATTTCTTATAATCATGAGCATTCCATAATTATATGTTAATCATTGAAATTGGCAAATTCGGTCATTAAAAATTCTATCTTTGTTTATTACATTGTTGTCAACAGAATTGAAATGGCAACGGAGACTGCGTTTTCGCACGCATGGGTTCAGTATTGTGTAATTATGATCATAATTAGTTCAATTTTATAACCATAATCCTTGACCTCCTCTATATTTTCAGGTGCATTCATAAATGAATTAAAGAAGAGAATAAGAATTCATCCAGCAGAAGGAAAAAGAATAAACGTGTATGCTAATGAAAAATGTAAACATGCAGCTAAAAAAGGAATAAACATTGGTAACATTGATTTCTTTTCAATCATTCATTGTGATATATGCCCTCCATTCCACTGATTTTTATCAAGTCTTCCCTATATTTATGCTTATGTTTTATGTTTTTTGGATAATCATGTGCGTTATTGTTTATTGAGTGGAATATTTACCTAAGGAAAACTTTCCACGGTACCTAATTGCTAGGGAAATATTTTCCCTATAAATATTTTCTAGGGAAAATGGGGGTTCAATTTTCTAGGGAAATATTTTCAAGGGAAATATTTTCTAGGGAAAATTATTCCCTAGAAATATTTTCTAGGGAAAAAGGGGGTTCAATTTTCTAGGGAAAACCTTACACTTTTCTAGGGAAAATTGTAGGGAAAATTTGTAGGGAAATTTCCATCAGGGCTGACCCTCCCGCTTCCCCTTATGCGCCTAAAGCAGCAGAAGGGTCATTCCAGGAGCAGAACGCGAAGGCTGTGGTCAGCATTAGTTCATTTGCAAGCGTGGACGAGCTTCGGGCTCACTTCTTTTTGTTTCCATTTCACCCTCTCGGTCGCCGTAGATTGAAACAATCGCCGCCGCGATCTTCACGCTCGCGTGACAAACAGCGGTCGTGGTCCGCGAGGCTCGTTTTCCACACCTCCCTCTCTCCCACCCTCGGCTCGCGCGACACACGCCATCGAGGAGCGGTGCGGGCACGCGAATGCTGCCTCCGTCTCTCGTTCCACTCGCTCACGAGGCTTTGTGCCCGCGAAGGGACCGCTCAATCGGCCGCCCCTCCCACTCGGAATCGAGCGCGAATCTATCCGTCCCCTCGCAGCATTTACGTAGTGCTCAGTTATTCGGGTGAGAAAACCAGCAGCCGAAGTCATTTGTGCCGTATTGGTATTTGGAAAGAGGTAGGAGTTTTTCAGGCAATGGAGAAAGAGATGGGAAGGATGGGAATGGATTTGATTTTATGTACATTTTGTTGTGCAATTGACGGTACATGCACATGTCCTGGATGGAGAAAAACCTAACCAGGGGGGCTGTGTTTGAAACCGTCGGGATTATCTCGAGTAGGTTACCAAGGAGTCACGTGGTATAAACACTAATGGTTCGCAAATTCGGTGTTTCTGAATCGCTCGTTACAACATCATTAATTGCTTTCACCTGAGTTTTACTCATCTGACTTAGCTTTATGGCCCCGAGATGAGACAAAACACAGGTGTAAACAATGAATAAGGTTATAATCAGAGGTTTTCACACTCCAAAGTTCGCGAACCATTCGTGTTTATACCACGTGACTCCTTGGTTACGTATTCGAGATAATCGCGACGGTTTCAAACACAACCCCCCAGGCGGGATTCGATCCCGCTACCTTACGCTTGGCAGGCAACGGGTATACCCCGCAGTCACCGAGACCGGCAGGATAAACCCCTGGGAGGAAGGGAGGAGAGAAACCCGCAGCTGTTACCAATTCTCAACGTAAAGCTACGAGTACTGAACTTGATATGATTCCCACTCCGTAAGTAGGGACCGCTATGCATCTGGAAACTCTGCCATTGCCGGGACTCAAACTTGGCCCCTCGGTGTGGGAGGCATGTTCATAGTCCACCACACAAACCCGATCCCCACGGGACATTCATGGATAGAAATGCTGTATATCAACGGCGCTCTCGATTATTTTTTTGTTCCTGAAATAAGTTTAAAACATCAGTAGCCAGAGCGTATGTGGACAACGTATTTTAATTCAGATTAAAAGTAGATTCATACGTGAAATATAAGAGAAGATTTCTCAAATTGAAGGACCGCGAACTGGCCGCGAGAGACTTAACGGAGTTTCCCGCTGAAATTGCACAATAGCAGAAATTCCACAAGGAAAAAATAATTCACCTTGACCGGGACTCGAACCCAGATCCCCTGATTTCTAGCCAGATGCTACTGAGGAGTCATGCTTCCCTGCGGGATCACCTTGCCGGAAATCAGAGGATCCGGGTCCGAGTCCCGGTCAATGCGAATGATTTTTCTCTGTGGAACTTCCGCTATTGTAAAAGATTTCTCATTTTTGGAGAGCATTGCATTTTAAGTAGAAGCATTGTCGCCTCAATGCAAATTTGAGATCGAGATCGGATTGGTGTGGCGGTCCTGGCCCTCCATCCCGAGGGCCCGGGATCAATTCACGGGAGTGGCAGAAATTTTTCATCTGTATACCGATCCCTATGTGTGTAACGAGTAGATTGTGGAGAGCACTCCAAGCTCAGTTCTCTGTCTAATATATGGGGAGTTAAACCGGGGAACACTTGGTACCTTTCGTTGGGAGCCGGCTAATTCTGACGCCGGGTTTCAGTCCATCCTCTTCCTACCTCTTCCGAAATACCCGAAAGTCCCCAATGGTGCACATGGCAGTAGTTATCGGTCACTTCCCCCTATCAACAACACAATGGAGACTATCGCTGCTTTTGTCAAATTCGCCGCCTAGATTTCTTTTCTCGTTTGCAAAAATATGGGAGCATACAAATGGAGCAGGATGAACCACAATTCTCGATGCAATGCCTTAACGAGCTTATTGGACAGCCTGTATCTGAATTGATGCTTCCGTGTGGGTGTTCCGGCCCCCGGGGTCATGGCGATGCCTCGTCATGACCGGGAAGTTCCATCGTTCGCAGCAGACCGGACGATGTTTAAAGAAGCTGGTGGTGAGGAGACGGAGAAAATGAGGAGCACCCTTTGGAACGAGCCCTTACGATAGAAATTCCATTCACCGGAAGTTTCGCACGATTGAATCGAAAGAAAAAAAATTATAAAAATGCCCGGAATGGAGTTTTTTTTATATTTATCTGTGGTGGAAACGTTCAAGTATTCGAATTAAAATTCTCGTGTCTGTTGCTAGGCACAGGTATCGTAGTCGACGATTTCTATTTCTTTATGGATGAGGTCATAATTCCTATTTGCTATGGCATTATGCTAAGTCACTCGGGATTAGGTTTTTACGCTGGCCGGAAACCCTTTCCATTCCTTGAATGGGATACTTGAGTGAGTATTTCCGAGATGTGAATAGGAAAGCATCACTTTCAAGAGTCGCTGATGGGATATGCGTATTCAGCTATTACGCTGGGTTATCGCTTCAATGGTTTATTTGAGTCTTACCTTGGAATACGCGATGTTAGGAATGCGACGGCCGAGATGATTCAGACCTCGCGGCAGACCAATGATCAGAGTACATACTTAGTACATATCCTGTACGGAGTATTATCCCTTGTCACGGGATGCGAATCTTGTTCAAGAACACACAGTAGTCATGGATTTCCACCGGCTTAAACAACGATCATAATACTAGCGACACATACAGATATATAATTAGTAAATGCCTATATAACCAGTAATCACTTCATTACCTTGTAGATACTTTCTAATAGTTGAGTCTTATATCTTACGTGACCAAGATGTAGTAATATTCTAGCCCTTAGTCGTATGTAAGTAATGCTTGTTTGGTGATCTTCACCCCTTGCCATACACACTCGCGGAGGCTCGCAAGGTATTATATAGATGTAGATGAGAGATCACTGGAAAATTATGATATAATGCTTACAGACACGAATCTATTGATCTTCGCTTTCCAAAAACTGGGTTAAGCATCGTTAAGGATTTTTAGGAATCACCCTTCGTGACCCTTTTCTCAATCTTCTCTTGAATCAGTCTGGTAACGCATTTGATAGAGTGCATGTGACTGCAAGTATATTTTGATATAGAATGAAATGATCTGAGATATTCTAATGAACCGAAAAACTTACTCAGGAAGTGGTGATAGTCATCTCTATTAGGATTTGATACCATCTTACGTGTAACTGGTCATATTGTTAGTGAAGACAAGAGCTCTTTTCCTTCTGTCGTAGGATAACAAGAGAGAATTGAACGTATTCACAACTCAGGCTCTTCTTAACCAATCACTTTAACGATTAGTTTGATAGCTGCAAATGGGGGAGTCAAGAGTATAAATTGAAAATTGCGGCGAAAAATCCAGGAAAGTCTGTGATCTTTGATTAGAAAATATCTGCATCATATTACTTCATACAGATGTGTACGATCATCTGGAGATGAAGTGCATTTGTGAACATGGTATCTTTTATACCTACATTGTAAAAGTAAATATTTCCGAAAAGTTTGTGAAAGTTATTTGGTTGAAATAAGAGCGGTTTATCGGTTGGGTTTAATTTAATTCCCCTTAATTACTTTAAAATGAAGTTTGCAGAGAAAAACGGGGCATAAAGAGAGAGTAATGAAAGACTTATCGCGGCTCAACTCAAACCAAATCATCAGTTTTCAAACTCATTCTTAGAATTAATAAGGGTGCCTTACGAGGGTGACGCTAACAATTATGCTGTGCTAATAATAGGGTTTCGAAGTAGAATGTCAGAATGAGGAATTTTATCTTAGAATTTTTCTAGATTTTCTCATTTTCCAAGCTTAAATTCGCAAATCCGTTTCCATTCCCTCCGGGGATATTAGTCCCTAGTTTTTCGGGCAAGAATAGCTAGCGTGGCCGGAACCTTAATTTTTTCAGAATGGTTTCATTCAGAATTCCGTAGACTCGGAGTAATTGCGTCGCAGCGAATGCTAATTCGATCGTCTGACGAGAGAGCGTAGCATTTTTTCCATACCGCAGCCTCCCAGAAGAATCTGTTTACTGCCGTTGGAGTGCGTTTGAATACAATCAGCGCAGAACAGGAGGAGCGGTGTGAAAAGTAGACCGATGGACGTCTCATTTGATACGAGTACCCTCTCTTTCGAGTCGAGCTACGCCAGGAAGTATCGATCAAAGAGTTTCCTCATACGATGCGCACCCTGCCGTGATGCTGCAGTGCTTTGCCAATCCGTTTGCTTGCTCTGCACATCATTTTTTTCTCCCCGCAGAAGGAAGGGAAGATGCCGTGTCGCGCATCAAGGTGCCGCATTGCCTGTCGCGCGATGGTCGAATACGAGAATTGTGTCTCACGGAGGGCCGAGGCGAGTGTTCGCGCCCCTTCAAAATCACATGGATCCCTGTGCTCTTTTCTCCTCGTTAGGCAGCTCCACTCTCGGGCAAAATGTTCCACTCTCACCTTTAACGACCGAATGACTTGTCGTACGGAAAGTGACATTTTTTTCAGATAATTCAGACTGCCTGTTGCTAGGATTAGGGAATCCAACCAATGAATGTGCAAAGGATATCTCCAGATGCCTGCCTTGAAGCACACTATGTGATATAATTTGAAAATATTTAGTAGACTTAGCCTACAGTGCTTCGTCAAAATTTATGCTCAAACCTGCCATTCTGTTCACCTGTTTTTCATTGGGCGATGGAAGGATTTCATCAAACTAACAGGAATGAATTTGAAATATGCCGTAATATATCTGATTCCCTGGTTCAAATGTAGTATTGTCTTATTACATTTACTCTAAAAGATTGTCGATTATTAGAACTTGGAAGGAAAGGAAAACGAGGCGATATTCCAAAAACTCTTGATTTCGGAATTCGGATAACTTCAAGGTTATCATTCATTCTTCTATTTTATAAATATTTTATGCCATTCATTATTTCTGTCTTATAGACTGCTGAGTCCGATGGTACCACTTTAAGTGCACTATGGCCGTTTTGCATATTAAATTTGGGGTCCAATTGTTTTAATACCCATATATCACAAGTCATGATGACTGCAGCCTATGATGGAGATAACTCATTGTTAACGTGTCTTTGCAAATTTGAGTATTCTAAGCCCAAATATGTGTCCAAGTATTCTAGACCCAGAGAAACTGTTTTGATGAAATATTAGGTTTTGCTGGTGGGCGAAAGGACTCGCTATAAAACGCACTAAATTCTAATGTTGATAGCCTTGTTCGAATCGTGAAATTTTGCAAAAATATCTGAAAAACGTTTGACGGATCGGGTTTCGAAAGCAAAAATTTCGAAAAAATAATTTCTTGCTTTGAGGAAGTTGTACTTTACTGAAAAAGAATTCTACTTCTTTGTTTTTTTCTTTTTCCTATTGCCAAAAACAAACGACGCTCCCAAACGAACACCCTCTCATGGGTACCATAGTACCTTGGGATCAATGACATCTCCATAGAAGGTTTCTAGAGGGATGTCGCCTGCTTACTTGAGTTTGCTCTTAATCTGGAAACAATCACGAGCCTTTGGGTGCGCAAGATTCCGTTTGGTCACTATATGCACTAATCTCCCGTCATCCCGATTGCATGGACTATAAAACGAGTGGGGTTTCACATACCAGCGCAATTTCTATCACTAGAAAACATCTCGGAGAATGGAGTAGACTTATAGATTTCTGTTGCGTGGCTCGTGTTTTCCATTTCCCCGCGCCCATCTTCCAAGTTTGTTGAATTTTAACTGCCATTCCGTTCCCATTATCACCAGAGAACCGTTCCGGGTTTCCACCTCTATTTCGGGTGCTTTCCACTGTTATGCCCCCAAAACCACCATTTTGAATATTTTAATTCATTTTCTCCACTCTATTTCTCGAGCCTCCCCATCGACTCAAACCCCCTCCGTCTCCGCCCTCCCCCCCCCAATTGTCACGCTTCAACAATCCCCTTTCTCTGAACACCGCCCGAGAATTTCATCTTGCGTCTCCCACTGCGGTGGCCATTCATTCCGTCGCCTTCCATCATATGTGTGCGGTAGATTCGGGATTTCCAATTTTCGCCCCGTTCAAGAGTCGTCGTCTGCCTCGACTCCTCCCCACATCCCCTCCGATCGGATTCCCCGCACTCCCTTTCCCCTAAAAACCCTCGCCGAAACCCCGTGACCCCGCCCTCGCCCTTCCCCTCCGCCCCAGTGCACCCCTTTTCTCCGCTCCCCCGACCCACTCCACGTCATCCCTCTTCCCATCTTCCAACCCCTTCGCTCTCGATTCTCCCCCTTGCCCTGTATCAGTCCTTCCGTTTCATCCCCCTCTCAATTTGCTTCCCTGCCTACCTACCTGTTTCCCCCTTTTCTTCACTCCTTCCCTCCCTCCTCGCCCCGCCACACCACTCCCGTTATCCCTCCCCCGCTCCCTTCACTGGCCTCCACCGCCCCACCACGTCAGAACCCTTCCCCTATCCTCCCCGCCCTCCACTGGGCTCGCCCAGTAGAACACAGCTGCAGTATTGATTGCCGAGAGCAGTTTAGCCTTAGCCTCGCCGCTGGGCGCTGGCACTTCCCGTCGCCTCTCGCGTGCTTGTTTTCCGTCACTTCTCTTCGTGTCTCTCTCGCCTTCCCCCGTTCCCTCTGTCTCCCCCTCATTCTCGCCGCATTCTCACTCCGGAGCGGTCGCTTAGCTGCTGCTACCGCACGCCTCCTCCTCACCCCAAAGGCTTCTTGAGGCCTCGAGTTCCGACTCCGTCTGCTTCCTGGCGCGAGGACGTGGTCTCCGTCGGCTGCTCGCCAACCTCCCCGATTCGGTGCACGCATCGAGAGCGGGAGTTCGCGGCCCCCTCTACCGGTCCGCCTCGGAGGGAAAGAAACGAGCCCACCACCCGAAACGTCTCCTCGTCTTTCGTCGCGACGGAGGAGTTTTCCTACGACGTCTTCGCGTGTTGTTCCTCAAATACGCAAGAGTGGGTGGCGAAGCTGCTGCGCTCTGGTGGTGATTTCTCTCCTGCCCGACGACGGAGTTATCTGGCCACCGAGAGTGTTTTGTCATCCCAAACCCCGTCGGCGTTGAGAAGAGCTGACGACGGTTCCTGCGATCTGCGCTTCAGTGGTCCGGCTTCGTCGCCCGTTCCCCTCGTGGACCCTGAGTTTGAGGGAAATTTCGGCCGGCGCGCGTCAATTTTTTTGCGTGCGCTCTCGCCGGTGTCTCCCCCTCTGCCCCCCCTTTCCCGTCCCGCTCTCTCCGAACTCGATCTCCCCCGCACGGTGACTGGTGTTATATCTCGTCCATTCGTTGACCCGCGTGAGGGACGATCGATGAGGCACTCCTGGTGTGGAACAGCCCCTCGCACTAAAATCGCACCATTTCTCGATCTCATTTGCGTGATATAATCGCCTCCGCTCCTATCAGCCACCCCCGTAATTCCCCTTCGAGACAGTTAGTCCTGGTAATTGCTCCGCAAGGGGCTTGTTAGACGAGCGGGAATCCCTAACGCACTCTTTGCCTCCCCCCACCCCCTCCATTCTCGAGTGACTCATCTAGAAGTCGGTGAAGGGTTTTTTTTTTATTCTTCCGCCCGCCGTCGAAGCCCACTTTCTTCTCCATCGTCGACGCCGCATCTTTTCGTTGCCTGTTACATTAACCCATTCGGTTTTTTGCCGCTGTGACCGACTCAGCCTTGAGCCGGTTCCTCAACCTTCTAGTCGTCCTCTGTGCTTTAGTTCTTTCACCAACGCGTTGGAGACTGACCAAAACCCGTAGTGAGTGTTTCTGGCTGGTAATTTGGTTTTCCTTCCAAATTACGAGCGCGCGGACATTTCATAACGTGCTTTGAGAGGGGCTAGTAGCAGTTGATTTGTTTTCAGCGAGGAGCGGAGACAGCTGTTTTCCACGAAACTTCGCCCAGCAGCAAGTGTCTGCCGCCGCATGCGTTTACCTCTAGTCTTTTGTTTCAAGTCGGCACAAGGGCCAGCGAAGGTCACGTCTGGCGCATGCCCTCCACATTTGATCCACGCGTCGAACACTAGTCAGCCGTTTCCGCTGTGACGTAAGGCACAACGGCTACTGCCAAACAATTAATGTACGAAAGAAGCTTTAGTGAAGGAGGAATTAAATTGTAAGAGCGAAATTTCCTTTTAAGAGATATTTTTCGCTAACGCTTGATCCTCACTCGGCTTCTCACAACTGTGATCTACTCATTCCAAAGAATTCCAGACTACGAAACGCTTATCAATTTGTTCGGCGCGAGTCGTTTGCTATTTGCGACCGACTCGTATCCACGAAGAGTATTTCTCCGGCGTGCCAAATTGACGGAGGCGATTGCAGAGGAGCGAGTCTGCTGACGGGTTTGAAAAAAAAATAAAAAAGAAGGAACGCGTTCCAAACGTTCAATTGTGTGAGTCGTCTGACGGCCGCGCACGTTATTTCGACGGCAAAAAAATTAGTGCGAGAGAATCGTGGAGGAGAGAGAAAGAGGGCGGGTGACGAGAGAACTTGGGAGTGCCGTGGACCGCCTTCGCGTGTCACTTGGCCACATCTTGGTGAATCCCGCACGACATTTCTTGGATCTACCCCGTGCTAGCACACACACGATCGTAACTCGGGGATGACAAAGCCCTTCGATCCATCGTTAGGGACACGCAGGTGCTGTCAGTGTCGTCTCGGAAGCCGTACCACGACCAGCTAACTCCACACCAGCCAGCCGTGCGTCCCTCGCCGTCCATCGGTATAGAAAGGGGAGGGATAGAAAGAGAGGGAGCGAGCCGATGGAATGGATTACGGAGAGGGGAGAGGTTGAAAAAAAAACAAATAGCCGCTCCCGTGCCGTCCTTGTCATCAAAACGCGTTGTTGAGAAACGACGGGCTGGCGAGAGAGCGGAGGCCAAGTCGAGGGGGCATTCCTCGAACGGCGCCGCGCGTGTTCTCGCACCGAAGTGTTGGTACCTGTGGCGGATCCGTCGCGCTCTGTAGCGCTGTGCCGCATCCGTAGAGTGAACTCCTTCAACTGGAAAAAAGAGACAACATCGACTCTGGTGAAGGAAGAGTAGGGGTTAGAGAGGCGAACGGAGGATCTCGTGCGCTTTTTGGACGATCCGGAAGGGTCGACTCCAGAGGACTGAGTGAGAAAGTGCAGTGGTTGTGAACCAGAGCCCTCTTGCACTCGGGGGGACCTTTTTGGCGGGAGGAAGACAGGAGCCCTTCGCGGCGGTCGCTTCCGTTTCGCGTTCCGGAAGTGGAGGAGGCGGTGCGGCGATCCGCAGCGGTACTCGCGTCTGGGGTGGCTCGTGCCTCTGGAGCGTGAGATGGACATGCAGTGCGGAGGGTGGGCGGGGGAGGTGGTGGGGGTGGGAGGGGGCGGCGAGATGATGGCCGGGGGGGCGGGGAAGGCCTCCGCGGCGCGCGGGGCCTCGACCACCATGCGCCTCCTCGACGACGAGGAGGACGAGTTCGAGAGGAGCATGCTGGAAGGTAAGGGCGGAGGGGGCGTGGGAGTGGGATGCTATCGCGGACGCCCAAAACGCGTAACTCGAGTCCCGTTGAGGTGCGCGCGAGTGGTACCCTTAAGTGGCCGTGAGGGCGGGGGAGAAGTGGGGTTTATGTTTGAGGGGGGGGGGGAAGGGGAGAGGCTGGAAAATGTAAACGAAACGGGCGCCTGTTCCTCTCGACAAACAAGCGACTGCCAATGTTTTCACGGACCTGCACATAGGGAGATCTTACTGCCTACCCGTTCGTGCGCACGTGAAGCTGTTGCAGGCCTCACGCGCAATATCGTGTCATTTACTTTCTCACGTTATTTTTACTTGAGTGCACGGTGAATTTTTCCGTTTTTTATTTCTGCGAAACTCGAAGATGGAAATGGAGTGTGGTTTACGTTCTCTATGTGTTTTCATTCAATCACGTTTAGAGTAACATGTACTTCAGTAGAAATTGAATCTGCTTAAGACTAGAAACTATGGTGTTTCATGAATGCGTAAGCCACTATGATACTTGTGGCGATATCTACCCGCCGTATATTTTACCAACTTGAAGCAGACACGTAGTTGTATCGATACCCAATACCACTGTGACATGACATGTGTCTAATTTATTTCACGATGATTTTCGAAATTTGGGGAAAAATTAAGCCTTGTCGAATGTCTTAGTGTGTTAGTATGGCTTTTATTCTCGAAGGTAACCGACCTGTTCCCCAAAATTTCTAGAAAAAAAAGAATTAAATTAATTCCAAATTTATGGGTTTCTAAGGTCAATTTCTACAAAATAACGAAGAATACAATCGCCCTTTGATATCTGTCGCTTATTTGATGGGTAAAATCTTATTGGATGTTATAGTGTCTAAGTTGCTGCTCTTTCCGTTTCGGTTAGGACTAGCCGACATTGTGCGGGTGCGTATTTGGTGAACACCAGTCTGTAGGTTTCAATTAGATATTGCCTCTCCTATTATTTCGAGACCACATCGATGCCGGAATTTCTTATTTTGGGAAAGAAGATTATTGAAGATCCTCGATTGACGATCACGCAAACCATACCAGAAAAGATGCATGCATTCATAAAAAATGACTGCCAGGAGGATGAGGGAAATGATGTCGCCATGGGTTGTTTCATGGAAGGGTGTAACTTTTCATCTTAAGAAGGAGACCAGGGCGTGACGAGCTCTGTAAACGAATCCCGAACAGGAAGGACGACACCCGCGGAAGTGGATGAGGTGGCAAGGGGGAGCAAGGGTTCAGGACTTAAGGGCATGGCGCGAGTCGTAAGGCTTTTAAAGGGAAGGGAACTTCACCGGGACGAGGCGCCTGTAATGCGAGAAAGCGGGCCTCGTGTTTCACAAAGGTTGTTGCCAATGCCGTTCGCATTCTTGCTCCTCCCTCGATGTAGACCAAGTGGATGCAGAGGCAGACTTTGGCAACTTTTATCGTCTCGTCTCCGCGGATTGAGAAATCAATTGGACTTCATCCCCTCACCTATCAGTTGAGTCAACCGATGGAACCCCGACAATTTTTATTCCCGGTCGAGGGCATCGCCGACTTTTGTAATGAGTGAGATAACTCAAACATGGCAACACAAACCTTCTGGGGGAGATGCCAATTTTGGCCACGGCGAACGGGTTTACGCTCTTTGAAACATGTACGTCATAGAATCTAAAGTCGATCGTGAGAACGAAAACCCATTGTGGTGGTTTTCGTTAAAAACCTTGCTTTACGAAAAATATATATAGAAGCCAAGTAGTATTGATCATACATCCGTATAAATGAATCATATATAGATGGACATCCTAGAAGTATGGATTTAATTTTACCCCGCACATGTTGTGTTGCATTTTGGTAATAGATACATTTAAAATCGGGGATAAGTGGAATGGGTTACTCCGAAAATTATATGTCAAAATTCGTTGTGCGTGTTCAGTCGCGGGTTTAATATGTACTGCCACGGTACCGAGAGGCGGGTTGCATGTAAAATGCGCCTTTGTCCGCGTTTGGATGAAACCTTGAATGATTTGCCGCATGTGATTTCCCGTTAACGAAGGCTTTATTAGAATAGCATCGATTAGTATTCTGTAAGAGTGCTAGCTGTAAAACTTCCGTGCGCATGCTTGTGGACTCACAGGAATGCATTTTGTCCTTGTTACGCAACGTCTGGACGGTCGATGACCTCCTAGAGACCGCCCTAAGGAACCTACGAATTCCAATAAAATTGAAAATCCGTATTCTTTAAAAAACAATTGTTCAATAACTACATTCTTTGTGTGTGTGCACCAGTAACTACTTATAAAAAGCAGTGACTTTTGTATTTAACAAGATGTTAATAAATCAGCTTTCTTACCCTCGAATTTGAGCTACGCCAAGAGTTAGATTCCCCTTCTTCGTGGTAGATGAGGCCCATGAAGGTGAGAAGCAGGGATAATATAAAAATGGCCAGCTAAGAAAAGAACAGGGTCGAGGATCTTATATCCGTTTGAACATCAAACCGCTGATATAAAATTTATCCCGTATAATTGCTGCGGAATCTACAAAGAAAAACTGATTTGTTATGGAAGAATTGCAGAGAAACTGTTTTAACTGAAATTAAACCGTGCGATATGTCCAGGCACTTTCCGCCTCTATATTTACTTTGCTTCACGACACGCAGTTCTTTCTTTTTAAAGGAGGAAGTCTTGTCATGGAACGAGTAACGGGGAATTAGAAGGGAGAGTTTTATGCTTGAAAGACGGAATACTGTAGAGAGAAAGGAAGATCTGACAAAAATATGCTCTTCATTTCAGTTCCTTGGCTAATTAGTTCGCCACCAGGTTATGGGCATTTCCTTGGATTTTGGGGAAATTTCGGCTTTCACTCGCAGTGCATTGACTTCTGACGAATGGCGGTTCCCCAAAGGACTTGAGAAGTCAACTCACATTGAGATGTGACCCGAAAGGTAGCGTTTCTACCACTACACCTGTGTGACCGCATCCATTGCTCAGCAAAATTTGTCATGCGGTCTACTTCGCATGATTGGCCATTCTATTCCAGACAGGTTCCATATGATTGAGGATTGGGTTGTAGTTAATAATACCGTTTCATTTTCTTTACGTTCCTTTTATGAACAAAATTACGAAATTTTCCCTTAGTTTCCATTGTCTACCAAAGAATTAACTATGACGTGACTTCGGCGAAGTCATGAATATATCGGGCACTTAATTCAACGTGAAATTACGTATCATATCTGCTTTTCATGTACGAATAAAAATTTAATCCTGGTGACCTTTTCGTTTTTTCACTCGCGTTATAACATAACACAAAAAAGGGAGAATTTTTTCGATTTTCCCGGAATGCTCTTGATAAATTTACAAAGTTGAATCCCTCCATTGCGTGTTGCTCCTCGCATCTTTGCGCCTGCATGGAGCCATCCGTTCGTAATATGCTACAAAATTAGTCCAAAAAATGCTCAAAGTTAGTACAAATTGCGGCCTCAATTACATAGCGGGAATTATAGTTGTATGCGTGTTCGAAACCGTTCTTTTTTCCCTGATTTTTTACCCATTAGCAATTTTGTATGTACACCTATCCATCCACGCCGTGCGACGTCAACTCTGATCTCGTACAGAGTGCTGATAGCAAAAAATATATTTTTTAAATCAACTTATTTTGGCTACCCCAAACCTCGAAATTGCCCTCGTCCACGTCCATAATTGAGTCGTACGCAATCTAAGCTTTCAGGGCGCCCTTCAGACAATCCAGTTTGTCAAGGTGTAGTATTACTCGAACCTTCCTCGAGCACCACCGTGGAAAAGCTAGGGTATCAGGGTGATGGAAGGAAAAGAGTGGCGGATGGTGACGCTTGGGCTCACGCAATCGCAAGAACCTTGCGAAAGGGCAGACACTACCCTTGGAACGCTGTGCGCAAGTCAAATATAGATGCTGCAAAAAAATGAGAGAATCGCAAAGAGACTGTGACCCCAACATGCATGACCCCATAGGAGCGTTTATAGGTGCCTTTCATTCAAACACACGTACTGGATGGCTGGCATTTCATATTAGCGCTTTTTTATGTTCATTCGTGTTCGCGCGCATCCAGACTCATGGATACTCACGAAATCATTCCTAAAAATATACCAACTCGTTTCCCTTCAGCATGTTGGTTTGCCGCATTAAATACTAGCTTTGCGGTGCTTGGTGCATGCATGCAACTGATGGATTTTATGTTGCATTTGAAAATCAATCTCTATTATGAGGTATTAAATAGAAAAATCGTTTCTAGGCAACGACACGGAACATGGCAATCCCTTAACTCGATAGTTGATGCTAAGCTAAGCTAAGAATTGGCAAAACATAAGGGTTATGTGTTTAGGCATAACTTCAAAACGTTGTTTGTTATGCTTTGAGCGCATCTAGGAAACGTAACCTAATACATTAACCAATTTCAAAGCTGTCTTCTATAATTAGTAACTTATAGGGTAAAAATGTGTCAGACCGCTAAATGTGTGCTCGGAAGATAGCTTTCCGCTTGTGAATACTTAGTAAATAAATTTCCAATTAACCAATATAAACAGCATGTATCTCACAAGTTGTTAAATACATATGAAAGAGGAAAGCTTTATATTCTTTAGGGACGTCAACTAGAATCAACGTCTTCAGGTTTTCAATAATAATCTGAGAAAGTGTTTACGACGGATGTGGGTTTCAAGGATGTAGAAAGCTTCATATTTAATAAATGATAATCTAAGCGATAGGGCAAATTTTTTCCACATATAAGAAGTATGTTTGTCCGCTCATCTGTTTATGGCCAGAATATTTGTTAAAACCCTGGCGAAAACTTAAAACTTGACCACAAAACCCTTTATGTCTGACCATGTATTATGACAGGATACTTATATATTTGTATAAGAAGTGATTTATAAATTTGATGCTGCTGTTCTATACGGTTCAAAACTTACTTCACATTGGACTTGAATGAAAGGTCACGATTTACTATTAACAACTGCCATTACGGCATGCAAGCCATTAAAAAGTTTCAACTCCATTTGATGTGCTCAATTTGTCTTATCTTTCCGATTACATACTGATGAACGAACGTTTATATATTCCTTAGGAGGATGCACCGCATGCCTATAAAGTTGCAACTACGCGCAATTAAAATTATCTTTTCCTCGTATTTCGTTTTTATGTTCCGGCGAATAGTGCCAGCAACACTCGCTAGGAAAAAGCGTAATACTATCTGTTTTTTATACATCCTCCTGGCCTTGTTTGGAAGTATCCTGCTGCAAGTAGGAAGAAAAATATTGAATGAAATATATCTTCCTTTTGTCAATCAATGATGAATAGAAGCATTTAAGCGACAAAGTAATACTGTATGTTACTCTCTCTCTCTATATATATAGCTTTCTTTTACCCTGTCTTCCCTGGGTAATTGTAAAAATTTTCTATTTCAGGTTTCAGGAATACGCCATGTTATTGCCTCATTGATAGTAATTTTAATACAGGTTGCCAATAACTTATGAAAAATTATGACAGAGTTTTATTTTCACTGGGAAAAAATGTCAAGTAGTCAATTCAGCGTGTCTTTAAATGTGCATTTCCTTGATGAAAGAGGTGAGATATTATAATTATCATGGTTTGTTTTAATCGTTCCTATTTTATACCATGGCTGATGACTTCACTTTCATTTTTTTTTGTCACAATATACTCATAATACACAATGAATGTTCTATAATTAGTCCGTGTAGATAATAGGCTGAGATCGAATAAGAAAAAGAATAAATGTTTGCTCTAATGACGACCATTGCAGAATGGAATCTTGATTCTAACGTTTGTTTTTCTCTGATCCGCAGTGTAATTTTTCCAAATATCATGAATATTTTTAAGAACTTTTCAGCCTCACACATCGAAGTGCAACCACATTTACATTTCTCTACATGGTATTTTTGTGAGCAGAGAATTAACAGGGGCGGTTTTCGCTGGAAATTCGGTGGAAGCATTTTTCATGAAAAGTCTAATGCTTCATCTGGATTTTAATAAAAATTTATCTGCACATAACAAGGCTTGAAATAGATAGTTCGTTTAGAAAAAATGAGGAAAATGCTTCTCCCATAAAGGATAACAGATTTATTGCATGAAAAAGGCTTCCTTTGTGAATGGGGATTAAGGGGATTAAGGTCGCCATAAATACACATAACTAGAGCCCGGGGATCGATATGGATTATCAGCGAAAGGAAAAGTATTTCAGTAATGTAAAATGAAGTGTGAGCCCTGGTATTAATTCGTTTTTCTGAGAACCATATTGAAAGTGATGAACAGCACGAAGGTATTTGTTTAGGCAATCGGCCAATAGGAAGAGATATTTCATTTCTTTTCAGCATAATTTCTAATCGCGGATTGGTAAAGGATATAGGTTTATTGTCTTCATTTTGGCGCGTAATATTTCACTATTGATTATTGCTTTTATATTTTACTCATATCTTTAGATAATTAGTGCGATTACAAAGGAAATTGGAAATAAAATCATGAAACTGGAGAAAGCTGTTTAAATAATGCACGACGTGTATTTTAAATTCGTCGGCGCTCTTCTTGAAAAACACTTCCCATGGAAGTATGCGTGTGAAATTCCAGTTGGTAAGAGAGAAAGAATAAGAAAAGGTAATGTGAGCGTGGCAGCTTATTTGTGAGGAAAAAATTAAAGAATGTAAGCAGAGACAGCAAAAACTACCCGCGAACATAGTGGCAGTGAAAGTTAATCCTAGGAATTATTTATTACCAAATTAAAAGTCGAGAAAGGGAAGAATTTAACTGATGACAGTTGATGTGTATACAAAAGGGAAGCATAAACGGGTTTATGTTTCTACGCAGGTTAAAAACTCTTAAAAGAACCAAATGAAACATTTAATTGATTAAATCAAGACAACTTGAAAAGTGAGCAATGTAACTGCACGAGAAGCCGTAGTTGGAAAGGAAGTCACCAAAGGGAAGCCTCTGATATCGGGGCTGGTAATGTAACTAATGTAAGAAAGGTGAATACGTGAGAACTCTCGGAAAAAAGGGACGAGGACACAGAAAGGGAAATGAAATGAGCTTCGCCGAAAGGAAACGAAAGTCAAGACGGAACTGATGAAAAATTCCTAAGTACACAGAAAACGATTTCGAACAAGAAAATATTAAACTAGGTATCTTCAAGGTTGTGAAATATTGTTTTTTTCAGAATTTATTCTTTGTTCGTTCTGTGTTCGCCAGCAGGAACGCCGCGAAATATTGTCATTCAAATGAACAAACTCCGAATAAATCCCGAAAGGAAAACAAATATTTCGCAAGAACATCTCCTTGGAAACTTCCGTGTAAATTTTCATGATGGAGCTCTGAAATGACGTTATGGATCATATTACATTGCATTATTACATGGATCATATTATTGCACTACATGGTCAAACTGATTGAATCTGAATTTTTCATAAGCGTAAAATATTATTTCATTGTAGAAATTTCTTTTAACGGAAAATATTCTGAAACAGAGAGATATATGTAAAAAAACTTACGGAGGAATCAGCGAACGATGAATTATCGTTTTTCGCAAATGATCCCTAAGGTTAAAGACTTTCGACGGTAGATAAATGCGCCTGAGAGTTCTTATATTTGCTATAAGATACTTCTTATATTTGCAAGGAACGTGAGATGGAAACGGGTGTTTGTAGGTGGCTTCTTTATCTGGTGCAAGTTAAACCTCTTAATACCTTCCACTGTAACGAAACATGCCAGCGTTAAAGTAAACAAATGGTATTCCCAGATGAGAATCTGTCCCGCTCTGCGACAGAGCTGGAGTAAAGTTCATGTCATTCGCTTTTGAGGTGAGTTGAACGATAAGGAAATGCGAATGTCTAAATGCGAAGTCAATTTTCGGTGTATACCTATACGCTTGCTACTTGTTTGATAACATCAAATTAAAAGCGTCAGGAAATGTTTACTCAACCGTAAATACTACGATTTTCGTTATTATTGCCAGTAATCCTGATTGCATTGTTTCGGAAGTTTCGGAATACCCCTTAGAGGGGAATTATAATGATTCAACGGGCAGTGAAAAGTATAAGAATAGACGAGACTTGAAATCGGTGATACAAAAAGAAAATGGGATAAACTTCCAAGTCAGCCTTCGTTCCAAAACCTAAAAGCTAACTCCCTTTTTAATGACGCTGCTCTACCTTGAGATCGTGAAGAGGAACAAAAAATTCGAACTGTTGCATAAAAGCATTTATATCAAATAAGTACATTACATAAGACTTGAAGTGTGAAATCCCGATACACTTCAAGCCGTAATACGGCATAAGAAATAGTTCAATAAAATCAGCTGCTTAGTGCGGCACACCTTAAAAAGCCTATGTGCGACTTTCGCAATCCTTCCTCCTAGAGTCATGTTGAACGTGATTCTCTCACTCAAACCTCCTCCGAGAGATTTTCTGCTTCTTCGTAGCAGCATTATCCATATTCTTTTCATGATAATATTTTCCCAAGGTCTCTCAGCTCTAAAGGTCGTGCTTGCTTCATTGAGTCGGTCCCTTTTCGTTTCCTGTCCTCTGTCTTGCTCCCAATGCAATCAATAATGGCTCAATGGTCCTATGCCTTCCTATCACCACTTCTTAAATTTCATATCCATTCGTTTTTTATGAGGCTCTTCCACTCCTCAGCTTCTTCAGCGATTGTAAGTATAGCATTTCTCTCGACAATACGATTCTCGTGCTTCACTTCATGCTTTTTATTACGCAATCCTCGCTCTTTACGTAAAGATTTCAACTGCCACTTCGGTCACCTGTTTCACTAATTAGGTGTCAGTCATTTTCAAAGAAGAAACTCCGGGGATATGTGAACATTATTTTGCTGCTCATCTAGAACATATTTCGATGTTAATGTCAACGGATGGATCTGCATGCAAAAGGATCGAGAAACGAAAACCATGCGACGAAACGTTTCAGGGCGAGTTTTCTGTAATGTGGCAGGTGTGTACATTTTGTAAGCAGTGGCCTGCATGCGTATCTTATGCCCGAGGAAGACCATTTCTGATGCCGTGTTACAACTTGAAGTGCATAGTCATTGCATCGCGGCTCATTCTCTATCCGAAGTAGTAAGCGAATTACGTCCATCTGCGGATCTCAGTTCTGCATCACCGTTATACGCTTGGAAATCAGAGGAACGCGATCGTTGGGAGCGAAATTTTCTCCCGTACTCACGTGATAAGATGAGCCGGCAAAGGGTGGAACTCAAGGTTCCCTGTCCCTCAATATATTTCTGTATTCCGCTCCGAGTGACAACGATGGAATCCCAAAAGTTGAGACATTGGATTTGAAAGTATACCCTAGCCTTTTTTCCTTAGGCCTTTTTTCCACATATTTGTTGTAAGTTACATCAGAGTAGACAATAAAGTGCAGGCATATTGCTGGAGAAAGTAGCAACGCTTCTCAGCCCAAAACTTCTCATAATATCTAGAATAATCTGGGATATAATGAGATGTATAATACTAAATCGTGTATATTTATCTGTACGGATGAGGTGATAAAGGGAATGATTGTGGCCAGTTTAGAAATTTCTATAATTCTTAGCATGTAGTCTAATTTCATATCGTGCAAATAGGAAATCGGTTCTAGAAACCATTAAATGACCAGTGTAAAGTAAATGGGACATTTTTTATTCCTGAACGCGCCGCATGGAAATAAGGGCTTCATTTATTTCAACACGGCTGAATGGACATTCAGTAAGGTCGCTGAATAGAGGATGGCCGTCACCATTTTTTTCACTGAATGTTATTCATGATATCGGCGTACATAAGAAAATAATTTTCGTGCCCACCACATTTGCAGTTGATTCGAGAACAAAATCTTACAAAGTGGAATCTTAGAATTCATAAACAATGCGCCAGTTGGCTTCTTGATATCTTGGTTTTTTGGGGAGGGGAGAAGTGGCGTTGAGAAACGCCGCTCAATGAGTTGTGCCATTGACGCCATCATTCAGCATTGCTATTTAACAAACGAGTGTGGAGAGTGGTGAGCTCATTGTTTAGAGAGGATATCGGAAAAAGGCTGCATCACGGCACATTATTGGGAGTGGGGAGAGAATTCATCAGTACTCGCCATCTGTTTTAAGTGAAGATTTTTCCCCGCTTTTATATTCTTTTCATGGACTTTGGGTTTTAACACTAGAATGCCGAAGGGTGTCATTTTGACACCCTACACCTACATTTGTTTGCATAGCTGCCCATGAAACTGTATTGGAGAAAAAATCTTTCGTGACTTTTACTCATTTTAAGAGCTTAACAAGACTACTGTGTGAGATATAGGCTTCTACCTTTTTTTCATCTGAAAAATTAAAATTTACCGTAAATGCCGGAGGGTGTCATTTTGACACCCAGTAAATGTTAGCATTTATTCTTTCGTTTTAGGCGTATCTTCGGAAGCGATTTGATTACCACTAGTCAAACGGGTAATTTCGAACAGTACATCAAGTTTGCATTTGTTTAATTCTACATATTTTCGATAAAAATACTCTGTTTACTTATTTTTCGAAAATTTATTAGCCTGTGAGGTAAGTCTACTTTCCACTACTTTTTTGCAAATGATTCATCTTCAATCCAGCCTATTAGTCCGTGGTGACACAGGGATGTATTTATCTACCGCAAAGAAGCACTGTTACCGTGAACAATGTACTGACGTGACAATACAGATGGCAACTGCCGAGCGTCTGTAGCTGACTGACTGTCTGGCTCACTGGCGTATCGCGACCGGTCGTGACTTCTCCTTGCATCGAGGTGGTTGCATTGACATAGTTTGTGTCTTGGATATGGCGCTACATAGAGGTATTAGGCCGTAGCAAACAACGGCAGTACTAAATAACATTACTGAAGACGTGTCCGATAAACGATCTGATCAAAATGTTGAGCTTTTGTGAAATTTTACGCTATCTTCGCTTTGACGAAAAGTCAAGTCTTTCTGCACGGTTGCAGACAGACAAATTTGTGATGTTTTCAGATATTTGGAAGAAAATTATTGATAACTGTGTTGCATGCTCTAACCCTGGACCGTTCATAAGTATTGACTAACATCTGTTTCCTAGCAAAGCTAGGTGCTCCTTTACGCAATACATGGCATCGAAGCCTAATAAATATGAGCAAAAATACTGGCTTGCAATAGAGAAGGACGGTAAATATTTGATAAACGGATTTCCTGACCTTGGCAATGATGACTCTCGTCAAGTTGGCGATCGAGTTCAGATCATGTTGTAATGATACTTACGCAGCCTTGCATAGCAAGTCCGAAATGTCACAACTGATAACTATTTCTCATCACTTGTGCTCACCTGAGACGTAAAAAAAGGTAGGTATAAGTCTAATGGGAGCCGTAAATAAGGTAAGGTGAGCAATCCTTCCTGAAATAACAGCTTTTCGGGAAGAGTTGTACTAAACTAAATTGTACAAAAACAGTGACGCAACACTTACCGTTTATCAGGGCAACCGAGAAAGTGTGTTTTTGTTCTAAACTCTCCTCACCCTGACGTTGACATTGGTGAAAACTCTAAGAAAACTCCAGAAACTGTAAAGTGTGACAATGAGACCTAGTGTGGATTGGATATCATTGATCAGATGGGACGATGATACTCGGTTAGAACAGGAACCAGACGTTGGCCAGTCCATCCTTTCCAGAATACTCTTGACTTTCCCGGTATAAATGCCTGGATATTTTATAAGGAAATAACGCTACAAAAGATACCCCGGAAGGGTTTTTGCAGAGTTAGCAGAGGAGCTTGGAAGTCCTAACACTGCATCAAGAAATATTTGTCAAACTTCTGACGAGTGTGATGGAGTGCGAGAGCCAGAACTGACTAGGAACAGTCAAATAAAGATAAAATGCAATAAAACAGAACTATTGGATTTTGTAAGCTGCGTAATAAATAAATATGAGGCACGCGTACGGCTAAAACAGAGCGAAAGTGCCATGAACGTGAAGCAATTGAGACGAAGTTCGTTGTAACCCTGTATGAAAGAGACCTTAGATTTCATTGTGTTTTCATTCACACAAATTTGTGGTTTACGTACATATAAATTATACATGAATTTACGTAAACAATTAATGATTGTAAAAAATGATTATTTACTAACTGCACTTATGTGCGCCAACCAGTGTTTCAGCACAATTTTCGAAAAATTGTGTGGTAGAAAGAAAATTTTGCAGGTAATAATTTTCTAAAATCGAGCTGTATTTAAAAAAAATTATTTTAATTTGTAAAAAGAACGCCAAAAAATACCAAAGTTGCGACATTAACACTAGCAATCACAGAACATAAAATAGTCCGCACTAAAACACCGATATGAACACATAAACAGATGGGTGTCAAAATGACACCCTCCCGGCATTCTAGGGGGGTCCAATAAGTCCGGCATTCTAGTGTTAAATACCAATACACAATAGATATGATTCAAAAGACGATTTCAATCTCAGTAGGTTTTAGTTGCAGTCTGTTTATCAGTTAAATTTCCTGTTTGATCTCCAATGCATCTCTTCTCTACTACTGTACAATATGTATTTATCTACATCTACACGATACCCTGCAAGCCACGGCGAGGGTGTGTGGCAGGGGGTGAATACCACCAAGCATGCACTACTAACATGCAAACTAGCAACTATAGTGTATCATTCAACTTGATTGTTAGTATCTATAGTATTTAAGGGGTTAATACATGCATCATGCACTACAGAATACTCTAAATTTTTCCCCTACCTATCCCTTCGCTATGCTGCCTATTCTGTTCTCTTATAGTACGGGGGAAAAATGTCATTTTGAATCTATCGGTACGACAATCTATCTCTCTAATCTTATTTATCTGGTCGAATCTAGCATAATCCCTTGGTTTTTTTAATATGTGCCTAACATTTTCAGTAAAGCTATCCGATAGAAATTTCTCTTATAGATTCAATCTGTACTTTAACCTACGCTCTGGTAATGATTCCCTCTCTAATTCTTTTATTAATTCTGAAACGCTACTCAACCTATCGTAACACCTTTTAACGAACCTAGTTGCTCTACGCTGCACACTGTCTAGTTCTCTCATCAAACCTAATTCATTAGGATCCCATACACTGGCTGCATACTCAAGGTGGGGCCTAACTAGTGAAAAGTAACATCGCTCTTTTGTCTTCTCATCACATTTCCCAAGTACCTACTCTTTTTATAAATCCTAGCTTTCTCTTCGCTCGGCCGCACATTTCCCTAATGTGTCTCCCCACGATAAATCCTTAGTTATTGTTACACCTAAATATCTTATGGTTTCTACGTTTTCCATCTTCGTGTTACTAATTTTATAGGTACACTCTATCGAATTATTCCTCCTCCAAAAATTGATAGCTACACACTTTTTAAGGTTACGTTCTAACTGCCATTTATCGCACCACTCTTGAATTGCATCTAAATCCTTGCTAAGCGATTTCCTGTCTTCTTCTTTAGATATACCCCTATACACTACCGCATCGTCTGCAAAAATTCTAAGCTTACTTCTAACTACGGTACCCAAATCATTTATGTATAAAAGATATAGAAGCGGACCTACTACGCTACCCTGGGGAACTCCCGATGTGACTTACAATTAGATTGTGTCCGACATGATACCACATATGACAACATCCTGCTCTCGCCCACATAAGAATTCTTTTACCCAACATACAACGTCTTTATTTACACCAAAACTCTCTAACTTCAAGATTAATTTATCATAAGGAACACTATCGAATGCCTTTTTAAAATCGAAAAATATCGCATCAACTTTAGTACTGTTTTCGCCGTGGACTAAAATATCGTGTACGAATAAAGCTAATCGTGTCTCGCAAGATCTACCTTTCCGGAACCCATGTTGGCTGTTTATGAGTAATTCCTGATTATCCAAATGCCCCATGATCGAACTGACTACAATGTGCTCAAATATCTTACAAGAGATTGACGTGAGTGAAATGGGTCTGTAAAGGGTCATTATAGACATAGTCATTAGTTGTTTTATAGCGAATCAGGATATCAGACGAATTATTGTTTCAAGGTCATGGAACTTTTGGAAGAAATAGTTTTTTTTCATTTCAAGTATTAGCTTCCCCGCACACGTAATAGTTTTTCACTCCTGTCGGAGAATAAAAGATCAGACACGAAATTTTAGGCCCTTTTCATAATAATTACCTCAAGACCCCTTATGATTATTGATTAGAGCGTAAAATGACAATTTCGGCAAAAAAAGTAAATTCAGACACCTATTTTTCTTCGAGTAGATTTCGAGGTGGTATGGGAACTTTTCTCAACCCATGCTGGTTTGTTATCAATAAATCCTGGCTATCGAGGTGTCCAATTGTTGATGTAACTATTATAATTTTCCATGATAGTGACGTTAATGATATTGGTCTATAATTAGATGGATGTTCCCTATCCCCGCTTTTAAAAATTGGGGTCACGTTTGCAATCTTTCCGTCTTTGGGAACCGCGTGTTCTTCTAGGGATTTGTTAAATATTACTTTAAGATACGGAGTCATTTCAAGAGCTAATTCTTCATACACTCGAGCTGGAATTTCATCGGGACCTGAGGACTTGTTCGGGCTAATGTTTTTTAGTAAGGATAGGATTCTGCTATAAGATATATCGATCGGTGGCATTGGTTGCTGAAATCGATCTGGTATGGTTTCATGCAAGTTACGCTTAGATTGATTAAAAACGCCCTGAAAAAATAATTCAACAAGCCTTATCTAAACTGGAAGTTGCTATTACACCCATATCGTTTTTCAAGGAATTAACCGTTGAATTTTAAGTTCCCTGTACTTCCCTAACATATGACCAAAATTCTTTCGGATTTTCCTCTAAGTTGTTCTCCGAGTACTTTTCTCTTGAATTCACTAAACGCTTTTCTAAGGTTCTTTTTCACTAACGCTTTACCACCTTGGTTCCCTATTCTCACTCGTATACTTATGAGGCATATATATATGTTGATAAGTGACCGCGTAATTTGGAGGAACTCTTTCCATGTATTGTCTGTATCACTATTTTTGCGGATGTACTCGAATTTTTCAAAAGAAGTCTGTAAGTCACGCCTAAATCCGTTAATATCTGCTTTACTAAACAGGTAAATCTTTCTTTTTAATTAATTTTTTTTCAGTATTGAGGGATAATTTAACCGATACTACCTTGTGGTCACTTATTCCATCGATATTTTCAACTTTAATAACTTTTTCAGGGATATTTGTGGCAATTAAATATAGAACATTCTCCCCTCTATTAAGCAAGGTTGCTATTTGATGTAGTGCGTACGATGCGGACAGGTTAAGCAATGACTCGTAGATTTCTTTGTCCCTACCCCCAGGCTTATGACTACATGTTTTCCAATCTATCGATGGTGCATTGAAATCTCCACCTACAATAATCTGTCGATCGTTGTTGTGGGATTAATGGACCTGATCTGTTTCTCGAGTTCTAATATCTATATCTACGACATACCATGCGAGCCACCTCGAGGGTGTGCGGCAGGGGGTGCATCCACACCAGGAACAATGGCACAACAAGCAAAAATGAACAAAACAAAACAAACACCACACCTTTAAAAGTAATTAGGGAAAAAAGAAAACAAAACTACCCCAAGAAAAAATCCCAATCATGCAGGACACATCCACGAATACCATGCATGACTTGAAATCCGACACAAATTTAATAGATACTCATGCATGCAAAAAAATTAAATCCAGGGAATGCTAAGAGCAATGCATGCGAGTAACACATTGATTTGAACATGCAGGAAATAAAAAATACTATCGACCTACTCTGAATATTACCTCTATAATTATTACCGATTTACACGATGTCTCACGTTCTGATCTCCAATTGTACGTGGAAAGAATGACATTTTAAACTTGTCCGTCCTGAAATCTATCTCCATATGATTAACGTCATTCATGAAATGTCCCTCCTTAACTTTTCCCAGAAGATTAAGTGAAATTCAGCCTACGTTGTGACCGCGATTTCCATCCCAATTCAGCTAACATACCAGACACACTGCTTTCCCTATCGTAACATTGTATCGCAAATGTTATTTTTACAAAATGTAATCTCACTTAAGACGAAGATGCTTTGCATAGTATAAGTGGCGGCATGACTTTCATATCGTCATCATCATCGTCATTAGTCATCAATCGTCAGATTGGTTTGACGCAGCTCTCCACTGAGTTCTTCTATTGGATAATCTCTTCATATTTACGTATTTCTTCTCTTTCACATCCTTCATCTCTTGGTGCATATATCTCACTCGAGGCCTTCCTTTGCCATTCTTCCCATCCACCTGTCCTTCCACGATTGTCTTAATTAGGCCATCGTGTCTTAAGATATGGCCGATTAAGTTATCCCGTCTTCTTCTTAGGGTTTTCAGCAGCTTTTCTCCCACTCTTCTTAAGACTTCTTCGTTTGCCACTCGGTCGATCCATTTTATCTTAATCATTCTTCTGTAGCACGAACGCCGAAATTCCTTTATGCTCTGTGTTTTAACTAGAACGTGAATTTGTGTGCGGTATTCCCGTAAGGATTTATTAAATTACTTTCTTTTTATAAACTCGCAATAAGAACACTTATTGCGGTATATTTTAACCAATCGTTAACTTCCAGATGTTGATTGAATTCAACCCTTCAACATTTCCCGATTCTACTCCCCGCTGTCTTCGGAAAAGCTGTTTCTCCAGCCACGTTTGCTCAAGATTCATTTCTGCTTCGCTTCGCTTGAGTGATTATGATGCAATACGGAAGGAAAATACTTCAATATTGTATGGAATGAAAGGCTGAATTCTTGGACATTAATGTAGTAAATGATAGGGCCACCCTCAACCATTCCTTAGTGGCCACCATGTGGTGCGCTTTCACCGTTATCCCATATTTACGGCAGCTTTCAAATTATTATCTGCTACATTTTGTTTTAGGATAAGAATAGCAGTTCTGCGTGAAATATGAAATCGGAATCGAGAGTTGAGATTTGTAATAATTTTCTCGGGAAGATTCGACATGTTGCTATTCAGTGAGCAATGCGCGGTAGAAAAGCCTCGTTCCGAGTTCTGATCACGTTGATCAAGAACCAGAGACCCTAGACGCTTTCTCGTGTGCATGAGACGTACACAGGCCATCATCGTTATTTCTTCGCCATTCCCTCTCCTACTGATCCTCTTTCCACTCGCTTTGCAGTAAAAAAGATGATCGGTGCCAAGGTATCTACATCTACATCAATGTAATACCATGCGAGCCACCACGAAGGTGTTTGACAGGGGGTGAAGATCACCAAACATGCACTATTGACATGCAACTAGGATATGTAATGGAGACATGCTAGATAATAAGGTCACATGCAGCTAGATGGTTAGTATCTACATAATAAGAAAGTGATTATAGGTTGCTATTACATGCATCATGCTCTGCATAATACTCGGACAATATTTCACCTACCTTTCCCTTTGCTACGCTGCCTATTGTTCTCTCTTATGGAACGCGGGAAAAATGATATTTTAAATATATTGGTACGACGATCTATCCATCTAATCTTCGTTGGTCGGTTATTCAGGGGAGGTGACCGACAGCTGAGGTCATTTAGGATAGGTGGATAATGGTAGGAGTTTTCAGGGAATGGAGGGAGAGGTTGCAGAGAAACCCGGCGTTGGCATTACCCTACTTGTAACGAAAGGGGCCAAGGGGACCACGGCTTAACATCCCATCCGACAGACGGAGTACTGAACTTGAAATACCCTCCACTAGGCACTCTGGTTTTGTGGGGAGGGGACCGGTTTTCCACTGAAAAATTCGCCACTGCCGGGAATCGAACCTGGGCCCTCGGGATGGGAGGCCAGTACTCTAGCCACCACACCTTCGTATGACGACTTCCGGAGTATTCCGCGAATAGTTTTACATGGTTCGGACATCGAATCACCTTAATCGGAAAGATGAAAGTTGGAGAATGAGTCTAGATATTCACCAACTCAGGCTCTGGGTCTGCAAGCGGGCAATGTCATCCACGCCATGGGAAGATATCAATGACTGACTTCGGGGAAGATTGAAAGCGTTCAAGGTCGAGCAGCTGGTCTCGTATTTTTTTGTGGCAACATGGTCGTCTCCTTTTTTTTGAGACGACCGCTGAACGTGATAAGAATGTTTTCTCGTAGTCAGACCGCTATGCCGCTATGGGAGACGGTGCAGGCGCGAGTGAACGGACACTTGATTTGGCTACTCAGGCAGCAAGACCGTTTACGTGATTTGCCGCAAGGGCTTGCTTGTTTCAGGGACTCGATGTGAAAATTTACCGGGCGCAGAGCACGACAAATTTATGCGTTGCACTGCTGGGAAGTATACAACCAGTACTCTAGCATGTTTGGTGAGCAATCACCCCCTGCCACACACCCTTGTGGTGGCTTGCAGGGTATTATGTAGATGTAGATGAACCAATTTGGCGTTTTGATCTTGTTTGTTCTGGTAATTATACTGTTGGTATTTGTTCGCTATGTCTTACACAGTAATAATAATTCGACCTTATATGGGGAATTAAACGTGAAGATATACAAAAATGTACGTATGTGGCACAAAAAACTACCTTCCGGCAGTGGATGGTTTCAAGAAATTTAATTCGCGTTCGCTTTGATCATTGTGCGAGCGAGTTTCTTCATTGAAATGGCTATTTCGGGAAAGCTAGCATTGGATGTATACATTTTTTGTGCGCTTAAAATTTCTCTTCGGTAAAAAGACCTCAACGAAAAAAGATTCACGAAACCACCCATGAAAGATCGAACCATACAAGGTTTTCGTCCAATAACGGGAATAAAAGATGATGAAACAGCCTATAATGGTAACCGGAAACCCATTTTATTGTAAATCAAGCTCTCTATTCCTATAGTTTATCCTGAATTAGGAGTTCCTTACCAATTTAGCGTGCATGCCCTTCCTCATTCCTAAACCCAGCAAAATCCAGGCATTTTTACAAACGAAGGAAATTATACTTCCGGCGTTGGCGGGGGAATATTATGTGCATTCTCTCGTATTGACATTTCAGTGCTCCAGCCTGGCGTCGCAGGACGTCGTAGACGCAGGGGGCATCTTTATTGACGCATTGCCTGCCTCAGGGTGCGCAGAGCTAAGGACTTGCGCAGTGAATGCACATTGCGGGAAGTAAAATAATCTGCTGCCTGCACGAAACAAAGTATTTGTGACGCGATAGCTTTCTGTCTTTATTTTCGGTACATAAGAATGCGACGCAGATTCATGGAAAGAAAATATTCAGCGGGAAATATTATTATTAGTTTGAAAATAAATACCCAATACTGACCATTATCAAAAAGTAGAAAAACTTTCGTAGAAAATAAATGTTTTTCCAATGGCCTAAATAATACTTTAAACGATTTTCTCCATTACCGAGAAGGAACACTGCTTCTGTATGGCTCATAGACTTTCTTAATGCTTAATTGGAAGTCAAGGAGTCAAGTCCTTCTCCCATTTAGGGGAACTGGCTTAAATTTGCATGATCATTTAAAAGCATTAAAATTCAGGTGCCAATTGCAAGAAAGAGATAAGTGTATACTCTTGGCAATTTCATGGATGTAAAGGTGAGAAGTTAGGTTTCCGGCTTTATTTTATAATAATCCAGCATTTGAATAAATATGAAATGTGTGATCAAGAAAAATATGTCGTATGGTCAAGCAGAATTCATAACGTATACGAAATACGTATTGAATTCCTCTAATTGAGAGGGATTTCAACTGAATGAAAATAAATAAAAGAAAATACAGTGTGCCATTTGCGTGTTGAAACCTTATAATCGTCGCTCTATCACTGATGCCAGTTCGATTTTTACATTTTGTACCGCAGTATTGCGTCTCATGATCGTGTTAACATCTTTTCTTGCATTGCCTAGTATAAAATATGCTGAGCAATATGATTCGGACTCCGTGGTGTGGAAGCAAATTCCACACTATTTGGCGGGAAGGTAGACTACGTACTTAAACAATGTGTGTGGTAGTAACATCAACTTGCATGGAAGCCTACTTGCAAGCATCTATTTTTATCTTTGCGTGCAAACCAGATATTAGTCTTCCTTTGCGGTGTGGGATATTTTTAAGGAACGAGCGTCGAACAGTTCATTATTTCTTTTCATGGAATGGATTAATAGTGAGTGACTTCTTCTACTCACGGTGTATTGTGAAGAGAGAAAAAGCATCAGGTATTTGCACGAAATAAGGGAGTCATAGCGTCCCTAATCCGCTTTGATTTTCCTCTTCGTTTGCTGTGAGCATCGCTAACGTGTGTGTGCATTCGTGAATTGCATGTTTGCATGTGTGGACGTCTCAGCTCCGAGGCCATAATCCACACCGCGGCCCAGAAAAGAGGCCTTCGTGCCTCTCGTTGGCCTCGAGATTAGCAACAGCGGCCAAGCTGTCCCATTATTTACCTGGAGAGTAAAACCAGTCTCGAGCCTTGGTGAACGAAGTTCTACGAAGGAATTAATTCTATATTTTTTTATTTCGTTGCTGGTTGAGGACGATATGAATGGATGCTCCCACGGAGAAGTTATTTCGCACACATTAGATATTCCCGGCTACAAGACGTTCATTCGTGGAGTAACTTTTACCAACTTTCACCGCGTGACGGAAGTTCTCTCGCGTTTGCTCTATTCCTCGATGGCCTCGGTGTATGTTGATTCGATTACCTCGCACTGGGAGGACAATTTATGATGATCACGTTGCCCAGGGAAGTGAATTCCTTGGGGCCGACAAATGAGGAATTGCCTCGATGTCTCAGTGAAGTGTTCCGCATTCACCGATGACAGCAGCTCAATTTTGGATCTTTCAAAAGTGCGTATAAATAAACTCAAGGGATTGAATCCATTCCATTTATTATTTATTTTACTTGCGAAACGCACTTAAAAGTGCCTCGAAAGCGTCGTGAGAGTGTTTTAAATAATGTCACGGCGCCACGTAAGCGAGGAACTATCACTTTCGATCCATACGAATTAGTAAATTAGTTTTGAATGTGTGGGAAACAGCAGGTCGACGATGCAATTAACAGACTGTCTTGTTTGAGCTCAACGCTGGGAGAAATCCTTTATTCAACTGATGTTTCTACTTTTATCAGGTCGTCAATCAATGAGAACTCTTGGAGTGCGATTGTTAAGTGCTCATAGTCGAGATGAAAATGAAGTAGGCATATCAACCTCAGCAGATAATGTCTAGGTCACACCTTTGGACTATCTGTCAATCTTGTTTAATGGAAACTTCTGTGAAAATGATTTCGCAGAAGAAAACGTTGAACTTAATATCCTTTTCCTCTATCCTTTTTTTCTTTAAGATCATAAGCTTTGGTGAAATTCAGTGATATGAATTGAATGTAAAACTCTGATTTTGATATGCCTCTTAAAATAATGTTAAAGTTGGAAGCGGCAAAAAATGTAGATTAAAATCATTTCGAAATAAGTACAAAGGTAAATTGATCACTTGAAGTGATGATTTGCGAAAGTGATGAGTATTATATTTATATCTACGATATACCCCGCAAGCCACCTCTAGGGTGTGTGGCAGAGGGTGCATCCACACCAGGAACAATGACACAACAAACAAAAATGAACAATACAAAACAAACACCACACCTTTAAGAGTAATTAGGGGAAAAAAGAAGAAAAACTACCAAATCCCAATCATGCAGGACACGCCCACGAATACCATGCATATCCTGAAACCCGACACCAATTTCATAGATACCCATGCATGCAAAAAAAAGCAATGCATGCGAGTCACACCTTGATTTGATCATGCAGGAAATAAAAATATACCATCGACCAACTCTGAATATTACCTCTACAATTATTACCGATTTACGCGATGTCTAACGTTCTGATCTCTAATCGTACGTGGAAAAAATGACATTTTAAACCTGTCCGTCCTGCAATCTATCTCCTTAATTTTATTAGAATTATCGAGCCTACCATAATAAGTCGGAGCCAGCAATATATGATTAACGTCATTAATGAAATGTCCCTCCTTAAATTTTCCCAGAAGATTAAGTCTATAATTCAGCCTACGTTGTGACAGCGATTCCCATCCCAATTCGGCTAACATACCAGACACACTGCTTTCCCTATCGTAACACCCTTTTACATATCTCGCCGCTCTTCTTTGTACTCGATCTAATTCGTAAATTAAGCCTGCTTCATAAGGGTCCCATATACTCGCAGCATATTCTAAGTGAGGTCTAACAATTGAAAAATAGCAACGTTCCTTCACCCTCTCCTCACTTTTCCCTAATATTCGTTTAATAAACCCCAACTTTCTATTTGCTTGACTGCATATTTCCCTGATATGTTTCCCCCATGATAGATCCTGAGTAAGTGTTACCCCTAAGTACTTAACTGATTCCTCGTTTACTAATTCCGTACCTTGAATCATATAGTTTCTTTCTATCAAGTTTTTCCTTTTCCGAAAATGTACTGTCACGAACTTTTTTATGTTCAGTTCTAGTTTCCATTTATCGCACCACGCCTGAATTGCCACGAGGTCCTTTTCTAACGATGCCTTGTCTCCCGGACTACTAATTTCTCTATACACTACTGCATCATCTGCGAAAAGCCGAATTCTACTGTTTACTACAACACTGCCGAGTTCATTGATATATAAAAGAAATAAAAGTTGGACTATCACACTTCCCTGGGGAACACCTGATGTGACACTAACTATATTGGACATGATACCGTCTATAGTAACTCTCTGTTCGTGGCCAGCTAAGAATTGATTCATCCAGCATACTACGTGTTTATCTATACCGTAACTTTCTAGCTTTAAAAGAAATCTGGCATGAGGTACTGTATCAAAGGCTTTTTTTAAATCGAGGAATATCGCATCAACCTGAGCATTATTTTCTCCCGAAACCAATAAGTCGTGAACAAAGAGTGCCAATTGCGTTTCGCATGACCTAGATTTTCGGAAACCGTGTTGGTTATTAAATAACAAATATTCTCCATCCAAATGTCCCATAATCGAACTAACTATTATGTGTTCCATTATCTTACACGATATCGATGTTAGTGAGATAGGTCTGTAGTTGCTAGGATCTTCTCTATCGCCGGATTTGAATGAAGGTGTAATATTAGCCATTTTCCAGTCCTTGGGAACTATGTATTATATCAACTAAGCACGCGTACTGTCATAAATGAGGTGAAATCCGATATTTCATCGTTAGGCATTATGTACCTTCTAATGCGCAGGTTCAGTTTTGGTGAGTCTATCTATCACATGTAGTGATGCGAATCGCCGCTATAAAAGCGTAATCCCTTCAACTTTCACTGTTTCCGTCTACATCTCGGCATACTTAAGTTTCCCTCTCGCTTCATGTTGTCTTTAAGTCACACTGTGCTCTTCTATCTTCTCGGCACAAGCTCCCAACAGTCTTCCCCCTTTCGTTACCTTTGGCAGCCCTCGTCCTGCAACCTGTTGTCCCCCCACTTTTCTGTCCATGCCCTCCCATCCCGAAATATATCCGACGTCACTGTGTACATTTTTCTTTCTCGCGGACGACGCCCACAACGTCCCAGGTCCAGCTTTTGAACTGAGCGACACCGCCAGTCAGTCCTTACTAGCCATTTCAATACGAATCCCAATCAAATCCTCCCGTTCGCGAATTACTTGCCCATCGGTATTCTCCCTGTACCAACACGCTTCCCAAATATTTCAATTCCGCCTGCTGAAATTAATACCGCCCTTCATCAAGCTTCCATACTTAATGAACGTAATATTAACAAAACGAACGATTTCAGGGGTAATTTTGTGAAACTTTTCCGTGATGGAAAGAAAAAAACAAACTATTTGAATTTCACTAAAATGATTTACTCACGACCCGGGTTTCGACAAATTATGGCTGAATTATTAGGCTGAAAATGCAGAGAGCTATTCCAATGTATATACAAAAGGGTGGAGGCCAAGGGAGGGATGGATAGGGGGGGAGGGGGTGTGGTCCTTCCTCCGAACACAAAAATCACACTCCCCCTCCATCCATCCCTCCCTTGGCCTCCACCCTTTTGTATATATATTGGAATAACTCTGCATTTTCACCTGAAGATGGCATAATTTGTCGAAACCCGGGTCGTGAGTAAATCATTTCAGTGAAATTCGCAGTTTGTGTTTTTCTTTCCAGAACGTAACATTATTCACGTTTTATTTTGGGCTGCATTTGTCTTATAACGCTTCCTACGTTGATTCTGTGAAACAACCGCCGAAGACTGCAACTCTTCAGTAGCCATTCAAATCCGCATGTTTAACTTAATCAGCCTTGCACCTTAATCCAATCCGATACCATGCCATCCATTCTTCTCCCGCCAATCACGCTTGATTTTTAAGATCTAGAGCACGTACGTATGAAAACGTGAAATTGTATATTCCTCAATCATCTGTTCATCGTTGCCAATCTCTCTTTATCTGCTACTCTTACTTAGCAGTAGTAGCATTGGGTTTAAAGATGCGCCAACTATTGTAGGTAAATATCACCGTCGAACCTAACTTAGTCCTAACCAAAATCCTAAGCACACCATCCATACCCAAGGCAGGACTCAAATCATCGGGATAGAATTACGAGGCTTGCGCTTTACCAATCAGACTACTGCAGACAGACAACCCTTACCTGATCACTTCGATTTCAAATATTTAACTGTTGGCATTGGTATTTATATCTTCGAAACTTCGATTTCAGGTTTCTAACAGCCTTTTTCTCCCTGCAGTCCTGTTTTCCTCTATAACTTCTCTTTGTAACCTGGCAAGCACCTTCTCGAGGTTTACGATTCACACAAAAATTCCTGGTTATATTTTGCATTCTTTTCGAATGGTTCTTTCTTTCTAAAAATATTCAATCTAATTTTGTTCATGAATGATACATGAAAAGGCAAAGGAGCGCGGATATACATGCAAGTTTCCCCTGGTTCATGGTGGCTCCCAGGGTATTATGTAGATGTTACATGGAAGTTAAAAAATTACGTCGTGGATATAAGTTCACTGGAGTCCTCGATCTATCTTCCTACGATGCACGATTAGAATAACAACAATATGCATAGCATTTCCATTGTCTACAATGGAGAACTGGGCCAGTTTGAGCAATCAGTCGTGGTCGCCAACCACTTGGGCCTCACGGACCACTAAACTCACAGTTTTGAATCCTGCGGACCACAAACATATTTTTTTGACTTGCTGCTTGGTAAGAATGTAAAATAAAACAACTAGATCACGCCCAATGCTATGAAAGTTGCTTCTCTGTGATAGTGAGGGCTGAGAATATAATGAAAGCATACATTAATGAATTTAAAGTTGCAGATAGTACTCAAATTTCTTCACGGACCACGGAAAGTTTCTTAAAGTCCATCAGTGGTACGTTGATTTAGTTACACTCTCAGGCCCCATTTTATCTGGTTAGTGCTAACCGTCATTTCCTGTCGATTAAGCTAGTTCGGTGATTGTAGAAACTTCTAGTCACAGAAAGTATGTACATAAGACAACGTGAGCTATACCGTTGGTACCGTGAGGTGGCTCGCAGGGTATTACATAGATGTAATGAGACAGAGACTTGTGGCGTTGCCGTGACATGGTGAAAGGAATCTAATCAAATATGCCCCATCGCCCAAAAGAAAGGGCAGCAGCCCCTCTTCGTACATGCAAGGATGGCACCAGGTTTGGGCGGTGTCGCTGTAATTAGAATTGGTGGAGTAACACTTTCTTGAACAGCTGTAATACTCCGATGCGGAAAAATGCCTCATCATCATGCCGAGGAGTATTCGCAACTAATCGGCACTTTTCCCCAATCAAAATTAAATTTACCAAATATGTGATATAACTCTCTCGAGTTAAATATTCTGTAAGTTAAATAGTCTCCCATTTGAATATCCGGGCGAGCAATAACAGGGAGGAACATTAGCGAAAGGGTGAAAGACGATTAAGAATTAGAAGGTGGATTATGCATTTACATCTACGCGATACCCTGCAAGCCACCGCGAGGGTGTGTGGCAGGGGGTGAAGATCACCAAACATGCACTATTGGCATGCAAACAAGCAACTATAGGGTCTCATGCAGCTATCTATAGTATTTAAGGGATTAATACATGCACCATGCACTACAGACTACTCTAAAATATTTCCCCTACCTATCCCTTTGCTATGCTGCCTATTGTGTCCTCTTATAGTACGTGGGAAAAATTACATTCTAAATGACTGAAATTATAATATCACTTCAGAATAGAGAAAGAGTGGAATAACTAAAAGTGGAAACCGGAAGAGTGGGCCAGTACGCAATGATAATCAATGAAATGAAGAGGCCTGAAGGAGAGGGACTTTTGCCGTGGAAGGTTAATACAAACAGAATATGGATGTTGATGCAGTAGTGGGATTAACACTTAGGAAGAGAGCTAGGAAAAATCGTCCGGGTGAAGGTAGTGAAATAAAATTTAAAAAATTGTCGGGGTGAAGGCAGCGAAATAAAATTGAATATTTTGTTTTCATGTAAATAAGCCGATTAATGAAAAGAGTATTCTCACTTGCGAGATTTACCCTCTAGAAACTTCCCTAGCCGCGCTTAAGCTTTTTAATCCGTGTAACATTGGCTATCAAACCTTGCTTGACTCGTTGCAACACCATGATTACATGGTGTTGCAACGTTGAGTGCTCCGTGATACCGCTCATCTGATCAGCGTGACAAGGCGAGGGAAAAAACAAAGGTGAAACGCAATTAATGCAGTCAACTAATTATCACCCCTCCTTGAATTACCTTGTGTACGCTCACGGTACTTGGTTGTGTCGAAGGGAGCTGTGAAGAGGGCCACCTTTTGCGCGAAGGAACCCAGCAGGTTTCAACCTTTACACAAGTCTTTCACAAGTTCACCTCGCTCACTCGGACGCCTGGCTTGGACGGGCGAGTAGAATATAAAATGGCCATCGTTCATCAAAGGCGACGAGAGAAACTGTCGTAATATTTATGACGATATTCGTTTGGATTTTTCCTTTCCTTCCCTCCAGAGGATCAACTCCCGCACTTCTGGTAGCTGTCTCGGAAGCCTGACTCGGCGTTATGGTCAGTTGGCAGCTCCTTCGGTCAGTTTTCATTCCGGCCGGAGCGTGGTTATTGATGCTGGCTCCCCTGAGTCTAACGGATTTCTCTCCCATGCCGTTTCAGCGTGGCTAGGAAAATGGACCTCGACCTCTTAGAGAGCCCACGAATACCTAGGCAACCTCTCACCAATCACGGTATGGCCTCGAGCAGAATGTTGGCTGGTTGGTCCCGATTACACATAGCACGGGGCGTGGTGCGCAATGGTTTAGAGCAAGGGTGTCCAACCCGTGGGCAGCATGCGGCCCAGGACGGTGATGTGTGCGACGCATAGAGAAAAATAAATAAACTTTTGTTTACGTTTAATGTAAAATTGTAAGCATGGTTGCTTAATGAGGTCCTTTCTTCGTTTTCGTTGTGAATTTTTATGCCTTTTTCTTTAAAGTGAATACATTTAATATTATTATTCATCAAACGCAGTGTTAATTAAAATGGAATGTAATTTTTTGAAGTGCAGCCCAAGACCCCTAGAATGGCGCAACACGTCAAAAATCCTTGCCTGAGCTTTCGGCAACTGATTGTTAGGGATCCGGGAAACCTAAGGATGCTTATGATCACTTAAGTTAAAATTCATGCATTACGGTGCCTCAGATACTTGAGTTTTTCATAGGCATTGCCAGTGGTCTAAGGTCTCTGCGCCCTGAATGCGAGTTTTCACATACCCTGGAACTTATGACCTCTTACTTATGCATAAAATTGATCTTCTAGCTGATTACTGAACGGTAACGGCTTCTGAGCCTAAAACCTGCTTTCTCCTTCCGTCTTCATCGTCCAGATTAGCGCTGCGTCAAATCCTAGAAGCAGCTATTCGCCTCAATGGAAACTGCATATTTTATCCCCCCCTTATCAGACTGTGGGATCCTGGTTCGGTTGGCCGCGTTTTTTTTGCAGCCATGCTGGCATTCCTTCGCGTGGCCCCGCGGCGGGCGAAAGATTACTGTCCCTATTTTGAGATTCATCGTTTGGCTTTTCCTTAAAAAATTCCTCGTAGTTATGCCGGTTTCGCTTCTGGTTACTGCTCACAAGGAATTTATTCTTGTCTCACATTTCCTATAGGAAACGGGGGGCGATCGAGAAATGCAGCGCTTACTAATACAACCGTTTTTCCCAACGAGAATAAGACCAGCAACGAGGTCAGTGAACGGAAAATGAGGGAAAATCCATGAGGCATTTTTGTCTGATGTATCAGTATTCAGCGATTGGGCAGACGAGATAGCGAACGGTGCGGCAGAGTAACTACTTAGTTTTTGGCAGTTACCCAGTGATATCCAGCAAAGATTATAATACACAGGATCTGGTGTGTAGCAAAGGGTGTCTCTCTCTCACTGTGAAGCAATTTATCACCTCCACGCGCCCAATCCTAATGCTAGTAACCTGTTTTACTGTCAACAAATTCCACCTAGGGAATAAAACAGCATCACATGCAACATACCCACTTATTTCAAATAGAAGTCATGCGTGAGAGACGCTGAACAAATTAAATACAAATATTGATGGTTTTATGTCAATCGTGATAAATTCACCTAATTCAATTATGTGTTCATTTTTTTAGAGTTTTGGGCAGGCGTACAAAATAGACATAGAACTAAATTGCCTATCCTTATTTCTCCTTGGCCTCTTCTATTGCGTCTATTAATGTCTTCCACTTTCCTCCCCCGTCCCTCAATGTGCGGGAAAAAGGCTTTTCAAACCCTCCTGTCTTATTATTTCTTTATGTTCCAAGATGTGTTCTATACTTTATAATATGCCATCACTTTTATTAATACCGACCATGTTTTCGGTAAATTATTGCAATTGTCAAGGTAAAATGAAAACTGTACTTTGAAAATGGTAATTATTTTCCAAAATAATGGTGGGTATTAATAATAGTGTAGATATACTACTACGTGTAGAATACGTCATGGCCTGGTTCCACGAAATTCAGCCTTCATTAATTTCGTACATTATCATCCAATAGTAGTTGGTTCGTTGGAGCCTTTTAAATAAATTAATAAATATTTTTAAGATTAGGCCATAAGGGCTGGGCCCATATCTCACATCCCTGTAACGCGAACGAGTATAACGTTCAGGATTAGGGTTTTTAGATGGCTTTTTTTAAAGAAAGTTTACGCCTGGTACCTCTCTCGCCGGAATCAAAAGAGTTATCACCACTGGACTGTGATAATGCGAGTGCCTTTTTAATGAATAAAATAGGAAAACATTGTATTAGTTGATACACTAGATCTTTTTTAGGAATAGAATTATTATTGCGTACGTAGTGCAACGATAAGGCTGGTTTTGCGATCCCTTTCGGTCGCAAGATTTTTGTATTTGAGAATTTTGAATATTTAAATTGTCACCGAAAATGGTAATAAAAACGATACGTACAAGGAAAAGTGCATGAATAATTATGAATAGTTATACAGCAAGTTATGTATATGACACGATGCTAGTTTAGGTGCGAGTCCCCAGGGAAATGTCGCTTTCTGCCAAGCCACTATCCATCATCCACTGCATTGACGCAAGTGAGAAATGGAGATGTGTAATACGCCCGGAAGGAATGACAAATCACAGCAATACCCACAATACTTCGAGTTGCACGCAGGATAATGGCCAAATAACTGATTAGTAATGCTAATTATAGTGCAAATGAGCATAATAAAAAATATTTTCTTACGATGATGCATAAAACATCTCATTAAATACATGGCGTGAGAAAGCAGGGCATATTTTCATCAACGTCAGGTCAATTAATGAATAACCCCCCAATCTTCAGAGCACGTCTTGTGTGAACGCGTTATGATTAAGTGAGTGGTATAAAATATTTTATGCATGAGAATCAAATTAAAGATAACTGATTCTTAAAAGCCAGCATGGCATGGCAAATGTCTTGCGTAGTACGTAGTCCTTTGAAGTTCAAATTTGTGAGAATGTTCCTTTCTAAAGTTGCACCCTGTGTTTCCATGTAGGAATCCCCGCAATACAATAAGGATCTAAGCTCAATAACACCTAACTGATATTAGTTGTATGTAGAGCCACACATCGTCATAAGGATATGCTCTATAGTCAATAAGTCGAGGTAAAATAGATAGTCCTTCTCCAAATGGAAATTATGAATTTCTCACGTCTCCGGGCGCACTGCCAACTAGTTTACGCTGAGTTTGCTTTTCGACATTCTGCTCAATTTTTGCCTGCCATTCTGCGAATAAATATTCCGTTACGTAAAAAGCGTGTCTCTGACTGGGCCGAGTAACATTATTCTCTACCATTCGCGGCTTTTCGTTGACCACCCCCTTTCCCTCGAGACTGGAGTACACGCGTACTTGGATACACGCTGGGGCACCTTTATTGCGCTCTTGACAAATCCAAGGCTTCGACACCTTTAATGGTGATAATGTTTATAATTATTAAAACTCTAGTAAATAATAATATTTTTAATTATTCTGTTGCTTCTATGTTACAAAATAAATAGTTTGTACTTTTATATTCAATAAATTACTTTCAGCTTTACTAAAAAGCTATGAAAGAACTAAGAAACGTCAAATAGGCACACGTTTAGAAACAATATATTGAATAACAAAATAATTCTAAAAACAAAATAACCACGACAAATTAAGGCATCCCATTATCATTAATTTGAACAGTATCTTTTACGTGCATCGATGAAGCGTTCTTGATCTTGATGTGACTCGGCGCATGATATCTGATGAATCAGATGAAAAAAGTTTGTTACTCAGGATTTAGGTAACTTTATTTGGAGCTGCCAATTGAAGTAACATGAATGCATGGATCCATGAAGCATGGAGGCATATTTCCACTAAGTTAGCCTGAAATTTAGTCGCGATTCATATTATCATGAATATTATTACTAGTTTTCGGTAGCTAATTGGGAACGGCGACCGACATCTATGTTTATTTTACGCCATTTAGGAAAGCAGGGTATAATATTATTATGCCATGTTTAGCTTTTTAACGGAGCGACTTCTTCATTTGTCGGCGAGACAAGATTAAAACCAAAAGTGATCTCATAAAATTTCGATTGCCTCTCACGTTCAAATGACGCTAATTACATTTAAATTCAGCACTATCTTACGTTCGTCCGCATTCTTTTTGGGCTCGCTCGTTGGTCCTCGCCGGATAATACTTCCCAAAGCTTGTCAACAACCACTACTCATTCCAAGAGTAAAACGTAAAAAAGTGGGTACAAATATTAGGGAGACCCCAATGGAGCAGAAAGTGTGTCCGTGAGTGCGAAGTCATATTTAGCAGGCGGCTCAAGTTCACACCTCCCACCGGAATCTCGTGAGATTTGCTCCCAGGGTGGTCGTCCTGCTCGGAACCCTGATACGCGACACGCGCCTTGGGAGCCACCGGGCATCGGGTTTCCTCCCGATCTCCACTGCGCAGAATTCGCGCCTCGAACATGGTGTCTGCCCACGATCTCGGGTTGCCTTGCGACGACGGCCGTGCGCCTGCATGTATCACTTCCCCATCCGGCCATCGCATCTTTGGTCCTAGCGTGAGAACGGAGAAACCAAGCGTCGCACGCGTCGCGGTTTTCAGAGCGAGAGCGACTCGCCATATCCGAAAATTGGTGTCCTCCGTGTCCCCTCTACGATGGCGCCTGTCACGGTCACACCGTTCAAGGGCCGCCAATGACTTGAGGACCTTGAAAAGTTCCCCTTCTGCACTGGTTTCCCGGCTCGTCTCACCTACTCCCACGCCCTTTTGTCCCTCTCTTTAGATGACGATTCTGTTACATTCACTCGGGGCTCATATTTTGACGCAGTAATTATTGGGTAGTAATATCTGAACAAACGAACTATTGTGCGTTTATGAAGCCCCATGAGTAACGATTAAAACATAAATGGTGTAAGAGTCGATGTTGTGGTGGTGATTTATTTCGAATTGGGTCGACTCTTATTTTTATTATATTTAGACTCGTTAAAATATTCTCCATGCCTTGCATCACCCTGAGTAAAAACGCTTAAATAGGTATTTCAAACAGAAGGAAGTAGCTAGCATTTTCCTGTTCGTACAAAACAATTTGTTGAATAATATCATGATATCATTATGAGTCGAATCATGATATTATGAGTATCACGATATCATGGGCAGCTAGATGAGTCTGTTTTCATATAAATATTAATGATGTAAAAATGGCACGACAGATTTTCAGTGGTATAGCCCTTTCCCAATTTTCCCTATTCCTGTTTGCTTGAATTTGATCCCTTAGCGTTGTAGTCACTGATACGAAACTGAATTTTTTGTGTATCTATAAGAACTGAAGGGCATACTTCATGACAGACATTTTTATCATTACAATCAATTTGTATTACCGTGAATGGGCTTCTGAACACATTCAGGTTCATACTGAAATATATTCTTTTCGGTATTCTAATGTTAATTTCATTTTATATAATCGTTCACTGGATGATTAGGTAACATATATAATCACTTAAAATGTTAAATTCCATCTACCATACAGACTTTACAAAGTCTGAAAAAAATCAAATTAACGTGATATTAATCAAATAGTGGTTCATCTATAATTTGTTCCATGGTGAAATGGACAATGACAATTACCAAAATTTGTGATTAGATGAAACCTTTACGGAGTGTGTTTTGGATCTTGGGGATATTTGTTCCATATTCTCTATATTTAAGTCACAAATATTTGCTGGATTCTCTTGATGTAGGTATTATTCTAATCAGAAAAATTATCTTTTCAACAGATATGCAGTTAGCAGCAGAGTTGGGGAAAACATTATTGGACAGAAATAGAGAATTAGAGTCAACAGTGAGAGAACAGCAGGCTACTATTGAGGATCAGGCACAAGAAATAGAGGTAAGAGTATGCCATTGATATTTTCCGGAGTGAAATTTCACCCTTATTGAAGTAGCTATGATTGAGAATACCAATTTCCATTCTTGGAAACAGTTCACAAATTAACTCATTGTCATAGAATGCAGCTCAGGTGACTAACATGTAAAACTTTTCATTTTATTTCAGTACCTAACGAAACAGACTGCAGCACTAAGAGAAGTGAATGACTCAAGGTTGGGGATTTATGAGCACCTTGAAGCTTCCATCACTGAATTAGAACGATCTAACCACAGATTGGTCACTGATGCTCTTGCAGATAAGAAGCTCATAAGGAAGTGAGTTTTTTTTTAGTAATATAGACCTACTAATTTTTTTTTGGCAATATTAGCCATTAATTAATAACTCCCTGTCGGAAGTTCCCATCCAGGAATTGTTCCATGAGGATTTTTTGAAATAGGAGCCATTCCAGGGGATTTCAGGAGGGAAAAAGTTCCAAGTGAAAACTGTTCTGGCCTGTTAAGCTTGCATTTTTTATGATTGAAATATTGTTTTTTTCTTTTATAAACTCAGAAACTATAAGTAAATATCCATTACAGAAAGCTACTAAAAGTCTGGTACCCAAGTGTGGGATGCATTGTGCAAATACATATAAATTTATTACTAAGTCACTATAATTTGAATTAAAGTGACCTACTAGAGGTAATTAATAATATCCTTTGTGATGGCTGACTTTTTCCTGGGACAAGTTCTGTGTTACCTAGCATTTTCTCATGTTATAGGATAAAATAAAATCAATCCTTTGGCTAGGAATATAGAACCAGTATAATGATAAGGACCTATTTAACTCATTTCCTGTCTTGCCAATTATATATTTTCGAGCTACTCTAGTTATATATATTCATATAACTCTGGCTTCCACACTTCCAAAAAATAATTAATAATAATAATTGTTTGCACTATTATTTTATTCTAACACGAAATGTGATTTTTACAGCCTATCACTTGGAGTTGAAACACTTGAAGCCCGATGCGAAGAACTTCAACGAACCATAGACCAATGGGAGGAGAGAGCACGGAATGGGAGGCTTTCGCTTGTGGATACAGCAACCTCCCCAACACTGGATGTGCATATGAGTGATGCATTAGGGAAGGTAAGTGTGATATTTTTATTAGTTACTTCATTGCTAATTTCATACATATGTAAGGGGCCATCCATAAATTTGCTGTTGGTGAAAAGGGGAGAAGAGGTTAGGCCAATTGTTACAATGCACTATTAACAGTGAGGGGAGATCCAGGCTTCTGTTTTGTAGGGAGACAGATACATAATAAACTCAATCTTAGTTCAAATAATAAGGATGATCCACATAATATTTTTTGGATAGACAGTAGTACTGATAAATAAATAAGGTATTGTAAATAATATGTTAACCCTTCACAAAAGAGAGTTAATTGGCATCATTATGTAATTTAGGTGGGATTCTCAGAGAATACTTTTTATGGAGCGTAATAGACAGAGAAAGGGGTGAAAAAAGTGGAAAAAGAGTGATACATAATATTTGAAAGATCCCTAGCGTCAGTAAGTAGAAAAGCTGAGCCAGTAACCTTCATTTTACTATGGTCTCTGAGCCTATCAGGATCAGGAGAAACATATTAATGTGCCAGCCTGCTTGGCACTTCACTCTACACTCACTTTTTTACACCCACATAAAATAGGAAAATGCATACTTAAGTCCTTATCAATGATAAAACTTGGCCTGAAATAGAGATTTTCCTGCCTATGCACTAAAGAGGCCAGGAAATTTCAAAGAATTTTCAAGAGTGCCATGAAAATCGATCATTAAGGAAAATTAAAAATAATTTGCAAAAACATTTGTTTTTTAAAGCCTAATCAATAAATGAAATGATGTTATTTAGACCCAAGCTGAATTGCAGAAAATTTGTAGAATTTGGAATTTTCACTGTGAACTTGAGATGAAATGGAATATTTTCAATCCTTACATCGTGAATTCGGTTTGCTAAATTGGATAATCAACTTTATGGATGGTACCTGTAAAACTGTGGAATAAGTGCTATCTCTTGTGTTTTTTCATTTACGTTTCGCCGGACACAGTTATGTCGACTTTATGGATCCTTCACTGAGTCAAATTGAAAATCTGGGTTTTACAGTTTCTCACAAAAAATTGGGATTCAAGAGATCATGTGGTCCATGTATAGTTAGATATGGCCTATTGAAAATAAACTAATTTTTAACCAAATCCCACCCTATGAACACCATTACCTTCAGAATTGATTTTTATATTGTATGTACTCATATTCTCAACTGAGCCAAAGAAAATCATAATATTTCAGAAGATGATACCCACAGCATTTTAAAAAATGGCTTACAAATAGAAAATTCATACCACCCTTAATTTCATGTGATTTGAGCTTCAAACCTAGCTATGCTTGAACCATTTTACTATTTTCAATATAAACCTCATTTATGAAGATTATCTATTTCCCTTTACAGTCTACTACAAGTGAAGATGGAGATGGTGGAGAGATGACTCAATTGCTTCAGCAGATTCAAGATCTGAGAGCACAGAGAGACCGTGACCGAAGAAAAATTGATCAATTAGAAGAGCAAACAGCAGCATTGGCGCAAGTTAGTGTCTTTCATAGCTTATTACTATCATTTTCAACTACATTCAATGATTTTTGTCAATTCTTCTAGCAATACTCTTTGCATGGAATGTTAAAACAGTCAACTCTGACCAATGAACAGGATCTCTCAATTAAGTTGACATTTTTTTTTCTATATCTGACTTCCTTGAAAAGAGTGCAGTACTTACTCCATCATTATCCGGTGAAAATTCAGCATTCTGGAACTTTTTTTAACTTTGTTCAGTTCTTCTGATCTATTTAAATATGCATTTTCATATTGCATAAACTTCAAATTGATCATGAAGATAAACTTATTGCAATTTATGTTTCTTCTTGGTAGAAATTAATAAACTACTTCTGGCAGATTTGTCATGTGAAGTTGAAAAAGTTGTTTTCGATTATGGATGACTTTTTATTTACCCGTATTTTCTATTTATTGTTAACATGTTTAACATTTCTTACAAGCATGAGGTTATTGGAGTTATTTTTATTATTATAAAAAATATGCAATATGTAGATCAAATATCACCAAATTTGTCAATCACTTGGCCAAACAAACTTTTTCTCAAATTTATACATTTAAGTATCCTTAAATGTATGCACAACACTGCATTTATTTGCTATTTTGCAATTCCTTTTCCTAGTAGGTACATAATAGCTGGAGAAGGCTCATGATTCATTCACCACATCCCAGCATTTTGTTCACACCCTTTTAGAACTTGATAGTATTGGAGAGAGTAAGATTTCCATTTTGTGTGGAAGTAACTAAAATATGTATCTAATTTCGTATCATTAACTTGTTTTTCAGGAAAATTTATCTCTTGAGGAGCAGTTGGCAGTTGTTAAGCAGCAGAGAGATGCTAAATCTCGAACTCTTGAAGAGGAAGTCCAATTGGCCAGGCAAGTTTTCTCAGTTTCTTCCAATAGGTTTTTCTAATGCAACAAAGTGCTCTGTTAAACTTCCACAGTGACATGCAACCAGCCAGAGTTCGGACATTTATTTTCTTATAATTGATTTATCTATTCCTTAATGCAGTGATGGCAATGGTCTGTGCGTCCGTTGTTTGGCTGTGCTGTATGCAAATGATGCTGCTGAAGGTATTGATGATGGTGATGATGAAGATGAAACAAATTCAATGGCTTCAGGATCCATAATTAGCCAAACTGATTCACAGGTATGTATAATTGGTTCTGAAGGTTATTTATTGGTTTGTGAAAGCAGCTTGTAAAGGTGCTATGGAATCAATCAGTATTCCCAATCAGGTTGATAGGTTGATTGACAGGATTCAAGTAAAATAGGTAAACCAGTACCCCAACTCAAATTCCTGATTTTATGAGTCACTAGTTGGTCCTTATCGATAAAATTAAATTATGTAACGTTTATATTTTAAATCATTTGCATCATAGGGGAAGTCCTCCACTGTGAAATAAACCTCATTTGGCTTAATGTTAATTTGGAATTTGGTGTTAATGCTGCCAACATCACATACAGTACTTACTAAGCATAAAACTTTCATGAAGTTTTACTAATTTGTAGAACAGATTAAGAGTGATCTAGACAAATTCCAACCATTTATTGCTAATATTTCTTAATAAGGGATGTAATGTCTTGTTGATGAGTATAATGAAACATTTTTATGTATTTTTTGGTAAAAGTCCTTAAATTCTGAACATTAAGCCTAAACTTTAATAATATACATTATACATATTTATATATGGATGTCATATGCCTCTTGAGTCCCCATTTAAACTGTGTGTTGGAGTGTGTGCTTCATATACTTTGTTGAAATGAATGCCATATTATTTAGACAGAAAATAAGAAAACCGAACACTGAACAATACTTGGAAAACAATAGTTCCTTTTCCAACAGATAATAAGCAAAGATATGTGTACTAATTTGATCTCATGAGTAATATGCATCACTATATCAGGGTATACTATGCAACATTAAGCCTATGCAACCACACTTCTTAGCATCCTAATACATACATAATATGATTTATGTTAGTGGTGGAGCGTGAAGAAATCACAAATGATTGGTTGAGCACTCAAAACGTATGAGATGGACTTTCACTTATGGTGTCTTAGAAAAATATATGAAAATTTATTATCACAATTCATTAATGAACAAATCGTACCTTGCCTCAATGAATGCCTACCTAAGATGATTATGATGTGGGGATTTTGAGGTTTATTTAAAAGAAGCCTTCCTGAGAGTGGTGAACAGGATTTGTACAGTTTTATTCTGATTAAAAATGTAAAAATATGAATGTATATAGATAACTATCTGAAAAATCACTTAGAGTGTATTAGTTTTTCACTCAGGCTGTGAAAAAGTGCAATTTTTCTTGGATTGCTTGCTCACTTCTCCTAACCTTAAAGAGGAGATATATGATGAATAAAAAGCTGTTGAATGACCTTTCATGTTGTATCTATTAATGTCTTAAATTAATTAAAAGATATTGACCATAAATCGTAGGAATAAAATGAGATAAACAAATTATCTCTTGTCTAGGTAGATTTAAAAAATGGTATTCTCCTTCAAGTATTAAAAAATGCCACTTCCATTATCACATCACATGCTGAGATGAATTATTTGGGATTTTAATGGATAGTTTAACATCATTACATGTACAAAATAGTTTTTTGACATCTTTGTGGAATCAATTCATTATTGATTATACATATGTAGTTTGTAATTACACTTTAAATTTATGTGGAATTTATTGCAAAAATACTTATATTCAATACTTATTCCATGCAAAAGTTTACATTTTGACACTACCTATTCCAGATTACTAGCACATTCAAAGGGTATACTCTGTACCCAAGAATGTTCATATATTCAGTCTCATACTTTGTCAATGATGTGTTGAATCCTAGGATTCTTAAACCAGCTGGCTTGATTAGAAGATTATTACTGATCATACCCCATGTTCTTCCCCTTCATGCAGATAAGAAGAGCATGTCTTTCACAAAGCCCATACCAGACATTGGTAGATAAATTTGAAGCCCTGCTTCAAGTCCAAAGGAAGCAATTCCTCAGTCAGTCAGGTAATCGCCAGCAACAGGTACTTAACTCCCTTCCTGAGTCACAGAACCAGAGTGATGACCAGCCACTCTCTCTTCAAGAAGAATTGCAGGTAAGTCTTGAAGTTCTGAAAGGAAAAGTGTTACAGGTTTTGTTTTTACTTGCCATTTTTTTAAAGTTAGAAGTCAAAGGGATTAATGTTACAAAAAATTGGAATTGATTCATTCAAGGTTTATATTCAGTGCCCTTCTCAGTCATTTCTTTGCCAATCAGTTCTGCCACTTAACTTTCAAGAAATTCTTAAATAACTTTTATTTTCAGTCAATATTTTGGAATACAGTATGTGAGGCAGTGTGCTGGCTCAATGCAAATTGACTCACCACCTTTGTTAAAATCTTCAAATGAAAATGATAGATACCTAGATCAAAAATCCGATGAAAGAAGTTTTCCGGTAAAGTTTCAGGAAGCTCTAGCAAAAGATAGTAATAAACAATGCAAAGAAAACAATAATTTCAAGAGGGGTCACTTTAACTTAAACCATTGACTTACCATTTTTTCTCAATGCACACCTCCTAAAACTCCTATTTTTTTTTTACAAAATCATTTAGTGATAAATATTTTATCAATAATTATTAGCACTCTGAGTATGGACCTCGGGTCTCTGGAGACCCGAGAAATACAAAATGTATCCTTGAAAAAAAATTCATTTTTATTTTTGTGTAAAATTAAGAAATTAATTTCTTGAATATAAAAATGTTTACTTTATATCTATGTAGATTATTGTCCTCAATCAATATATGTTAATTTCTTACTTGGTTAGTAAATATTGTTAATAGAAATTGGTTTTAAAAGTCTGGGTCACGTGGGACCCAGGTCCATGCTTGGTGTGAAGCCAGTAAAGTCTGTACTTGGAGTGTTAAGGAATGTTTTTATATCAATATTATAATATTGCTTAAAAAAACAAATTATGAGAGCAGAGAATTGCTGTCTTGGTAAGCAAAGGCCACTTTTGAGAGGCTGGCGAATCAATATCATTGTAAGCCAATAGGTTAAGAGGCTCATTTTGAGCAAACAATAGTATGGCATTCATTAGTAAAACTACATATTTATTTAAATGAAATGTTGTGGCACAATTGGACTCTCATATAGGACAAAATAGCAAAAGTTCTTTTTCAAACTTTAATGTGGAATAATACCTCACATGAATGAAATGTGCAAGTATGTGTGGTAAACTCTTAACTTTGAATGTAGCTGTCAAATTTTAGCAGCTGTCATGCTACTACAACAAAGCCTGGTTAGTGCAACCTCATTCCCCTTTGTTTTTTTAGAGTACCTTAGCTGATGTTTAAAAATCCATGAGATTAAAATATCCTCAGGGTAGGAGGACTTCGTTTTATCCCAGCACCTACATACCTACTTGTGATATTTATTGATACATATACTTGAACCCCATGTTTAAAATTTGCCACCAAAACCAAGTCATTTCATATTTTTACTTCTCTGATTACCAATTTTTATTAGAAAATGGTCAGTTGCCTTAACATTTAAGTAACATTTTTTTCACACTCCAGATGTCAGGTGATTTCTCTGGACCACCCTCCCTACTCTTACCAGAAGAAGATGATTTGGAGGAAGATTATGAAGTAGATGATGTTGGCCAAGTTGGATCAATTGCTGTTGTCAATAATCTTGAGAAGGAAATGAAAACCACATTCAGCCATAAAGATGAGAGTGCCAGCAAAGAAGCAAAGACCGTTGACCAGTCACAATCAACCCCAGAAACACTGAATGTCACCAATACCAAATTGAGTACTCGAGTTGGATCATCTAATCATGACTCATTGCATTTCTATGAAGCTGAGACTGCTTCCTCTGGGTTTTCCGATGAGCCCATGGGAGGAGTGCATAGGTCGACCCAGACTGATGAGTATACTAATGCAGCTCCCTGCCGTGCTTGCCATTATAAGGATACTCCTTCCCAGTCTCCATCTAAGGGCAATGATGTTGACAAAACTGTTGATCCCGATGAAGATGAAAAAACTCGAAGAGGTACACTGCTGTGTAAAATCACTGAAGGTGAAGACTGCCATGTGAGCATTTATGACGAGGCTTTGCCCCCCACTAAGAGTCGCTTCATCAAGAACCACCCCACTGGAGAAGCAGGCGGCGAGAAGGATGCAGCCAATGGAGTTACGGGGGAAAAGCATGCAGCAGACACACCAGAAAATAGACGGCAGATGTTCCGTGAAATATTTGCGGTCCTCAAGAGGACCCTGATGGAAGCCAGAGAGAGTGCACACCTTGATGATGTAGTCATTGATGGTACAGCCAAGAGTGCACCAGCTGAGACTCCGGCCCAGGCGACTCCTTCAGTTGAGCAAAAACCAGCTGCACCACCAGTGCATGAGGTCAAGAAACCAAAACAAGAGGAAGAAACGAAATTGGAGGAGATCAAAGAGGGAGAGAAGGTGAAGTTAACACCTTACCGGAAGGCCACGAGGGAGGAAGTTGAGCCCCGTGTGGGTGGGAGTGGGAGGAAAAGGAGGGGAGAGGGGCGGCGAAGGGGTGGCGGTGGGAGCACTCCAGTTCCAGGCGACACGAAAAATGAAGCAAAGCCATCTGCCGAAGAATCTCCATCTGCTCCTCCCTCGGAGGCTGGGGAGAGCACTGCGAGTGCTGATGAGTGCCAAACGCCAACCAATGTCAAACGGCGTCACCACAGGAGAGGAAAGCATGGTGGTGGTAAGGCTCTGCTTGTGGCAGCGGTCACCGGGAACCATCAGCGAACTCATGTGGAGGGTGGAGGGGAGAGGTGTAGTTGGCCAATGGGACCAGTGTCTGCGTCGTCCCCATCAGCAGAAATGGCACGGCTGATGAGGTTGGAGAGATCTTATGCAGATGCACTGCGATTAGGTGCCCCCAGGAAGGAAACCACTCAGTCTTGGGGTAGGGGAGGTGGGGGAGGGTACCGTGGTGCCAAGTGATGTGATGTAGTGCATTTAGAGACAACTCACATTTGAACATGCTTTGGTCTTTTGAAGCCAAAGTATTTGTCTTCCTTCTCAGCGCTGTGTCTCATGAACAGTGTAACTGTTCATGATCGGCTGTGCCTAGTGAGGAGAGCTTTTATAGGTAATACCAAACTGTTTTGTGAGCATCTGAGATAACAATTGACCAGAGTTCGGAGCCTGACTGAACTTTATAGTAAAACATAGACACTAACAATGAATACTTAACAGTTTGTCCAATCACAAAGGATACATTTGGAATCATAATGCAAGAAGGAAACGCTGTGGTATTCTGGTGTAGCAAGATGAAGTAGCAAACCTCAACTTCCATCCCTGGAATTAAAACTAGTTATGATGATGACAGTTTTATATTGATGTTATCTTTACTGTTACATGAGTAGCAAGATTCAGTTGGAAAAATTCATTATTAGTGGCTTGAAAATGTTATCCTTGTATTGAATAGATACATTATTTTAATGAAGGGATCATCCTTCCAGTTGGTTCTTGAGGAACAACTAAATTTTAAGCTTAGATTGCATTTAATTGTGCTGGGAGCATTCCAAAAGAGAGGTTTCTGTAAAACCAGTTAATTCACAGATTATTAGGTATCTGCACAACAATGAAAACCCAGGTACTTCTTGCCATGAGAGTGTGCCAAATTCTTGTAAATATGTGCATTTTATTTAAAATTATGATCAGCATTTTAGTTCAATGCAACACTAATGACATGGACTCAACTATATTAGCTTAAGCTAATCAGAGTGAATACGCAGGAAACTCTTGTCATATCTGTTTTCATTCCAAAAAAGTACTTAACTATCAACTCAGGATAATATTTTTCATTTGGCAGCTTGCCTCCTATTATGTTCTTTTTTATCATGCTCTTCTATTTGGATAATTACTTAATGTTTTAGGAAAAAATGACAACTATTAAGAGATTTTTAATGGTTTTAAACTAAAATAATTTTTTATTAATGGGAAATCCATGTACATTCCCATATTTTGCTAGGAAAATGAGCCATTAATCACCAATAAAAATGTGATCAACCCTGATGACATATTATTCATGCTGTCAATGCTGATTTCTACTAGGGGTGCATTACTGTGATGGAATAACTTCAAGTGCAACTGGAATTTAAATGACTGACACTTGACCACATTGTGTACATACTTCTAATACTGAGGGATCAAATCAGTGAAGTATATTTTGTCCAGGAAAGAAAAATACTCTTGAATTCTTAATCTTATATGGAGGCATTGCTCTCACTTTGGTTTATTGTTAATATTACCCGGGCCATCATGTAAGCAACTACAAAAATTACTATAGCATGGAGGAATATTACACCAATATTGTAAAGGTGAATCAAAGCAATTTACATCTAATTGAAATCATACAAATGCTTGAAACAACACACAATCCTATGCCGAGTAAAACTATCCATTAGCATACTTTACTGATCAGGTCTTAACTTTAAAAAACAAGCTGTATTTGAGTGAGATGTTGGAATCATATGTAATTTTCTCCAGGGCATAATTCTGAATTATTTTGACTACCTATATACACCAGATTAATGACCATGTAAAGTCAATTATCTATCCTCATCATTTAATGCTTTAGTATTGGAAGGTTTTTACATTAGACTGATTTCCTGAGTGTTTTCATTGCCTCCACAATTACTCAAAAAAATGCCTATATCTATAATTACTATCATGGCCTGAATTTTAATGTGTTTCTCTCCTTTTTTGTTTCATTTTTTTATTGTTATCTTTCATACTTGTGATCTCCTGATTTCTAAACAGGAGGATATCTCAATGTTTTTGTAATGCATCATTCATGTGTTGTAAGCAATTTGTGAATACTCATTTTCTTCTGAACCATTCATTAAATACTCTTTTTGGAATCTCTATGTCCATTTGGGTATAAAAATGAAATAAAGTGGCTATAAAGGAGAAAATTTTAAGTGTTATGTTTATGAATAAAAACTCAGCAAAACCTTATCAGGATTATCCTATCATGAATGTCTATTCTCTATGCCAGCATGTTCATTTTATTGATAAATTTAACACCTTTGTGAACTTGATTGTTTCAGGCTCAATTTTGTGAAATTTCATGTCACAATGAAAAGTATAACTTGTAAAATTTCATGTCACAATGAAAAGAATATTTATTAACTTTAAGTAAGTAAGCAAATTTAGTAACAATTGCACAGAAATGTTAATGGTTATGACCAGTTTTGTCGAAGAGTAGACATCATCAGGTGAAATAATACAAAAACCTTGATCTTATATAGTCAAGTCTAAAAACAAGGGGGGGGGGGGAGGGTTGAGGAGAATGGGGAATGGGAGGGGGAGTAGGATCTGACCTTAGCTGGGGGAGGTGGGGGGATTGACGTGGGGATCTAGAGGGTTCAAATGGGGTTGGGTAGGGAGAGCGAGGGCTGGCAATTTTTGGTGAAGCTAAAATCTAGGAGGGGAGAACGCATCATAAAAATGTTTTCATTTAACAAAAGTTGTAAACTGTTAAAACCTCTTCTTATCTCCAACTGCTCCCAGGTGTCGAGCCTCCTTCCCTTTCTTTCTTGGTGGAGTATCTCAGGGTCGAAGTTGCTGGAGTTCTCCAACCTCCCACAGGTGCTTATCGAAGTGTGACCGTTCCGAATTTCCACTAGTAAAGCACCTCTTGCGCTTTTGTGCCCTCACCTTGAAGGATCTGCCCGTTTGATCCATGGAAATGGTGTTACAATCACTAAATTTCAGTTTATAAATCCCACTTCTATCCAATAGTTCTATTTCATCTTTTGATTTGTTGATAATTGATTTCAAGGTTCTCTTACTGTAAAAAGACACTTTGTATTTATCCTTTGGGTCTCTGGCTAGCTTGTTGGATATTCCCCCCAGATAAGATTTTTTGCTCCACTTTCTATTTCTGCATCTAATCTTTGGCTGTATATTAAATTCTGCGCTCTAAACAGATGTTGCCTCCTCAAAATGTTGTCAATTAGGGCAGTGTGGTAACCTTATTTCATGCTATTAATTTGATAGTAGCTAGTTCACTTTGATAATTAGTCTCTGAGAGTGGTATACTCAACATTCTATTAATCATGGAATGAAAGGCCGACATTTTATATGTAATGTGATGGTGGGAATCGTGGTGAATAACTTGATCAGTCGCTGACGGTTTTCTGTACATCACGAACTTGTAAGCGTTGCCCTTGGAAGCAGATTCGTTGCAACTAATTCGCAAAAGTTATAGGAAAAGCATAAGATTGTACGAGGGAGGAACAGAGGCTAGTACAGTCCTGAATAAAAAAAAAAACTTACCACCTTTGCCTACTCTGGCATCATCACTTTCAAAAACTTGCTTACCGGTGACCATTTTGCAATGCCACGTCAGGTCTGTGTTGTGGTTTTCACATTAAGATTGAGAGTTTGGAGGAAGGAGGGTGTGTTGAGGTAGTAGACAAACTCCTAGGAGTTGATAGGACCCTCGGTATCTATTTACAGGAGGGTGGGGTAAAAACAGAGGTGAAGAAATATGATGAGTGAGTCGCATGAGTTAGGGAATGTTGAAATCGGGAATTAATTGAATGGTTGGTATATACCTCACATGTAAAAGAGGTTTTGGGATGAAAATTTGCTATGAAAATTGTTTATTTATAGTTACATAAAATTAAGAAAAATTTTAAGAAATAGCCAAAGTAAAGTTTTCATGTTGTATTCACACCATGAGTGACTCAAAAACACATTAAATATTAGGATACTTCTGACACAATAACAAAAAATTGGATGCATTGCATCAAGTGCACCAACTGTAAAGGGACCTACGTCAGACAGACTGAGAAATGTACACAACCAGATTAATGAAATTTAATTTTAAAGTTATTAACAACTGTGACAACAAAAGCCATTTTGTTAAGAATTTACTTTATATTAACCACAATTGTGATTTGAATGTTAATATTTTACGCTTATCTAAAGCTACAGCCAGAAGCTAGATACCAGATAAATAGTTGCATAGGACAGAATCTCTAGATTGCTCCTTTATCATCCAACTTACTTAATATGTATTTGAAATGCTGACATGGGAAATCCCCAACTTCCAGGAAAAATCCCTTGCTGGTCTCTCACGTTGTAGCAAACCAACAATTTGGTTCCTCCTCCTCCTTGGTGTTGACAGTGGCATTGTCAATTCCATTTCCCTCTTCTCACTGAAACACTATGGATTGATGTTCTTAGTGTGTAATGCTCAAAAACTGGGACCCTATTCTCAACAATGAAAAGGTGCACGGATAAGGTATTTGTTTCTTTGAGTTGAATAACCAAATGAAGGTGAATACAGAAGTAGATTCATTCTTTCTGGCTCTGTTTACCTGCACCGAAATATCACCGAAATGATCTGATAGTGAACTCAAAGAAAGCAGGTTTCTGGTTTCCAACCACTGGCTATGGTTATCACCGACAGGTGTTAACAATATAACTAAATGGAGGTGCATACAGTAAAAGAAAAAAGAAGTGGCTCATAGGGCTGTGCTTCCAGCTCACCAGGAACAAACAAATTTGAAGAAATTTCACATTTTGCAGTTGGGAAGCGGTAAGATTTTTTTAACTGAGACAGAAAATCTTGCAAAGTTAACAATAAAATAGGTAGAATGAGCTATCTACACTAACTGTAATTCCATATAGTAGCAGACTGGACTGTCAAAATAAAAGTTAACTTCAATTTTAATCTCATCTTAGAAGCTTATGTCCAAGGTGTTCCCCCTAGGTATCCTCTCTGTCTTTTAGCATAGTAATATTTTTCAATGCTGATGGTAAATTAATTAAACAACAAATACAGAAGCAGGTAGTACACTATTCTTCACCACTGTCAATGAACATAAAAAACAATCCTGTCATCTTTCTAAACAATAACAGTCAATCCATGACTGCAGTCATCATCATTACCAATCACACGACAGTTCCAGCTACCTTACTTCTAGGGGTCAAAATTGGCTTAAATGTTTCTTTTGGGAAATATATGTACACCTACCATTAGTATAAGATAATTTAATAATGTATCAATATATTGGGGACTTGACTAACTCCACCATTTGAGTAATTAAATAGAAGTTCGATTTTCAAGTATGGGTAGTAATTAAATAAGAAAGTGCACTCTCCTGGTGAGCTTACTGATGATAATCTTCTTGGTTTTCCTTTAAATGTAGTAATTTCCACATACCTACTTGAGTAGTGGCTTTCAACTATTTTCACCTATAAAATTGTAGTGCATGTTATGTTATCGTTAAGGGTTCAAATGAATGCACACATCCACCGTGCTAGCCATGGGCCATGTGTCTGGGCGAGAGCGTTCGGGGTGTTCCCTTACCATGCATATCGACAAATCAATACTATTGATATGTCAACATGCCTTCGCTCCAGCCGACCCAACAGTGCATATATTAAGCCAAGAGAAGCGGTGAAACTGATTATATTACTCAATAGTAATTTTCCTCAAAATAGTAACCTTTCAGAGTTATATTAGAGGAAATATTCTTTCCATACAAAGAATGATACATTACTGGCATTTTTGACTTTGTGGGAGCCTTCAATTTGAAATTCGGTGCTACATTCGAAATGCGGTGCTACAGAAGAATGATAAAGATGAACTAGATTGACCGAGTGACTAACGAAGAAGTCTTAAGAAGAGTGGGAGAAAAGAGAAGCCTGCTGAAAACTCTAAGAAGAAGATGGGATAACTTAATCAGCCATGTCTTAAGACACGATGGCCTGATGAAGACAATCACTGAAGGACTAATGGATGGGAAGATTGGCAAAGGAAGGCCTCGAGTGAGATATATGGAACAAGTGATGAAGGATGCGAAAGAGAAGAAATACGTAAATACGAAGAAATTAGCCGATAGAAGAACTCAATGGAGAGCTGCGTCAAACCAATCTGAGGATTGATGACTAATGATGATGATGGGAGCCTTCAAATGAAGTCTTGCAAATTGTTGTCTTATTCATTTTTACCGACAATTTCATGTTACTAATCGCTCTACGAAAGAATATTGCCACACCCTAACTAGAAAACCCTAAAAAGAATAACTACACCTTATAATCATCTCATTGCATCTCAGGAACTTTATAAAATGCACATGCACAAATGCCATAAGAGTACATGAGGATGGGACACTAATGACCCTTAAGAAAAAGTACTGGTGAAATCCATCAGTTACTGGTCAAATTCCACCAGTAACTGGTGAGATCAGAATGTAACGTGAACATTCGTTCCAAACTGAAGGAATGTTACAGAAACTAACCACAAAATCATTCCAAATAGTTCCCATGTCGCCTGACCAGAACGTTCCGTGGACGTTCACGCCATCTGCATTCTCATTTGCTTTATTCATTATAATAGTACTCCGTAGGTCATTCCTTCACCCGGGAGGACGCTTACTCCAAGTGGGGAGATACTATTATGACAAATTAATAGCCTAATTAAAAAATAATTTCTTACATACGAAATATATATTACTGCGCAGTTCATTCCTTCGCATGGTAGGGCACGTATATCTCAAACGAGGAGCTATAAGAAATTGAATGACATACATATCGGATGTAATTAAAAAATTAATTTTAATGCAAAAGAATTTTCCACTTTAAAACAAAAATATAGAATTGCAAAATGCATTCCTTTGGAGCGAATTCACTCAGAAGGGTGCAATCCAAATGGGGAATTGCGTAATAATGACGAATAAGACCAAATAAAAAATGATTGATTTTAATACAAAAACTATCACTGCACATAAATATATCACTGCGGATGAGCCATTGACTGGCCAACAGCATAGGAGGCAGAAGGTCATCTGTAGTGGCAACCATGCTCCAGAAACTGACAATCCTTGGTTCAAAACTCCCAGTAGAAACACTGGACTTACATGCAATCACGGCTTGTGCAATTAATAACAATAACCCAGACGGTAACCAATCCACCCGCCAATAGATGACAACCAGGAACTCTGCTTCTGGGGATACTGGTCTTTCACAATCACAGAAAAAACCAGAGTTTTCTCACAAAATTTCACATAAAACACCCACATACATTGGCACCTTCAACAACAACACACTAATTCAATGGGGGAAAATACATAACCTTACATCAGAACTTGGCAAACAAAAGATACTGATATTGGCACTACAGGAAACCAGCATCACAGATGAAGACAGCAGATAACGGGAACTACCACATATTCAAAAGCAAGACAGAAAAATGAGTCGCCAAAGGCGCGCTTACCATATTTTTTTTATTGCCGAAACTGATAGAGTTTGTAAAATAAAAAGACACGTATTTTTCCATTTTTTGATCCGACAATTATTTCCCGAGTTATAAGCGGCGAAAAACTGATTTTTTTTACCTCCTGTGCAACCTCTGACGTACATCGACTTCGTCGAATCAGAACTGAGCCCGCGAAGCTACTTTGCCTTATCGCAATGGGGGGGACACAGCTGACTCGGCCAATGGGAATGATTGCAACGGCATCTGTGCGAGCAGACCTTCCGAGAATCCCCCTCCACTCCCTTCCTCTCCCCTGAAAGCAGTCAAGGACGGGAGGAAAATGACATCAATGTTATCACAGCTGCATTTTCGGTGGGCGTCACCTTTTGCTTATTTTAATTTTTGATTTATGAGTGAATGGTTGTAGTTAAGAAGATTAATTTTTTCACTAAAATTCTTTTTTCGTTTCCATCTAACGATTTCGTGTACAAAATTGCGATTTCGGTTCCAAGTAAACGCCCCCATTCTGAGTATGGCATTTATGGTAAACAATAAGATAGTCATCTCCATCAAGGTAGTGACCCCCATAAGCAACAGACTGATGGCAATGCGCATACAGTGTGATTAGACATAAACCACCCACATTCATTGGCACCTTCAACTAATAATAATACCAATATATCACTGCACAAAAATAGGGGGAAACTGGTCTTTCACAATCACAGAAAAAGCCAGGGTTTTCTCACAAAATTTTCATATAAAACACCCACATACATTGGCACCTTCCACATCAACACACTAATTCAATGGGGGAAAATACATAACCTTAAGTACATCAGAACTTGACAAACAAAAGATACTGACATTGGCACTACAGGAAACCAGCATCACAGATGAAGACACAGTGGATAACGGGAACTACCGCACACAGAAAGATCAGGTTTATTCCTTCCCGTGGAAGGGTGCATACTTCAAGTAGTCTTGGACTGCCTTCAACATTTCTCCTTTGGCACCTGCATCCTTGTGCCGTTGCTGAATGGCATCTGAGGGTAGAAAGATATCAATTAATATGTAGCTTTCAGTATTCATGCCCAAGAGGCTTTACCGGATGGCCAGTGATTTTTACCATTCATGATGACAAGAAATAATAGTGCCAAAATTTCTACGTTTACATGTCACCTTCCGAGTTTTTATTTGAGCAATACCACACTGAAGATGCAAAAAATGGAACAAAGAAAAAGATTGCCTTCCTCATAACATGCATCAGAATAACACTTCACCTGAGGTGTTATTTACTTAAGGGTATATAAAAGTAAATTTTGAAAGAGTAATGAGTAATATATTAATAAACATTTCAGGATATAATGCAGTATATAACCTAGAATAACACCAATAATCACCTGATATGGCATTAAACATCCTTGTCCTCTTGAATGAAATTTCATTGTCCCGCCCGCAAAGGTTAAAAAATCTCCCCACCTGTTTCCTCATCATCAGCTTTCGCATCATATTAAATACAGATTGGTACACAGTCACAACTCCTTCCATGGACAGCTTTTTCACCTATAAGAATGTAAACCAAAGCATGAAAGTATACATTATATGAAATTGAAGTTGATAACTACAGAGGAGTCAAAGGGATACATACCAAATACTTAAAATTTGCTGGCTTGAGGAGAGCCACCTCCAACTGGTCCATTTCAATTAGGGACTTAAGAGGAATCAAGGGCATTTCTTCAGGGTGCTTCAATAACTCTTCATTGTTCCTTAGCCTTTGTCTGATCTCCTCAATCTGCTCTCCCTGGAGGGATAGTAAAGTTCTCATCATCTTCACAGACCTTAGTACTTTATAAAGGAATTCTGAAAATATGAAGATGATCAAATAAAATATTATAATATAGATAGTCCCTGGGGTGTAAATAAAGGGAGGGTTGAGGTTGTCAGAACCCCACCCAGACCAAAAAGTATTAATTGAAAAGAACAAACGATTGACCATTATGTGAAACCTTAATTATTCCATATCTAATTTTATATGTTTACAAGGTCAACAATTATCTTAACACTCCAGTAATATACAGGGTGCGATAACATAACTTTCTTTTTTATATGGATATATCCATATAAAAAAGGAAGTTATGTTGCCACACCCTGTATAAAGATACTAAAAGATGATCATATTCACTTTGGGCTGAACCCGCTCCCCGCAGCGAAAAAATTATCTACACCCCTAGATTGCACCATCCAAAATCCTTTCATTGAAAAATACTCACCCACTCCTGATGCATGCGAGGAAATAGTTTGGGTTGAAGCCACTCCTGATATTGCATCTGAAACAAAAAAGCAAAGGTTTTGTGCACTCCATAAGTAACAACAGAGCAAAAATAATTCCATTCCTTTCATAAAATATCACACAGCCTAAACATCTTCCAAAAATCACCCAATTACTTATTTCCTGAGTTTCCATTCTTCATTATGTCAATGGAAGATTGGAATATTCCATCAACTTCATCCACAATAAGGTCATCATCCATGAGGTCTCATGAATACTTCCTCCTTTAGTCTTGCTCGGGTGGCCTGCAACAACAACCAGTCTAATACATATGGATTGTGATTCCTCACCTTGGCAGAGGATGGTATGATCTTTTTTGTAGCTGAGGAATATTTCTCATAAATTGCTGCAAACAAAAAAATGATAAATTTTTCACAGCCAATACTTCTTCTGCAACTCACCCAAATTCTCATCATGTGCAGCAGCGGCATCCACACATGCCTTTTCAGTGGTTCCATTAATGGAATCCTATCCTATCCTAATTAGGATAATTTGTTTCCTCGCATTCAGATTTATTTGGAAAGATAATGACTAGGATCAGAGGTCCACTGTTCCCAGCCTCAATTTGACCATCATCCTCAGAGTACAATGGCTCCATAAAATTAAACCATGTCTTTATCTTCTTATTCTTCTTAACCCTAATAACCGTCTCATCAGCCTCGTCACTACCACTGGAGAACCTCTTCATGCCCCTATTTCTCCTCTGACTCCTTATTAATTCCCCATCATTATTATCCTATCCTATAGGATATCATTCGCTATAGCGATATATCGCTATAGCGAAGATTGATAGGCTTATGTGTAGGTAGGTGTTACAATCTGCATGTATGATAACTAAAACTAGTGACACCCCGAAGTATATGCAATATCAACTCACTACCTTCATTCTTTTTCAATTTTGGTGATAGGTGATCAGTTTTTGGTGAATTTTCACCAGTAACTGCAGTAACTGTTCTCATCAGTAACTGGTGAATTTTCTCACCAGTTACTGGGGAATGAATTTATTTCTCACCAGTAACTGGTAAGCGTTTCAAAAAACTGATTAACTATTCATCAGTTATTTACCGTTAATTCATCAGTTATTGATAAGTTTTTGGGTGCAATTTTTCTTAAGGGGAATGTTAGTAATTAGATTCCAGACGTAATTTGGACCGCATGCGAACTACATAAATTGCTCTTCAGTAAAAGAATGACACAGGGTCTTGGAATCAAGGCAATTTGACACTAAATATAAACCTGGGAGGTAATATGATTAAATGAGCGTTTGTACCGCAGGGCACAAAGTTTACTTAACACTATTCCATCACCAGGATTTCTTTTGTCATAATAATATGCATGCGCATTATACCGGATCTACGTGTCACAATGTACCAAGCTATGTTATAAAGATAAGATAAAACATAGCTTACGGTCCACGAGGTTTCTTGTCAAAATTATGTTTCTTTCAGATATCTGATAAATTTCATCTCATTTCAATAGGTGCCGGGGTTGCTGGGCATTCGTCAGTTGATTCATGATTCACTGTTTTCCCGGAGGCGTGGGCGGCGTAGAAGCAGAAGGAAATCACATTGTTTATGTTTGACCTAATATAATATTTCTACCGTTCCTACCAAGTAAATTCTTTCTTCAAGCATAAACTAGGCGATGTGCGAGCGTGAAAAGTTCTGAAAACAAAATTTGTGAAGTGTAGTGGGTGAAAAAACTGTTTGGTTTTGCCTCGTTTATTCAGTCCACTTAAATGAAAATACGGTCTAAGGTCATTTACATCCAACGCCAATTACGACGCTGTGCAAGTTGGTTCTGTCCTCTGACTGCGCATGTTAAGCAACTAAAGGCCTAAAGGTAAGGAATTCAAGTGTTGTCAGCTTCCGTGTAGTAGAAAGCAGTTATAACAATAGATTACGATTAAATATTTCTTACTTATTCCAAGTGATGTATCAAGGTGAAAGACAATGGTGTAGAAAGTACAATTTTGACGCAACAGCTTTTAAATGTGAACGATTAACGTGTTATGCGTAGTTAATTCGTGTTTTGCAAGTAGAATCTGATGAATCGTAGGGTGCTGTTGGAATCCTTAATTCTCTTCCTTTTGTGGTATAATGGGTCGACTCATTCTCCCGAAGACCATGCTCCCGAATCTCCCAAATAGTCCTCATGGCGCCTTTAGAACGAATTTTATCTGGTAGAGATTACGCGGGCCAGGATATTCACCTTGAGAAAAGTTTGCTTGAGGCAAAACATTACATTTTCGGACTGAATAAGCTGAGTTAGGGGGTGGGGACGAAGTAGGCTAGTCCCTCGACTGTCACGCGAGTCTAGCGAGTATACTCTTCTTTCATAAAATTTGGCACTCAATCGCCAAAAGGTTCGCCACCCCAGTAGGGTGATGTCTAGAGGGACTAGCCTACTTCGTTCCCACCCCCTAACTCAGCTTACTCAGTCCGAAAATGTAATGTTTTGCCTCAAGAAAACTTATCTCAAGGTGAATTTTTGGTGTGACCCATATTATTAGCATGTTTCCATGTACCCTAGTTGCATGTCAATAGTGCATGTTTTGGTGATCTTCACCCCATGCCACACACCCTCGCGGTGGCTTGCAGGGTACCGCGTGGATGTAGATCCCTTTTTGCTTTCCTAGAGGTCCTCACTTTATCACTTCATACTATAGATACTAACAATCTAGTTGCATGAGACACTATAGTTGCTTGTTTGCATGTCAATAGTGCATGCTTGGTGATCTTCATCCCCTGCCACACACCCTCGCGGTGGCTTGCGGGGTATCGTGTAGATGTAGATGTCTTGAGTTTTCCATTCCATTCTTCAAACTTATAGGCTGTTTCCGTGTTTCTCTTTTTCAGATTTTCGTTGATTTCTTCGCAGCAATTTTCAGTCCACTCTCTCATTCCGTGGCGGAATAGCTCAATATTGAATGGCACAACTTTCTTTTCCACAGGATTTTTAATGGTTTCAACTCGGGTTTTTTCGCTTGGCGACGTCTTCATGCGTGCAGTTTTGTTTGGCGAATTCTGGCTTTATTAGTGGGGGAAGATGGGCATGGGAGGAACGATTGCGGGACGGGTGGAGAGGGTTTTCGTGGGAATGGAATAGGGTATTCTGTGAGGGTATTCCCCACCTCCCTCGCCGTCTTCTTCTCAATCTTGGGACCTATTTCTAAGTCTAATCCATACCACCATAGATCAAATAAAAATACGCGATCCCCCTTAACCCTTCCCATCTCCCCTTCGGCAACCGTTCCTGCTGTGCCCGTCTTACAACTTCTAAAACAAAACAGTACTCCTGAAGATGACGAAAATCGGATCTCCACTACTAAAAATCCTGCGGGCAACAAAGTTGTCTTTCAACACTCCCTTTGCTTTTCCTTAATAATCTGGTTGCGCATTAGACCTGTTGCTATGCGACAATTAGTGGAAGTGGACAGGCGAAACTTTGTGGAAGTCCATCATACTGGGAGTTAACGAACTAACTCAGCAGTTTCTGCATGGATTTATCTTTAGCACGATCAACGGTTTCGCAGCAGGGTAAAATCATCAAGAAGAACTTACATTTCGCTAAAACATTTGCTGGACAAGGGCCACGACAGCGAATTCATCCCCAGGGTTCTGAATCTGGAGAGTAAGGGACGCAGATAGGACGCCTTGGAAGATAGAGAGATTTTGAGTCACCGAACGTCAGGACAACTTGTTAATGACCACTTGTATCCCTCACGTTATCCCCTCATGTACTTTCCCTAACTTTCCCATTACCCACCCACTGAGACACTCGCTAATGTACGGCCCTCCTCACCCCCCTTCCCTCACTCCTTCCACACCACTTAACACACCCTGTCCTCCGTTACGCATCATTTACCTTGCCTTCCCTCTTCTTCCCCTCCCCCGTCTCTCTTCCTCCTCCTTTTCCACCCCTGCTGCTTATTTTTTCCACATTGTCACCGGATTATGTATCCCTGCTACGAAACTATGGTCGTGTTAAATAAAACTTCATGTAGACGCTGCAGAGTTAGTTCTTTTACTCCCTAACTGTTGCTAGCTCTACTTGGCGAAATTCCTTCATGATATACCTGAGAAAATAACCAGCAATTCCACACAAGATACATTTTTCAAGACCGATTTTTTTGCGATGTTATGTAATCAGATGGATATTTGAGGGAGATGATAAAAAGTATGCCAGACGAAGAGGTTGTTGGGGAGTAGGAATCAATAACGAAGCTCTCGATGCACTGCCAGATAATTTTAGTGCCATTACGAACAGCATATGTGTACGCTGTAAACTGCTACATGGGGAAAAGTCTCAGTACAGAGAATAAAACCATTAATAATTCATTTTATTCAACTTTTGAAGCAATCACGCCCCCGGTGTTTGTCAACCCCTTGCGGTGGCTTGCAGGGTATTGCGTGGATGTAATTTGATTTAGAATGTTGGGAAATAATAATTTTGACTGCCCAAATTATTACTCGCTAATGTTTCCTACAGAATCCTATTCCTAATGTAAAGTATCGCATAATTGCCGGCGAACCCTCTACACGTAGTGCAAAATATTATGCACAATCGAGGGGAGAGAATACGTAATGTGTAAAAAATATTTGTTCTCCCAGCCCTCATGTCCGTAATAAGAGAGGAGAGAGAGGCAGAACCGGCAGAATGGATGGGAAGACTTCTAGCACTTATAGGTTGTCGTGACGATTGTTGTCATAGTTTATTTTTTTTAAACATGTTATTTACTCACTAATCTCTAAATATTAGTTGTTATTTTTACCTGAAGCATGTTTAACGTATTTTGGCAGTAAAATGTTTGGATAATCGTTGGTTACTAACAGCGTGCGTGCATGGACTTGACACCTCGTGATATAAATCTAATAGCACTCATTTCATTCTTGACTGAGTAATTATAATGCAAAAAAATTGTGAACGCAATGAAGAGGTAAGAATTTTCATCCAAATTTTACAATTAATTAGCTAGTGAGTATTCACTGCACATTTACCTCGTTCCGATGTTTCTATTTACTCATATACTTACGTACAAGCTTTGTCATTCAACGAACTGTTTTTTATTCGTTTTTTTATGTATGTACAGAGTCCATAGCCTTTACCGAAAACATATCTGTGCTTTGCACTTGGGAAATATAGAACTCAAAAGATTTACAATGAACAAGATCTTACGTATTAAGTGAAATTTATTGTAGGAAGCGGGAACTTTAAAATAATATTATGCTTATTTTTGCATTCGTCTCATATCACTTGTTTAATCGTTCTAGAAACATCTAGAGAGCTCTAGTTCAACAAGTGTTGACTCAGATACAAGTGGAGAAATATCTTCTTCGGAGCTGGATCTTCTTCATCCCAGGTTTGTGTGACCGCGTGTCTCATTATTAATTTGTAAATAGCAATACGGAGCCAAGGAACTTCGCGGATTGTATTCAATTTCCTCCCTGCTATTAGGGGTGTAGAAATTTTTTTATGTTTCAATGTCATTTACTATATATACTGCCCGTGTCCTCTCTGGTTCGCATTACTTAGCGAGCAGCAAGAATGGCATTATAACGCGGATAGCACGGGCTTGGTGTTACTTCACGCATCTAACGTTGAATTGTGGAGGCAGTTAACAATCCTTAACTCTCACGTACGTCTACGCAATGCCATACGAGCCACCGAGGGGGTGTGTGGCAGAGGGTGAACATCATAATTAATTATTTAATAACTAATTAGGAACCGGAAAAAAGAGCATCTATATTTTGCAAAATTAGCATCTATTTTTTTTACGAAATTAGCGTTTATTTTCCTGAAATTAGCATATTTTTTTATCATCGAATAACCTAGAATTAAATATCAATTCTTAAGCTTTTTTGCACAATTTGCAAATTTATCATTATTTCAATCAATAGTTTTGTTTAAATACATGCAATCCCATTTATGACAAATTAATCTGACACCAAAAAATTTTTATAACATGAGAATATGGGTTAAAAAACTGTCACGAAGTTTTTAGGTAATTTACTTTAGAAAAAAAACGATTATTTAAAAACATTGTGACCTAGTTTATGGCTGATTTATTTTAGAATTCAATACGACTTCATGCTAATACCTACTGATCATATCAAAGATTGTTTCCAGGTTCAAGTACCTACCTAAAAAGCAAGCCAGTCATGGGGAAGGAGGACTGTTCTAACCAACCCAACCAACCTTATGGTTGAACTCGAAATATTGGACGTTCTCTAGTCCCTAATTCCCAAACGTATAAATTTTGTAATACCTTTTTTCTTATGAAGAAGCCATTCACGGCGATATTTGACGATCTAGAACTTAAAACCCACTTTTCCAGTTGGCATTCCTTCATACCAAGATTTCTTGACGTTTTCTTTTTTTCGACAGATGTCTATACTGTCATTCATAACTGTTTTATTATAGTGCGAAAAAAAAGCTCTCACTGTCCAGATTATTAGTAGGTGTACCTATGTCTAGCTTGTTTCTAAATCACATCGCGATTTTTCAAAATTGTATCCAAATTGTAGAGAACGGTAATCCGATGTTGCCCTACATCAGTGCGAGTTTCTCCATGAGAATCCACAAATTTTATTCACGCGTAAATTGAATATATTCTTGTTGCTTTGAAGGCTTCCTCGATGATTAGAAGATGACTCGAGGGTTTCCGATTTTTTTTGCCGCTTTGGTTCATCGTACTGGACGAGTTTCTCCGGCATTCCAGACGGCATCATCAGGTTCGAAATATTGGAAATAGAATTGGCACGAAGATATAGGAAATATATATTGAAAGAAAATAGAGGAAATTTGATGGGACGCGATCATCGGACCTGAAGATGGCCGAAACTTTCGTCTGGAATGCCGACGAGACTTTCGTCCAAAGGGAAGAATGAACGCCGAAGAAACCCGAAAACCGTCGAGTCTTCTGAAAATTTTGTAGTTCACATCTTTTTCCCAATAAAATAAAATTTATGTTCCGGAATAATTAAGGATAACATAAACAACATGATAACATTAAGCAGCGTCGCTGTCCGACCAGCGCAAGCAGTTACCAACCACAAACATTTCTTACCCTGTTAAAAATTCCCCATTTCATGTCCTTATAGGGAATTGGCAATGGGGAAACATAAAATCCCTATAGGGAATTTCATTTCCTTATAGGGAATTACATGTCCTTATAGGGATTTTTAATGGAGTTCCCCATAGGGAACATAAAATCCCTATAGGGATTTCATGTTCCTATGGGGAATTTCATTTCCCTATAGGTGTCCCTATAGGGAAAGCCAATTCCCTATAAGGAATTTCATGTCCCTATAAAGATTTTCTATAGGGAATTTTTAACAGGGTAACAAAATAATTTTATTTTTTCAATGCGATTTTCACGCGATAAAACAATTTTCATTAAGTTTTGTTTTGTAGTAACCTGTAATAAAACTATAAAACCAATTCAGCGCGATGGTCTGACGAATGATTCCCTGTTATCGTCCAGCAGTTCAGTAAATGCATTTTTAACATTTCATAATTTGTGGTTAAAAATTAATTTTCATTCTTCACAATATGAACTTCGGTACAGTTTAAATATACTCCCCCAGGTGTTGCTAAACTAAATTGCGTCCTACACGCATTCATTCATAGTACGAAGGGTACGAAGCTTTTCCTGGCAGAAGGATCGCGGGTGTAAAAATGTCATCTTTCCGTCACTAGTGGCGCTGTGTACTGCCTCGCTATGCCGCCAAGTTCAAATTCTTCAGGAAAACGGAGCACATCACTGCTCCCTCTCGTGGTTTTGAAGTTTATATTCACGAAACGGGGTAAAAAAGTGTTTTATATAACCTAGTATGCATGGCTAATTGTCATAGAAGGAAATTTTGTTTTTGAAAGTGTGTATAGTTTGAATTCTATCGCATTCTTAACCCGTATCTAACGCTAACAGCGGGAAACGGAGAATGTCATGGTGTAAATACGGGGTTGTACATACGCTGGAGATATAATAAATGGGATGGGACCCGATAAAAACGTTATAAATCGTGGGGAAACGTAAATTCCCATAACGCATATACGAAGTTTAACTGTGTATCGTATTTGTCGATAATTGGGATAACCCAGTTGCACCTAAGTTTTAAAGCCTGAATTCCCGTACTCCCCCGTCTGGCATTTACTATGCTTCACAAGACATGCACCATGTGAATGTAAATGCGCGCCCAAACACTTTTGTTTATAGACCAAGGTGAAACAAAATGTGCGACAACGCTCCTCTGCTCATTGCGCGGTATCATCATTTCACATACTTGTGTTCGTTTTATTACGTTTAAGTTGAAAATATGCCAATTTTATATGTTCATATGATAATAATCAGAGTTTTAATGGATAAAAAGGGATATTTCTTAAATAAAAACACGTAAAGATATTTTTATTGGCATTTCCTTTAGTTTTTTGTATTCATAACCTCATTTCGCATATTTACTAAATCCGGAGATATTTCGCTTTTATCCCGAATTTTTGCATAAATTCGCGTTTATCGCAACATGCGATTTTTCCGGTCCCTAATCATAATACATCAGATGCGGACCCTGACATCAAGTGGGGGGCGGTCACTATAGCGTTGTCCTCCTCCTTTTCCCCACTCCTCCAATCAAAAGACAGTCTACCTATATCGTTCTCCAAGGTTTACGGGGGGGGGGGGGGGGGGGGGGCGACCGCACGCCCCCCCTCCCTTGGTTTGGCAGCCATGATATGTTTACGCTCAAAGAATTTTTGCCGTATTATTTATGGCTACAGTCATCATATTTGAGAATCTGAATTGTGATAAACCAGAGTCGCCGCAAGTAAATTATATCCTGTGCCCCTCCGGCTTCCGTTTTTCTCAGATTACATATTCTGATAGTTTTGGTGTTCATTTGGAAGTTATCATTCTAGGGGGCTTGGGTGCTGTCTACACACTGTTTTATACTCGATGATGAAGGATAATTCGGAACGTGGTTCACGGACATGTTTATTGCAAAACCATATTACAGAAACTTCCCAAACCGGAAGTACCACTTGAGACATTTCATAATCAGAAGTACTACTTGAACACCTCCCCCTTAAAGATTAAGTTTTACAACAGGCTTACTTGTATGGCCAGAACGTCTAGGTTGAGGCTTACCATTAGGTTCATGATTCACTTGTACATTAGTATAACCATTTTGTACAACATCAGGGGAAACAGGAACATCATTAGGAACACTTTGATTATTTTGTTGACCCAGTACATATTCAGCCGATGGGTACAATTCAGGAGGCAATGAATACTCATTTATACATGATTTGGTCTTTGATAATTTGATATGCTTAGTATTGCGTCTCACAGCTATACCATTCGAGTCATATTTTAGCCAGTATGACTTCGGTTCTCTACACCTGTTGAGTATAATTGCTTTTCGTCTCACTGTTTCCTTATCAGTCTTTGTTGCTACTTTATCTCCCTCCTTAAATTGCTGGGGGACATGATGATAAATATTATCTTTCAATGGGTAATACACTTTACACTCATTAGATACCTTATTCATTCTAGGCCATCCATCATGGTAATATTTACATATTTGTTGCAACACTGTATCCCCATAAGTAGCTTTCTGTAGTTCCTCTTTTTTAGAGTCACTGAAAGGCAAATGTTTGGATACTATATGGACCATCCCATTCAAATCTAGATCATTATTTGTTTCCTTCAGACTCGACTGGGATAACATGTCAGCAAAATGTAATTTTTTCCCTGGAACATAATAGAAATTCAGGGAATATGGAAGAATTTTCTGGCGTAATATTTGTAGCCGGACAGATCCAATTTGGCTGATCAGTTTACTCATAATCGAGACTAGGGGTTTGTGGTCGATTTGTACATCCACCTCAGCTCCATAAATGTACACATGAAATTTTGTACCATAAACAACTGATAACAATTCTTTTTCAGACTGGCTATAGTTCATTTCACATTCATTAAGTGTACGTGAAGGGCAAGCTACTAGCTTCAACACTTTGTTTTCATATTCCTGAAATAAACATCCTAATCCATGTTTAGACGTGTCACATTGGAGCACAATTTCTTTAGCTGGATCAAATGGAACTAGAGTGGGAGACTTCACTACAACATCTTTGAGTGATTGAAACACTTTCTCATGAGAAGGGAGCCATTGCCATTCAACATTGGATTTTAAAAGTTGACACAGGGGTGCCATGGTTTCAGCCATAATTGGGATGTACTTTCTGATATAATTAAATGAGCCTAAAACTATTTGCAACTCATTAACGTATTCTTAGGAGTTTCCAACTTACACAGGGACTCTATTCTATCAGGATCTATGTTCATACCCGAGTAGGAAAAAATTTCTCCCATGAATTTTACCAATTTTTGCTTGTACTGAAACTTTTCCTTATTGAAATGAGCTTTTACTCCCTTAGCTCTGGCAACTAGTTTGTTTAGTGCTATGTCATGCTCCTCCTCCGTCTCATCTGCAACAATCAAATCATGGCAAATTTCCACATTATCAAGGTCACCAAAGTGATTCTTAACAGCCTCCTGGAACAAATCTTGAGAACAGGACAAACCAAATGGAAGGACAATGAATCTGTAAACTCCAAAGGGTGTGGCCATGCAACATTTCCATGAAGACTCTTCTGTCATTCTGTCAAATGGTGAAACCCTTCAGCTAGATCCAACACACTAAAAATTTTTTTGTTGGCTATTTTAGCTCTTATTTCATTGACAGTTCGTATCAATCTGGGTTTACGGATTATATGCTTGTTCAATTCACATGGGTCAATACATACTCTGATTTTCCCATTAGGCTTTTCAACAATAACCATTATATTTATGCTAGCCTTTGGATCAACATTTTCTACTTTCCTCTTAACTAACTTATCTAGTTCTAGTTTGAGAGTTGGGCGAATAGCTAGAGGTATTCTGTTAGGCGGGTAACATACAGGCTCAAAATCAGGTTTGGTAGTAATAGAGAATTTACCAGGAAATTTACCATTGCCATTGTATATTTCGGCATGAACCTTTATGAATTCCTCCGTACCGTACATTTGTGTGGTAGGAGCAATGGAATCAACTTGCTTCACCAAATTCAGTACTTCACAGGCATTAGCACTCAATAGTATTTTGTCAGCACCATCCACAATCATGAAATCCTCATTAATATTCTTACCTTTATACTCACACAGTAGGGAAACATACCCAATTGGTTTACATTTTATCTCTTTGAGGAAGCCCTTCAATTGGAAATTGACAGGTTTAATCACCGGCTGTTGATCTATCTTTTTGAAGACACTTGAGGGCATTACACTAACATCTGCTCCGGTATCTATTTTTACTTTCACTTTCTCCTTTGCGATGAGGATCATTTCATCCCACCTATAACAAGAACTCTTTGCCATCACATTTTTCCGTGCTCACATTCGACATTGACAACATATAAATCACTTTCGTCCGAGCTTTCGTTACAATTTAGCATATTGACATTTCTCACTCTACATGCTACCGCGAAATGATTTAATTTTCCACACTTATTACACTTTTCGCCGTATGCAGGACATTTGTGAGGGCCATGCCTTGTTTTACACCGTCTGCAATCGAATTCCACCTCTTTAGACTTAGGCATAGAATTATTGTTATTCTGAGATTCACATTTTGACTTATTTTTAAAACTTTTACACTTCTTTTGTCGAACAACATGCACTTCATGTTGGTTGGACTTCATCTCCTGTTGAAATTCTTGTGTTTGCGATCAACTCTGTTCGCTGGCACAGCATAGGTTGATTGCCTTTTGCAGGGTTAGGTCCTCAATTCTGAACAATGCCTCTCGTGTTGCGGGATCATGAATTCCGAAGACGATGCGGTCTCAAAGAGCTTTATCTTCTTCACTACCCTGGGGGTCTTGTACTCCATACTTGCAGGGCTTGACCAGATGTCGACAAGCAGTTAGAAATTGCTCGAATGTTTCTCCTTCCTTTTGTTTTCTCTTGAGAAACTGGTAGCGGTCCCAACTTTCATTCTGCCTGGGATTAACGTACTTGTTGATCAGGCTGATCATGTAGTCGTAGTTGTTGGCATTTTCATCTGGAACTTCGAAGGTTGAAATGATGCAGGCGGACTCGGTCCCGATGAGGTTGCGCAGGAGAGCCAATTTAATTCTGTCATGGGCTGCATGGTTACCAGTAGCGAGAAGGTAGTCCTCGAAAGTGGTTTTCCAAAATTTCCACTCAGTGGCTACGTTATTTCCTTGGAGGTCCAAGTCTGGGGGTAACTTAACTTGAACGGACCCCTCCAATGCCGCCATTTTGAGACTTATTTCGTAAACTTCAGCTTACGGCGCACATTTAATACTTGACTGTAATTTTTGTTTTGCTTATGGCACACATTTAATATTTGACGGGCCTGCTGAGTTCTCTCTAGATGACTGCGCCATGTTTTATGCTTGATGATGAAGGATAACTCGGAATGTGGTTCAAGGACATGTTTATTGCAAAACCATATTACAGAAACTTCCCAAACCGGAAGTACCACTTGAGACATTTCATAGTCAGAAGTACTACTTGAACACACACAAAACCAAAATCTGTGCTGTGTATGTACCTTTGTGAACCTTGTCTACGTGTGAATTGTCCATGGTGGTCATAAAGATAAGGGGTTAAAAATCCCTTAATTTCCCCGATTTTAGGCAATTTATGCTCTCGCTACATCATCATCATCATCATCATCAAGGGTCAACAATCCTAGGATTGGTTTGACGCAGCCCTCCACTTGATTCTTCTCTCGGCCAACCTCTTCATACCAACGTAGTTCCTCTCTTTCACGTCCTTTACGACCTGCTCCATGTAACTGATACGAGGCCTGCCTCTTCCATTTTTCCCGTTCACTTTTCCCTCGACGATTGTCTTCATCAGGCCATCGTGTCTTAAGATATGGCCGATTAGGTTGTCCCGTCTTCTTTTTATAGTTTTCAGTAGACTTCTCTTTTCTCCCGCTCTTCTTAGGACTTCTTCATTTGTCACTCGGTCGATCCATTTTATATTCATCATTCGTCGATAGCACCATATTTCGAATGCTTCCACCCTTTTCTTCTCCGCTGCTGTCATCGTCCATGCCTCACTGCCATAAAGGAACATGCTCCAGATATACGTTTTAATGAATTGCTTCCTTACTTCCAAGCTTGTATTTCCAGCTGTTAGTAGATTCTTCTTTTGATAGAATGCCCTCTTTGCCTGGGCTATTCTACTCACTATTTCTTTCTTGCTTCGTCCATCGTTGGTTACTCTGCTTCCCAGGTAACAGAACTCTTTCACCTCTTCCAGTTTCTGTTTTCCTAGTTTAACGTTGGCCTCTTCTCTTTTGCTGCACACCAATATCTTAGTTTTCTTCTTATTGATCGTCAGCTGATGTCTGGTCATTGTCCTTTCCATGGTTGTTAGCATCTTATTCAGCTCCTTCTCTGTCTCTGCTATGAGAGCTATGTCATCAGCGAATCGTAGTATGCTGATTGTTATTCCGTGGATGTTCACTTCAGAACACTTCTCCTTGACTTCATTGATGACTCTCTCAATGTAAACATTAAAAATTATGGGAGACAGTGCACAGCCTTGTCTCACTCCTTTCCTTATTCTTGCTTCTTCACAGCAGGGTCCAGATTTAATCACAGCTACTTGGTTTTTATACAAACTGTGGATAATTCTTCGATCATTGTAGGAAACTCCAATTCCTTTCAGAATATCAAGCATTGAATTCCAGTCCACATTGTCGAAAGCCTTCTCTAAATCCACAAATGCAATGAAGGTTGGTTTGTTCTTCTCCATTCTCTTCTCTATAAGCAGCCTAAGGGCCAATATTGCTTCTCTTGTACCCTTACTTTTCCTGAATCCGAATTGATCTTCATCCAGGAACTCCTCTGCTTTTTGTTCTATTCTTCTGTAGATGATCCTTGTCAATATCTTTGATGCATGTGTCATCAGGCTTATAGTCCTAAAATTTTCGCATTTCTCTGCTCTCTTCTTTTTGGGAATAGGAATGATGATGTTTTTCTCGAAGTCTCTGGGTATTTCTCCTGTTGAGTACATGTCGCAGATGACATTATAAAGTTGGGCCAATGTCCTCTCTCCCGCATTCCTTATCAGTTCTGTGGGTATATCATCAATTCCAGAAGCCTTATTCATCCATAGGTCCCTTACTGCTGCGTCGAATTCCGATCTCAATATTGATGCTCCCATATCATCCTTCTCGATTTCGCTTTCCTCTTCAATCACTTTCGTACTGAGATTGTTCCCATTGTATAACTCTTCGAGATATTCTTTCCATCTCTTCACTTTGTCTTCATTTTCAATCAAAAGTTCTCCATTCTTGTCCCTTATAGCATTGCATCTTGCGCTCCGTTCCTTGAAGTGGTTCCTCACTATCCTATAGGCAGCTTCCACCTTTCCAATGGTAAGGTTGTTTTGTACATCTTCGCACAGATTGTTCATCCACATTTCTCTAGCTTTCCTGGCTTTGCGACTTACTTCGTTCCTTATTCTTTTGTAGCAAAGCTGCCCTTCTTCAGTTTTCGCATTCTTGTACTTTCTTCTTTCTTCAATCAGCACTAAGACTTCTTCCGTGATCCATGGTTTCTTCTTAACAACTTTTCTTCTTCCAAGAACTTCTTTTGCGGCTTTTTGTAGTCCACATTTAATGTTTTCCCAACGCTCTTCTACTGCTTTCTCATTCAGGTCCTCTCCTATGTTGTTTTCTACTGCTTTTTGAAATTCCAGCTGATTTTGAGTCTCCTTTAGTTTTTCTACTTGCCAAATGTTCTTTACTGTTTTCTTCAATCTCTTGAATTTTAGATGGCATTTCATCATCACTAAATTATGGTCGCTGTCGATGTCTGCACCCGGGTAGCTTTTGCAGTCCTTCACCTGATTCCTGAACTTCTGCTTCACTGAAATGTAGTCTATTTGAAATCTTCCTCTGTCTCCTGGCATCTTCCATGTGTATTTTCTTCGTTTGTGATTTTTAAACAATGTGTTAGTAACCACTAACTTATGTTGTGCGCTCTCGCTACACGAAACAGAAATCTCTATCGCACTGAAATTTCCATTCCTTCCATATTTTAACCAAATAAATGGCTTTAAACTTCTACTTGCTTGTAGTTGATTTTGACTCTTAATCTCTGTCTCCTCTGTTTATTGCTTGTGGTTTTCCCTCTATTTCTGAATGCTTTTAACATGATCACTCTTGCGTTAATTCTTTCATACATTGCAAAGATGACTTTTCAAAACACCCTCGCAAATAAAGGACATGTATTTAAATGTGTCAACAACTCAGCTGCACTTAATCTAAGCACTTATGTTGTTATCCTTATTGTATACTAATATTTGCTCTTATAAGAGGATATAATCTTAATTATCTTGATTAGTCTTTCTAGCGTAGCCTAGGCTGGGATGAAGTAAATATCGTAGTTTCCTCTATGCCAATCAGTTGTTGCCAATGTGACCATTAATTTAATCACTACGCATTAACATTTAACTCATAATTGGAAACATTATTCCCTCAGACAATCTCCATTACTCTGCCGCAAGTTTAGTAAGAGAGCTGTCGGAAACTCACGAAGTTCTGAAGCAATCCACCTTGGAGTAGATACCATTCTTGACCCCGGAAAGGGTAAGTTTAGTTTCAGATTTGTGTTCCTCCCATTCTAGGTCCTAGAATAATACTTCATAAAACTGACCACTTTACAATCTCTGGAAAATTTTCCCCTTGCACCGCATACCTATCAGTCAGAACTTCTCTTTGTGGTGTGCATTTTGTCGAAAGATTCCTACTCTGGTAGAATTAACTACCCAAACTTTCGATGCATAGTTTGTCATGTATACTTATTTCAGTGAATTTCAATGCAGTTTGTGTTTACTTTCTCCTTTTAAGTATATGGGAAAATGATATCTTCAAGAAAAAAATTGATCTTGAGTTCTAATGAAAGTATGCATTTTGAGGTCCGCAGAACCATTAGAAATTAGACCAACTGGCAGTGCCCGGATACTGTGCCTACCAATTGTTTGGGACGGTTGTAGCTATCTTGGGGAAGCTGCAAAATATTTAGGCCACAAAATTTGAGACATATCATGCCTGTCTCCAAAAATTTGGGTTGATTGTAAGTTAGGTCCACCTTTTTCATTTCCTGGCTGATGGCCAATAATTTTCACTACCTTAAAACATGAAGTCTGGCTACTGAAATTTGAAAGAGATCAAAATTCAGGATGGAAGCAGTTGCAAAATTCTGTCTAACGTGCTTCAAGAACCCTATATAACTTAGATACCATACAGTTTAATTACTAGTTGTGAGTCAGTGTGTATAATTTCAGAGTATTATGCCCAATAACGGCTGATGACATAATTTTCTTCATAGTTTGCAGCCCTCGAAAATCCGCTAGCTCCATAGACCTCCTTCCTGGAAGGAAGAGTTTGCAGAGAAGACGAAGCAAGAGTTGCAAGGGTTCAGTGGCTTCTCGTAGTTGCCTCACGAGGAAACATTCTCAGAAACAAGTGACTTTAGAAGAGACCGAATTGTCTTGCGGAGACGTGGTTCTCATCCGAAGAAAAGCTCAGTATTTTGACGACGACTCTGGTCAAGGTAAGATTCAGTGCCAGGTAGACTTCTCCTCAGCTATAATATCATCAAGAAAATAAATTTCCACCATATTATTTATATAATCAAACCATGTAAAAATGTCTTTTTCCGACTGGTGAGCAGTTATGACAAAATCTCATTATCATCTGGTACAAAATAACCATTAACTTGTGTGAATTACCTGGTGGCATTGCTAAATTCCACCACACTCTTATCATATGTGTGCTATGGAATCTAAAGGAATTTGTGTAAGTTGTGAGCTTAGTGCTGCTCTCCAGTATTTGTATTTCTATATAATTTCTAGATACGTAGAGTACCTGGAGTGTATTCCGTCCTATTGAAGATTCAGTTGACTGTGAACTTATCATCTGTGTCTGTTGTAAAATGAGGTCGGCCACAGCGGAGTTTGGGGGCAGGGACTTTCTGGCTTAGTGGTTCGGATTAAGCCCCGAGCATGTATTATGTTGTGCCAAGTGTGAGATTCAATAGGTGCTATTAATTTCCGTTCAGAAATGAATTGGGAATATATGGCATCTGATAATTTTTTCGTTGAAATGTGATTACTATAGTTTCCTGGGATTTGACAGATTACTACAAGCATTTTTAGAAAGGAAAAAACTGACTTGTTGATTAGACCATAGAATCATTAAGTCACACCTCACCATGGCTCTTAATCAGGTGAATCCCTGTATAGTTCAAATATTGTAAAGTCAATTTTTTGGGGAAGGCAGAAAGGGGAAGAGATGAGGTGGATATAGACATTCTTTGAAGGTTGGTCAGTTAGGGTTGGCATGCCAGATGGAAGGGAAATTGGATAGACTCATCACAAAGATTGAAGAAATGTGGGGAAGAGTTCACCCTTAGGCCCCTGGTTCCTTAGGTTCCTTTACGATTCTGGTCTCCTCCCACTTCCTTCCCTTCCATCAAGCACACCAGACCTCAATGATCCATCTCCAAAGAATATATTGCCCCACCCTCCTCCTTTCTCCTTCCCCAACCTGATGTTAAATGTTCTTGAATTCTTTGACATTTTACATTGAAACCCAGGTCATGTAGTTGATAAAGGTAGTTGCAAAAGAGGGAGTGGGAGAGGTACAGTTGTTCATTTACAGTGAGATACTTTGAGTTAAAAAATCTCAAGATTCTCTAGGGCATCAAGTGAAGAGGCCCTTTATTTCACTGTGTAAAATCTTTGGGATGAATCACTCTTATGATGCCTTTACAGAAGTGTTTAGTGAAGAGGAGGTGGGATTGTTGTTCCTGTTGTTCTCTGTCTTCTCTGGTTCTGCTCTCAAAACTTCATCCCATCTGCCCCATTTAGATTGCGTTGCAATCAGAGCTGGTTAATAGATAGACCTCATTAATGAAGTGGATTTATCAGCTCCTTGTTTTTCAATAGTTGATTGTTCAAGTTGTAGAAGACAGCTCTCACTTTACTTTCAGGAACTAACTAACTAAAGCTCAGTCCCAATATGCTCTGTGATGCATTCATCTTATAATAATGACAGGATCATGTGTTAAATAAATCTTAGTTTTAATAACTGTTATATAAGTATTAAATTATTGTTAAGTTTACACATATTTGGATAATGCATGCTGGAAATCATCTTTTTTCCACAGCATCATCTGTTTTTACAGAGGAAGAATACAAACAAATAGGTGCATTATCTAATCAAGGCAACGTGTTGTTGGCACACTCAGATGTAAGTATATAGTATGAATTAAATAGCTTATGTGAAAAATTTGCGGCATGGACCTCTGAATGGTCTTGTTCTTCACCCATTCAGATGACACCCATGAGCCGAGAATAAATTTTCTTGTTATTAAAAATTTTCAAATTTAGCAAGTGATGTACTTCCTGACTGAAGTCGTGTGTTATTAAAATGTGACCACTGGTGTCATGTAAAGTGCTTTTTTGTTCCTGCTTGCCATTTGCTGAAAATTTAACACATTACATTCCTCGAGATAAAATTATTTTGTCAATTAAAAATAGCAGCTTACCCTCTTTACCTTATGAATAATATTTGAACACCTCTAAATTTTATTGTAATTTTTTTTTAATTTTTAAACAAGGTCAAGTATTTTAATTATTTATATCACTTTTTATTTTAGTGCTTTGAATAATTCAGAATTTTTCTTCCTTCAACTCAAATCATACATCGTAAATGTGTAATGTATCATTACCACAGTGGCGTACCAAGGCTACCTTGGCTTACCTTGGCGCCTGGGGATAACTAGATGGTAGAGATAACTAGACGGTAGCAAAAAAAATTTTTTTCTTAAACTAAAGAAAGATATTTTTCAATTTTGGCACCTTTACGGTGCCAGGGGCGGCTGCCCCATTCGCACCCCCCATGGTACGCTACTTCGTTACTATACCCATATTTCTCACGATATAGATTTTGAACTTCTTTCGACAATCTTCTTTTCATTATTTACTCAGTTGAACTACTATTCTATCATTATTTTAATGTCATTATTTCATTGATTTTTAATGCTAGGTTATTCATTCATGAGTTTGAACTTGTGAAGAAGGAGCACCTTATCTTTTGTTGCATGCACTCGTTTGTAATTTTTTTTATCAGCTGTGATACTTATTGAAACAGATCTATGGCTATATTCACTAAAGCTAAAGTACTTAAGTTGGCATACCTTGTACTTCTCTATACCATATTTGGCTGTGTATATGTGACACTTACTTCCAAATTATGGCTAAAAAATCATACTTCCGGGTGTTACATGTGAACGATTGTACTCAGAAACTTGCCATAGGGAAATGGGGGTGCATCTTATATGCCATTGCAGCTATCAATCACTGTAATTCAAATAAAAGTAATTAACCTTATACTTAGCTTACAGGTCTATTTTTTCCTGTTTTATGAACATTTTTCAAAATATAAGTGTTTCATGTTAGAGTATTCCAGAAAATAAGGAAGTCCTAGAAAAATCATCTTGGTGCCACCGTCAAGAAATTGGTGGTGGAGAAGGATCTTTGTTACTTCTTTCTGGAAGGAAACCCCAACATAAAATAAAAAAATACATTTCAGACTCATCAATCAAGTCTGATACATCAGGTATGTAATGATGCATATGTGCTAATGAAAAAAAATATAACATAGCTGATGGTAGGCAACCATATGTGATAATATGTCAAGAAGTAGTGTTCATACAGGATACCTCCCCTTTTATGGTTAAAGAAAGCCATGAATCAGACTCATTCACTAAAATGAACTGTCATGAATAGGACTCGAGTAGGTGACTTCTGGGGTGAATAGAGAAACTACCATAAGTAGCATGCTTGTATATGAATGTAAACTTATAAACTCATCAAGGGCTAAATAGCAAAGCAATAAGGGGATATCCATGCATCACTTAACACTGATTTCCACTTTACATAATGCTGCCAAGGAAACCTCTGTCTTTGTGAATGATGAAACATATTTTTTGTAAATACCTTACCTATTTCTCAAGCCTATTATTTGTGAACTAATTATTTTGTGCTTCATTATTATTATTGTTTTTTGCAAAAAATGAATTTATTATGCCTCTAGATCACAATGCAATGGAAGGGTATCCCAATGCAATGGAAGGCACTCTACCCATCCATAGCAAATTGGAACAATTGGCCCAACCCCATCCCTCTCCTCTCATTGTGAAGATGGGAAGGCCAGTGTCATTCATAAGCCTGGGGAAAGTGTTTCCCCATCATCTGAATTTCTAACACCTATCGAAGTGCATCCATTATCCCCACTTTCACTTCCAGTTCTGCTCCTGCTAGGATTGCGGTCGTAAGGAGTCAAACAGGCTCACTAAAACCAAGTCATTTTGTCTAGGATCTGCAAACAAGTGTAATGTACCCTACATTATGCAAAATTATTCCCCAATTACCTCCCCTCCTGATCTGACACAACAGTTCTGCCACAAAATGAATTCTCACTCACCAGATTCCTAGTCCTCAATGTTCAGTGTCTGAGGAATAAGATCTGTGACCTGGAAGCTTTACTCAGCACCATTGGTTATTTTCTGCCGTAATCTTCGTTGTAAGGTCTTCTGGAGTACGCAAACAAACCACCATGCGTCAGACCAAATACACAATGCTCTCCTCAAGTTCCGCCCCGCTTCTTCCCGCGAACCAAAACCTCTCCCTCCCAATCACCCAGTAGAAATCTTCATAACCCATCTTCTTTCAAAAGTCTCAAATGTTTCTTTCCTCCGTTCCCTAAACCCAGAACCTAACCTCACTCCCTCTGAGGCTGCGGCCATTAATCACCTCCATAAAAATCAAGATATCGTCATCACAGTGGCAGACAAAGGTTCCACTGTCGTAGTACTCAATACCTGTGATTACACTGCCGAGTGCAATAGACTCCTTTCTGATTCCTCGTCTTATACCCATCCAACACCCATCAAACCAATAATTAAAATAAACCCCTTAATATACCGATTATTTCAGAAAGAGCTTTTCAATTGTCATCTATTTTTTATTTATAAAATCTCACTGAAGGACAATAGTAATGGCAACAATGAAATTATTTTTAATTATTTAAATTTTGTGTAGAATTTTCGCACATAATGGGTGTACATATATCATACATTAATCACAGAAATGTTCCTATGTGATCTAGACCTAGAGACATTAATGAAAAAGTTGATATCTATTTCAATTATGATTTTTTCATATGGCAAAGGGGGACAGTTCGTAGAATCAGTGGGTCAGCATGATGGTCAAGATGACGATAAATAGAGCATGGAAGACTCTAAAACATCGTCAGAATCTGATGAAAATGATGACAACACAGGGGACTTCCCGGAATGTTGGACACATGATCAGTGCATGGAAAAACAGAAGGAATATCCATGGCTAACATCCATAATCAAGATACTAGGATTCCGAACTTGTACTCTTGTCATATCTGTAGTCCCATAAAAATCCAAAGGAACACAACTATCAAAGGAGTGGATGTCATTTCTTGTGGCAGCTTCTGGGACAGATAAGGAAAAGCAGTGTATGTCTCTTTGCAAGAAAATCTTCAAGCACGAGAATTCAAGTGCCCACCAGAGTGCAGAGAAGACACAGGAAGAAGCAGGAATGGAGTCACTCAAGACATATCTGGAGAAGGAAACTGATGTGTACTTCAAGATTGCGTATTTAGGACTGCGTACAAGAATTCCAAATGTTAAAGTCCCTTCATAAAATTTCAGCAAGATATAGATCTCTTGTATCTCATAGTTGTCTTGTGCCCCAGTGTAGACACAAAAATTTAAAACTAATCCTGAAGATCCATTCAACATATATAATTTCAATCCGTACTTCTGCCTTATAGTTTTTAAATATTGCCCAAGTAGAATATGGGAAAATCGTACAAATTTGACCTTTTCCAATAGCATGGGATGCTTTGTAGTCGTACATTCCCCATAAGGTAAAGCAAACCCAGAAATACTTCAAAATTCCTTTTTTGTCAAATTCTGTCATTGAGAAATTCTTGCACGAGGCAATGGACTTTTTGAAAGCATTTTCAGTGCATTGGCATTTATCTCTCTCATGATTAAATCAAAAAACTCATCGTTTGACATCAAAGAAAGTAACTAAATCGATTCTGAACAGGATTTGCTACATTTAGTCCAGGGTTCCCAGTGAAGGGAATACGTGAAAATTTTGTTTGTTTTCCGACCAAACTAATTGACAGCAGTCTCCGATGTGAATGTTTCAGGGTGAGGAATGATCATTTCATTACCTGCATCTACCCAACTATTGTATGAGTCAAAGTTCCAAACCTCATTTCTATGTGACAGAATGCCTTCTTCTTCATAGGTATCCAGGACAATGTCGCGGATAATGTCTTCTGACAAACATCGCACTTCCAGATCTCCGCGCAATTCGCTTTTGTGACGTTTTGGTCCAGTGCTTGTGTCGATGCAATGGAATCATCTAACTAAATATTGCATGATGTAAAGATAAACAACATTTAGTCTCCTCCCTTGTATTATGGTGATTATACCAGTGAATTAATGGCTCAAAATTCCATTTACACTCCATTTTACTTAGCACTGCTGCAAAAGTTAAATTCCAATTTTACGGTGATTTCCTTTTCCTAGCTTGTGTCCCACCATGTGATAAGGAAAGTTCGGGACCATCGGTCATCTATTCATGCAGATCCACAAAATATTTAAACTTTCCCATTATAATACTTTTTAACAACGCAAATGCTTCCAAAACAGAACAGCACAAGCATTTTCAAACAAATACGGTAAGAGAGGTAATGGAACTTCTTGATAATTAGTTCTTACGGTCCAATCAATGGCGAATATCATTATGAAAAAACATCTTATACACCATGAAAACAACCGTTGCCAATTCCACTATGGAACTTTTAATAATAGAGAGTAAAAAGGACGCACATTAAAGGGTAATTCTTATCTTTATATTGGTAAAAAAAGTTAAAAATTCGGAACAAGCTTGTTAAATTGTTTCTCCACAAGAACTAAAAATGATCTGAATTTCAAACTAATTGCTCTAGGTTAATGTTTAGGTCATAGGTAAAGCCGGTATATAATAAAACAATGACTCTGCTGCAGGTGAAGTGTGCCATCTAATATTTAAAGTATGTTTTACTCCTTGCTCAATTGGTGGGTCATCTGTCCCTGTAAAGTGCACAGCCATGACTCACACGCGTGAGTCATCCACACTGAAAGTGCCCACTGGCGTCCCCCCACCTTTTCAGAGCCACTTTTACCCCTGACTGTATATAATCTGTATGTATTACATTCCATCCTGTATGTCAAAGAAAACAGTAATATGTACCTAACTTGGGCTGACATTCACATGGTTAAGATACACGAAAGAAATATAGTCTGGGCCTTTCACAGTGCAGACTTACTATATCCCAAAACTTTGTGAATTTGGGTGTGAAGTGGTATAGCATGTTACCAAACCCCCTTCAACAGGGCACATTGAGTAAATTTCACAGGGTAATAAAGAAATGGTTGGAAGATAGACCACTGTACTTCATAGAAGAATACTTTGAACTTAATTTTTCAAGTTTATCGGTGTAATTGTGCTATTCTTTGTGAATTGTACTACCTGTGTAATTAACATTGTATATAATATTGTTTCAATGACACCCATCACTTTATTGTGCAAATGGTGAATAAAAATTATTATTATTATCATTATTATCATATCCCAACCCCATCATATCACATGATTTATGGATGCCCCCTCGTATTGATAAGCAACATAACTTGGTAAAAAAAGCAATGAAAAATAATCCAATTTTCATGAAGAAATTTAAATTAAATTTGTGTTTTTTCTTAAGTATACATTACAAATTTATCTTGTGGAACATACTTTAACTTCCGCAAAATTTTCCATCAGGTAGCTCAGAAGAAAACTCTTCAGTTATAGATAAAACAGAAGCACCCCCAAAACTGGCCTCCAAGTTGAGTAAAAGATCAGAATCTGCCTATAGATGTGAAAAATCATTGAATGGCATGCAGACTGGTCCTAAGCATCAAGCTGCTAATTCATCACACCAAACCCACCTTGATTCAGAGGAATGGTACCCATCCACAGTGAGTGCTGGTCATCATCACAGAGAACAAAGCCCCAGAGGGAGACAGGACCAGTGTGGTGATCAAACTGAGCAGAGTCATCAGTCTCAAAGATGTACCATGAATCCAGTTGCCGGAGATGCTTATGCATTCCCTTCATCTTCTGAGGTAAACTTTGACCTTTCTTGGTTTGGCCGAATATTCAGGTGGTCATGAAGACACATGAATCCTGTTGATTCCATCTATGGAATTATTTCCTCAGGCTTTTGTAAAATACATTTCATGTCTGCTATTTCAATTCTCAGTGTTGGGAAAATTATTTTTTTGTTCTAAGTACCCAAATATTTCAACATGATTCATGCTTTAATTATTTTTCATATGAAGTCTACTTGAGAACTATTCTGAATGTACATATAGTTTTTTTGTAGAAATTGTGACCATTATTGATATTTGCTTGAGAGGCTACTTTTTTTAATTATGTGGCTCCGTCAGAAATTCATAACTGAAATGATATATTCCACATTGTAGGTGTGTGCTGGGTGTGACTCATGTGGGGTTTGGTAAGACTCCTGTGTGTACATTGTATATTTTATCTTTGTTTGCTGCCATTAATTCCTATTGCCAGTAAACTTGATTCTTAAATTGAACATTATGTAATTTTAAGAAATCGTTTCAGGTGTGACTTTGTGGAAGTTTGTGATATTCATAATGAAACACAATGGTAAGACTCCACACTTAATTTTAATAGCTTACCCGGGTGTTAGCAACTCAGAAAATGGCACTGAGTTGCTGAAACCTGGGTCGGCTATTAAAATTAAGTGTGGAGTATTACCATTGTGTTTCATTATGAAAATTATGTGATTTTCTTCTAATTTGGTGTTTAACCCCTTAAGTGTCACATTTTGTTATTAATTTTCAGGAAAAATAATCAGGTTCCTTTATTTTTAGGGTGTATATACACATGGGCAAATGTTTTTTTTTTGTGAAATATTTTAAATGTGATATATGTAATGGATGAATGCTGAAAAGGGTTAAAGGATTTTCCTATCGGTCATATTTTAGTTATTTCTGAGAAAGACACAGTTGAGTGATAATATTCCTTTTCTTTACTGGACATTAATGAGGCAGAATTATTACTAGAGCGCGGAAAAGTCTTCAATTTTGCAAAAAAATTCGCCTAAAAAGTCACCAATATTTTTGAAAAAAGTCTCTCAAAAGTCTGAGTTATTTCCATGAGAAAGTTACTGAATTTAACTGATTTGTTGGAGAAAAGAGCCTAGAGATGCTAGTCCAGGCATTAGGGGATTTTATTTGGAAAAACTAGAGGTAGTTCTGGAATTGATTTATCCTATGCTTTTTGGGTCTCTGAATCCGAATTTCAAACTTACCACCAAAAATTGCCCCCGCGACCCCCCAAATTTTGAAAATAACACTAAAAAAATCGCTTTTTTAGTTTTTAAATCGTATAGTTTTAATTTAGGGAAAAACTAATCAGATAATCGGAAAGTGGACAATATAAGCAACAAAAAAGGTATTCTAACATTTTGACGTAGGACGTAGGCCAGTTTCAGGGCGCCAGTGAGCCCTGAAACATGCACCTCGGCGTCACGGGGCTGTATGCTCCAAGTTATGCAACCCCGCTTTTCCACTCACGTTATTTATATACGCTCTCCCGTCTCCCCATGGTTCAATTTCTTCGAAACTCACCCTCCCATCTCATTGTTCCTCTATTTCAATATCTGGAAGTCCCCAGCACCCTACCTCTTACTAAAAAGGCATTAGATGACAAAGAGGGTGAAAGTACACTCCATTGTAAAACCTTGGAAACAGCGTTTTTTTCAGTCTAATTTAAAGGGGAAAATTTTATAATATACAATACAAAACAAGTTTTTACATAGGATCAATAATGTTGTAAGGCAGTTGAAACATGATTTAATAGTTCAAAACTTAGTTTTCTGCTCAAGAAAAACCGAAAATGAGAAAAAAGTACTTATTTGTTGTCCATTGTACAGGTCCTGTACCCCTATTTTCAGGGAAGCTGAGGACCTTTTTCTCTTGTTTTTTGCGATAATTTTAAAATCTTCTTCTCCGCTTGATCGCAGCCGAGGGTCCAGGTTCATCTACATCATGCTTGCCTCGCTACAATGTAGGCTCATTTAATTAAAATCTGCACACAATGTGACGCGTTCACCTCGTCAGAAATTCTAGGTGATCTTTCATATAATTGTATCATTTTTCACTAATCTCCTAAACAAAAGCGGAGTGCTAGCATAGAGTGTAGCGCTGTCGGCTTGTCAGCAGACCACCTGGGTTCAAATAAGCTGGTTCATAATTAGATCAATGCATTCTTTCAGATCAATCTATCCCTTTGTGAAGTCTTTGGACACCCTCAGCAAAAAAAAACTCGAAGTGCGAGGTGGCCCAGGGAAAGGAACAATGTGTGAATTTGACATGCAAATGGATAAGTACGGGGTGAGCTCTACCCTCACCTATCCAAACCAACCTTCGGGTTGAAGCACTGAGTGAGTGCGATTATTTCATGAATGGTGGAGCAATAGAAAGAATTCATTGCAGTTTCCGGAGCTATTATTATAATTTCGCAGTAACAATTGTTAGGAGCTTACATTTTACAGTACATCTCTGCTCCGTGTAGTACTGCATGAAAAACACAGATGCGTCCAACACACAGTTGAACAAATGTGATCACAACAGCCAAATATTAACTTAGGTATGTGATTTAAATAAAAAGGCCCATAAAAGTCTCTTTTAATCAGAAAAGTCCCGCCATGCCAAAAAAAGTCCCAAAAAGTCTCTAAGAAACTCATTAAAAACTGTTTTATTTGATGAGATTGGTGAAGATTTGTATTTAAAACCACAGAAGTCCCACTTTTACAAAAAGTCAAAAGACTTTTTTCCGCGCTCTAATTATTACCTCAAGACATCTCCATTATTCTAAGGGAATAATAATATTTTAATGCTTAAATGCCATCAAATTTACATCTTTTATTTGTGTGCTAAAATTTTTATCTGATTTTTTCTCACTTTTTCATGAGGGAACTGTATGAAATGAGCCACTGATTAATGTATGGAAATAGATGCAATAGTGGTGAAATCGTAATCACTACAATCACAATGATTGATTTTTATTAGTTACGGACGGATCCAGGTTTTTTGTTGGATCCGGTACCGGATCCTTGCCTGGGTCTCGGATCTTTATCTCGGTTTCGGATCCTTAGTTTCACATACTCGATTCCGATTTTCAAAACCTAGATTTTTTAAAAATATATAAATACAGCCAGAATAGAATTACCAAAAAAAGTGAATCTATTGTCAAAAAAATCAACTTCCTATCATCCTTGTGGATAATATTTTCCTGGATCAAGAATTACGGATGCAATAACTATATCTTATTACTTCTAGTATAAAGATCAACTTCCTTATCACATACTCATCATGCAATACATTTTTGAAACCTGTACAACTATTCTTTAGAGTGCAGTTAAAAGAAACATTGTAAGTTTATTTTCATTAATAAAGGAATTTTTTTCCAATTATTAATCAAATCCTTGAATACTTTCAAATTCTTTTTTAGAAACACAAAATATTTTAATGCGGCCAAGAGATTCCATTTATGGAATATCCGGGGATTCCATTTTTAAGACGAAAAAATTATTATAGAATATTTCAAGCTGCTAAACTAGTAATTTTGCTCACTCATTAATAATAACCTTTAAAATGTAATTTGAGAATTTTATACTCCTAAAGAGAGGTTGTGTAACTCTGATCTTGAAATGAGATTAGCCGTTTTTCATGCTACTAGAAGCACAAATTAAAAAAGTCTCGGATTTTTTCTCCATTGGCTCGGGTTTGCAAGAAAAAAGTAGAATGACATGTGGGGAGCATGTATTCTCCAAAATCAGATAAACCGACAATGGCAGAGTGGGGTAGTGGACTGCAGGTAATGAAGTTCTATTCTTATCGCTGTTTAAAATTTTTCTTTCAGCCATTGAATCAAAAAATTTATCATCCTTCATTTCCAACCTTTGTGTGTGGATACCAACTTTTTTGTACTTCTATCGTTTAAACTAGATTTATAAATGAGTTGCTAAAAATACATGGGAAAGTTAACGTCATGATTCCACGATTTAATTCTGCAATAAAAAATTTTTCCAATCATTTCACTAACGCCAAATTTTTTTATTTTTTTTGACTTATAAATTGACATGAAATTTCTGATAATCCACTCTTTTTAACTGCCTACTTGCATCACCCTAGGAATACAGCATAGCCTATATTCCTAGGCAGTGTTAAGGATCGAACTCGCGACCGGCAGTACACTAGCCCTCGTTTTTAACAACTACGCTATCATCGGTTCACGGGAATCTGGCAAATGTAGGCGACCCGCGTGACATTCGGCTTTATTTTTTTTCTCGCGCATCCGGGCGTATGGAGAAAAAAGTCACGACGAGTATTTTTTTATTTTGTTTTTGTGGCACGAAAAAAATCTTCTTATCATTTCGTGACCGAGTTACACACCCTCTCCTTGTCAGTTTCTACCATACTTAAGTACATTCCATTCGCGGCGCTCATCGATCACTAAGCCGTGAAATTTTAAAATCTCCGATCCGGATCTGAATTTTTACTGTCTTCGGATATGATTTCAGTTGCGAATGAAATGAAAGACCCGTGGATCCGACCCGACCATCCTTAATTTATTAATGGTACATTTGTAAATCTAATTTAAACAACAAAAGTATAATAAAGTGAGTATTCAGATTTAATGGTTTGAAATTGAAGATGATAACATTTTCGATGCAATGACTGAAAGAAAAAATTAAACTGCGATAGGGATCGAACTTCGCACAGTACACTAGCTCTCGTTATCCGCCTGATCCCGGCGAATGTAGGCTACCCGCGTGACATCCTACGTATTTTTTTCTCGCGATACCGGGGTAATGGGGAAAAAAGTCATATTTCTTTATTTTGCTTCTAGTTGCACGGGAACATTTTCATCTAATTTCGTGGCCTGAGTTATCTTCTTGTCAATATCTACCGCACCTACATTCCATTCACGGGGCGCTTCGATCGCTAAGCCGCGAAAATTTAAAATCTAGGATCCGGATCTGATTTTGCTCCGTGTCTTTGGATCCAAATCCGGAACCGAAAAAATGAAAGATCCGCGGATCTTTGGATCCGACGGATCCGATCCGACCATCACTAATTTTTATTGTAACTGAAGTATGTAGTTCTCTTTTATTGTTCCTAGTGGTACTGACTTGAACATAGTAAGTTTTTTTATTTGTCAATTTACACCAGCCGTAAAATAAATAACCAACATAGTGATCTATTATTTCATAATTAAAATATAACTATTTCCTCATTAGTTCTGGATGATCCAAATTAAGGCAGAAATCATTTGAGTACATGGTAATTTGGATGAACAAATACCATGAATTCTTTTTGGGAAGTTTTCTCTGTTTAATATACCTTTTCTGATGCTGACAATATGGTTAAGTTCATATGTATTGGATGGTTCTAATTATTTCTAGTACCCAGTATACTAGTTTCTCCATTTTAATGTTTACCTTGCTTTCTTGAGCTTTTTGTTCTCCCTAGGGTTATAAAATGGAACTTGCATTATGGTATGGTTGCTTTCATTTTAAGTTTAAGTTTTTTCATTCTGACATGATTTCCTAATTTTATAGATGCATGACCATAAAAAGAAAAAAGCGTTTCCTCATCCAGGGAGTGAAGAATCCTCAAATCTGCGCAGCATTTGTAATCAAGCAGATTCTATGTCATAGTAAGATGATTTTTCTGTTTTAGCTGTTTCATTAGTTGTTCCAATAACTTTATTTTTGTTTTTTTTAATTAGTTGTTTCAATAATTTTAATTTAAGTCAGTTGTTTTGGAGACCCTTGTCTGGCATGTTAACTATAGGGAATGGGGTCATTTACCATATTTTTTTATTGACGAATCTGATAGAGTTTGTAAAATGAAAAGACCCGTATTTTTACATTTTTTTGATCTGTCAATTATTTCTCGAGTTATAAGCAGCAAAAAACTGATGTTTTTAACCCTTTCGGAAAAGTGCAACCTCGGATGTATATCGAATTCGTCGAATCACAACTGAGCCCACGAAGCTACTTTGCCTTATCGCATTGGGGGGGACACAGCTGACCTTGCCAATAGAAGCTGTTGCGACAGCATCTGTGCGAGCAGACCTTCCGAGAACCCCCCTCCACTCCCTTCCCTTCCCAGAAAGCAGTCAAGGACATGAGGAAAATGATGTCAATGTTATCAAAGCAGCTTTTCCAGTGGGTGTCACCTTTTGCTTATCTTAATTTTTGATTTATGAGTGAATGGTTGTGGTTAGAAGATTAATTTTTTCACTAAAATTCATTTTTCTTTTCCACCTAATGATTTTGTGTACAAAATTGTGATTTCGGTTCCGAGTAAACGCCCCCATTAATGAAAAAATATTCTCAGGCTGATTTTGTTCAAAATAGCAATATACACACAATTGAAATTGATTGAAAGAACTGCTTCGGCCCTATAGGTTATGACATCTTTAATTGAGAAGAAATCCTTATCACCACATTTTGAATGGCCTGAGTTGTTGACATCTCTCACCTTAGGGATATATGCTTAACCTTTGAGATGGATTTATTTAGGATCTTGTCAAATTTGTTCACAAATCCATCAAGAGAGGTTGAATTGCAATCAGGGAGTTACCTATGTATTATGTTATTAACCTAGATTTACATAAAAATATGGAAAATTTTGATGAAGAATTGAAAGTGCTAAGGAAGACAGCTGTCATTGAAAGGTTTGTTGTGTACCTACTCATCAATGCTGTGTATATTGATCACTAATAAAAAATTGAGAAGGAAGCTAACCTCTGTATAGCATCAAAATGCAGACAATATTAATTATGGAGCACAAAGAAGGTGAGGAGCATACCGTATCTAAGTGTGAATGGAATTCTCTTGAAATAAGTAACTACCCAGCCAGCACAGGGTATCATGTTTATGTAAAATCCTCATAAACTTAATGTGCGTGTGTATATGTAAACATAATCTCCCAGTATTATTTCATGTTTACGTAAATTCTGAGTAAGAATTTTATGATAACGAACATAAATGGAAATGCTTAATGCTTATGTAAGAATCTCGTAAACGGAAAAATTTGAATCTTGATCAATTTTGAAGATATATTGAGCGAATTCTTAAAATTCTGTTAAGGTTGCTGAAAAATAGAGCCATAAAGTTAATAATGTCTGTGTATTTATGAATTTTTGTTTTGATAAACTTACCATATTTACTGCTCTTTTGATTGGTGGTGCTGCAGCCCTTCTAAAGGCAATCATGGTGGAAAGGAGGTAGCAGCTATGGGTTCACCAGCAGCTCTTCACGGTGCCTTTCCCTTCCAGTACACTCCCAGTGGCAACCTCAAAATTATACCCAATCAGGTGACAAATCTTTGAAACTGTAATTTTTGTAAATCATTAGTTGAATAACACTATTTCAAAATGTTTATAAGCTCATTATATATTATACAATTTATTGATCCAAGTGCTCCCTCAGTGACAGTTGACCAGCAGGAATAGATGAGGAATCCATGCCAGTCATGAAAGCTGTGATCAAAACAGCTCCAATCTTTAGTGAGATCATTAGTCTATTGTTTTCTGAAGGCTGTTTTCTATTCTACTTAAAGGCAGCTTCTGTGGTACCTTTCTTAGAAAAAGGCCAGCCTAATCATTCTGACCATCGAGCTTACTGGAGGGAGTGCCTACTATGCTCCATAATGGCAGGATGTGAAGCCAAGGGGGTGTGGCAGATTTTCCTATTTAGCCAAATTGCTCTACTCTGCTAGAACACTGATTCACATAGCGCTGCAGCCAATTCTTGCAATTTATTCATAAAATAATACCTTTGGGGATTTTTCGTGACAAGTGTGATGGAAATAAATTTTAATATAAGCCTAAAAGAAATAATATATATTGGATTAAAGTTGTTGTGTACTTTAGAAGCTGGATTTTCAATGAAAGAGGCATTTTGTCAAAAATAATTGATGCAACGTTAATCTAAAAATAGCAACTGTTAATTCAAAAGTTTCATTTATTTTAATTTGATGAATCTTATTCATGTAATTAAAGATGCATTCAAGAAATTGCTAGACACAAATTGTTTCTGCTATAAACGAGTGATTTGTTACCTTTCTTTTCGTTAAGAACTATTATTGTATGATATGTATTCATTCAGAACCAATCCCAGGTGATATAAATCATTTCAACGTCATAATACCGAATTACCTTTGATTAGATATTCTGCTTATCTTATTTCCTTTTCAACACCATACCACCCCCTGTTAATGAACTGCGCTACCTCTCCTAATTCACATCTTTTTAATTTAATGAGAAACTCGAAAAATTTGAATTGTCAAGTTAAATGTAGAAAATAGCCAAAAGGATTGTGTTAGGTAAGATTAACAAATTCATGCATCAACATTTAATAAATAGGAAAATAACAAAAACATTGCATGATAAAATACCCAATGACAATGCCTTAGTGAAATTGTTAAAGTACAAGATCCAACTTCTTTGGGCAAACAACACCGATGTAAATATTCACAATGCATCAGTGACTGTCAAAAATGAAAAATAAATCTAAAAGTAGCATTCAGCAGTTATGATTCACAATGATCCAGTCTGAAACTTTCACTCTTTATTCTTGAGTATGGGAAGTTAAATTTTGAATGGTTTCCAGAAATTGCTTAGAATAAGGCCCAAGATACTTGCAAGTAGGTATCCTCTGAAAAAGTTAAAAAAAAAGTTAAGACGTGCTACATACTCTTTCATATCAAAAGACAGTGTAATTACTACAGGAGAAGTATAATTTTTTAAACTTAATGAGGCAAATAAATATAGGCACAGGATATGGATGCACCTCAACACTAATAACTTCTTTTCCGCTCATAAATTACTTTCATTCCTTTCAAGCTGAAACACTAGTGTAAAGCTAAGGAATGATGATCAGAATGTGGCCAATATGCTGCTCCCTCTTAGATAACAATGCATTACAAAAACCTCATCTGTTTACAATTTAACACACCTATGTACTGTAATAAAAACACACCTGCAATTAACTCTGTATCAAGAACATGTATTTCACAAACTGCTCTTACTTCAAACTTTGTTTTTCCCAGTTTTAACTCTTGAGTACCAACCATATGTACACATAAAAGTACACAAAGGCCATACTTTCTTACGTTCATTCCCTCTAATGGAGATAAACACTTTTCTACACCTCTTACTCCTCTTATCCACAATATCTTCTTTATGATAATTACTTCGAAATTGTGGAGCATCATGGTAGGGTCAGCATAAACTTTCAGTCACATTAGTTGCTACTGAGAATACAATTATCACCGGCACAAAATAACAAAGTAGCTTAAGATGCTACTTACTTTGATAAAATAACATAATTACAGCTGTTGACTAACAAAATGTTACCAACTATTCTCCATTGGAATTAACCCAAAACATGAGCATCATGATAGGAAACAAATACAATATTAATTAGATGTAGCATGCATTTCATACACTATTGCTATTTTGTGTAGTTTTGCAACTTAGCAGTGGAAGGGAAGACCAGCTTTCTTTCTATCTTGGTGATCACTGCACCTGTAAGCCGAGCAGCAAACCATCCAACAAAGCATATTACTGCCAGATGGTATGCTTGTTGATATAGTTAGTAATTTTCTGAAAAAGACACACACTATTAAGTATTTATGTACCTTAAGAATACCTGGTAGTCACTGGCTTCAGGAAAACATTTCTCAGCATTTACACTTATAGCACTTCTGCGAAACTGGGTTGAGCGACATGGCTAAATGTTCAAGATCACCGTTATGCCTGGCTTCATGTCAGAGAGCTTATGCCCCCTCCAGTGTAACTACCATTCAGTCATTCATCTTTCTACCATTTCTGAGATTTTTTAAGACTTTTTACAACCATCTTACGTACTGTCATTTAATCCGATACATGATTATTTACATGGTTATGTAATGATCGGTCTACCATAACAGCCTTCTTTCAACTTTTAAATAGTATCAACCATGCCCTGTGTAATAATAAGATTAGTTTATTTTATCATCTCACCAAGGCATTGAAAAGCATTGACCACCAAATACTATTACAAGAACTCTTCTGTTCTGGTACAAAAGGAGAACCTAATGATTGACTCAACAACCATCAGCAAGTGGCCAAATACTCGTGGCATTCCTGTGATGGCATAACTCCTGTCAAATCTCAACCTCTAGAGGTGGTTCAAGGAGTGCTTCGGGGACCAAATCTGACCCCATGTTGTTTGTATTATTTATCAATGATCTACCTTAAGCCATAATTTTTGGAAACTCGTTACTTTTTGCAGATGATACGTATTATCTGCTGGCTGTTAATGGCAATGAAAACTTAATCAGTAATGCAAATGCCTCTGGTGTCAAAATGATATCCTTTGCACTAATATTATTAGTACAGAATGCATATTTGTATCACACAAAAATATCTACTCCTTCCTTAAGACCTCTTCCTAACCTATTCCCTGCAAATGATAGGACTTGCCATCATAGATTTTCCTATGCAAGTGACTGAATTTGACAGGATGGATTTGATAACTCTCTACTCCATTCTCCTATCAGCTAGTCTCTTCATATTCACATAATTCTTCTCTTTTGCATCCTAGCAGCTTGCTCCATGTACATATCTCATCCAAGGCCTTCATTCTTTCATTCTTTCTATTCCCTTTTCCCTCAATGATTTCTTCATCAGGCTGTCATATATCAAGAAACAGCTAATTAAGGTGTCCCATCTTGTTTTCAAAGTTTTCAGCAGACATCTCCTTTCTTCCACTCTTCTTAAGACTTCTTTGTCACATGGTCATTCCATTTTATCTTCCTCATTCTTTTGATACTCCACGTTTCAAATTCTTCCAGGCTTGACTTCTCTTATACTGTAATCACCCATGCCTCATAGAGAAGCATGCTCAGATATATGTTATAATGAACTGTTTCCTTACATCCATGCCTGTATTTTTGGCTGTAAGTAGATCTTCTAGTAAGTAGATAGATAGTAAGTGCCCTTTTTGCCTGCACTATTCTACCAGCTATTTCCTTTTTGGCTTCCAAAATAACAGTACTCTTTCGAGCTTTTGTTTTCCTAGTTTAACATTGGTCTTGGGGTCTTCTCTCTTACGATACAATACCATTACCTTAGTTTTCTTTTTATTGGCCTTCAAGTTTTATCTTAACATTGTCTTTTCCATATTTACTAGTCTTCTTAAGTATCTTTTGGTGTTTTTTGCTCTGTTGCTCTTTACCGCTCTGTCATTGGTGAATCTTGGTATGCTGATTTTCACCCCATGGATATTAATTCCCAAAATCTTCTCTGTGATTTCATTGTTAGCTTTCTCAATGTAGACATTTAAAGGTATAGGATACAGTGCATACCACTCCTTTCATTATTCTTGCTTCTTCACTCCTTGGTCATGATTTGATCACAGCCTTCTGGTATTGTATACCAACTGTGGATATTCTTCCATCATTGTAGGACATTCCTGTTTCCTTTAGAATCAACAGTATTAAATTCAAATTGTTGCCAAAAGCCTTCAAATCCACAAATGTAATGAACAACAAAAAACATTTAAAACAATGATTGATATTTTTGAAGTGCCATTTTAAATATTAATTGTGAGGTTTTACTTCATCTTAGTTTTGTTTCCCTCGCTGTTTTTTTTTTTTTAATCTCATTAAATGTGTTCATCAGAGTAGCAGTAGCTCAATTTTTCAATCTAATGACTAAGGCTGAGAAACCAAGTTTTGTGACATTGATTATGCAGAAGTGAGATTATTTTTCATGCATGGCATGTGATACCTGCATCACGCAATGCATATATTTCAGCTAAAGAACTATTATTCTAACTAGCTCTTGATAATGAAAATAGAACCTAGCCTGAATTAGCTCAGCACATGCAGGCAATCAAAAGAATATATAGAGATAACAGTATTAAAAAAATATTCCAATTTTTTATTGAAATATATTTTAAAACTCCTGTAAGGTTGTATATGAAACCCAGAAGATGAGTGTTCTGGTAGATAACCCCAAAAATGCCAAAGTCAATGTGACAAAAGAAAATGGCCTGAAACCAACTGCAGCCCCAGAAATGAAGAAAATAATGAAGGTGAGGGTGCTCTATATAAAAATATGTTGAGAAAATTGAAAGCATTTTTATTTAAGTAAAATAATCTACCTTCTGTGTACTACATACCTGATATTGGAGGTTATTTGGCATTGTCAAGTGACCTGTAATAGATTCTTAAATAGAGGTATTATGGGTTGGGATGGGGACTTATAAGATTAGCGTAGCTGGGCAAAGTTAATCCTGAAATTAACTTCGTTAATGTATTAAAAGCTACTCAAAAAGTTAAATTTGTTAATCGTTAAATCGTTATCTTGATGAAAGTTTAACGCAAGTTAAAATTATCCGTTAAAGTTAAAAATCTATATGAAATTGTAGGCAATTTTGAATTATATGTTACTTAACATTCGGGTATTTTTAATGTTAATGAACTTAATAAGAATTTCATAGTCAAAAATACTTATTTAATAAACAGTATAGCTAGGTAATGTAGACATATATATGAGGTATGGAGTTTCATAGTAATATACCGTTTCCGTCAGTAAAGTTGGACCTGAAGCTGTTTGTATTTGATTGTGGAAATAGAAACTTTGGGATACGCCGCTACCGGTAGTTTCGATACCAAAAGATTCACCAATATTTTGCTGTGAAAAAACTATTGCCAGTCCTATTGAAATAAGAAGAATCCACAGCTCTTGAAGAAGCCTTAGGCTTGGTTTTTGTTTTCACGCGAGTTGATCCCACCTTTACCTTTTCTTCAAATTGAACGTATATAGATGGATGCGTTCTCTTTATGAGTTGTTTAAGGTGGAAACGTGAGCCTTGACTGCGTAAATTTTGTCTGTAAAAGTTATGTAAAATGTCTGATTGCAGTACAAACGCTGGGTTCTCTAGACTGCATTGTCAACACTACTCCTTCACTAAGTTATTACATGGCAATCCAGATGGCTCTGAACAAAAGTAACGGACTTAAATTAACGGAATTAAAAGTTAACGGAAGTTAATAAGACCGTTAATGGTTTTTGGATTTAACTTAAAAGTTAAATCATTAAGCAATATGTTAACTTCGTTAATTAACGGATTAACGCTTTTCTGCCCAGCTATGAAGATTAGTAACAATATGTTTCCTTTTTCTGAGAGTTAGGAAAAAGAAAGTAAAAAGCATCAGATTTTATTTTTCATGTTCATTTTCAAATTTTAATGCAATGGAAGCTTGGTATAACGAGTGCTCCCAATGGCTGAGAAATCACTTGCTATAGCGAGCGCTCGTTATATCCGAAGGTGCTGGATTAAGCCTCTCAATTCCCAATTGTTCAAGAACTTGTTCCATTTTTCTTTTGTTACCATGCTATTAGAATGCACAATTGCTTATTCATCGATCATTTTGAGAATTAAATCTTCCAAAACAATAATTTACGCTTTGCTGAAGTGTTATAGTGTTAACCAGTATGTCCATTGGTTAGGAAAGTTGTAATGACTCGCCGAAAGAGGACATTTTTGGCGGTCGAAAATATTTCTTGCGTAATTACCTATTCCTAGACATTCTTAATATTCACATTTAGTTATCTCTCGAAAATTAGTTGCAGAAAGTATTTATTTACTCAAGCAAATGCCTCTGTAGGTTGCGCTGCACATCGTGTGTCATACTAGTGCTGCCATCTGGAGTATCTGAAGTGAATGGAGGTAACTCGTGTGAAATACTAATGCTGAGAATTATCCGCATTCACTCAAAATTGTATGCATCTGTGAATTCAGGAATCACGAAATAAAAATTTGTTGAACGGGATAAATTTTAATTATTCGCATAAAATCGGCCCTGGCAATATTTAAGAAAAATTGAAAAATATGCACAAATTAACAACTGTTCCAGAAAACTTAAGTATTCCCATTATTTCTGCTAACAGGAAAAAATAATCGAAACCAGGATATATGAATTGTAAAATTATAAGGAAATTAATAATTCTTTGGCAAAGGAAAACTTTCACGATTTTGTGGCGAGGATAAAAAGCATAACAAAACAAACGTCCGACATTTAGTATCCTACATACACAGGCTTCACATTAACAGCATAGTGCTTCCGATTTCTATTCCTGGCTGAAAAATTATTCATGCGTCGTTTGCTTCAGTATAGGGGCAGGAACGAGCGGGCAGGTGGAGGCAGGAGGGCGAAGGCAGGTGGGATGAACTCCGTCCCTTATCCACATCACCGCTCTCCACTGTCTTGTGATTGGTTAATGCTTTACTGCTTATCCATGTAATGCCCATACCGCTCCTATGTGAACTTGGCTTAACAAAAGAACAGCTACAAAGTGCGAGCATGTGCAAGATATACCAGGACGGACCGTAAATTGTCAGTGCCTGGACTTGATTGGATTTTAAATTATGTAGAGATGGCACAGATCTTGTATTCTAAGTTGTAGTTCACTAATAATGCTACTAAAGATAAATACCAAGCGTTAGTTTGTACTTTTCAGTGCATCGCCCTCAAGAAATATCACTCGTAATACGAGCGTATACCGTGGCAGGAGCTTCTTGGCCTCGCTATATCCATTTTCTTTTACATGTTAATTATGTGCCTTTTGATGGTACATTGCCAATCACTCGTTATTGTGAGATTCTTGTTATATGCCGTACTCACTATAACGGGCTTTTACTGTATTAAAAATCCTTGTGGTGCATTGTATCAATAAACAAACTTGTGTGCAATTTTCTACATAGTTAATTTTTGGCAGAAATTCATTATCTTTAAGCATGGTATATTTGTTTCATACAACCCTAAAAAACTTTGAACATGCTCATCAAAGTTTTTCAATTGAAGACTGTAGATTATTCTTGTCCTCCCAGATGGAAGAGAAATATTTTCCTAGATGATGGAAACCATGGTATAATCTTCCTTCTTCACAGAACCAAATTTAATCTCAGCCACTTATTTTTTACAATCTGTGATCAGTGATAATACTTTGGTCATTATAAGAGACTTAATTCCTTTACGAATCCTAGGCATTGAATTTCTAGCAATAAAAAATATCAAAGGTGGCACTGGTGAGCCCCTCCTGAAATGCACGCTTGGAATCCACTTCCTATGCATTATGCTTTCTTGGCATGATGATTTTTTTATTATTTTATTTTATGACCCCTTGAATTTTATTGTTACTCAATAATGAAAGGCCAAACTGTCAGCATGGGCACAAGTGATACCCATCTTTTAATCATTTGATCTGGAAAATTCATATAGGTATGGATGTTTATCATGTGCCTAATAATTAACAAACAGGAACTTGGATTGCTTGAATTGTAGGAAATGGATTTTCATCAATTTAGCTAAATAAAAATACTTCAATTTCATGATGCTTACCACTCCTTAAACTGAGAGCCTTTGTCCCTAATTCAGTTCTGCTATAGCATCATTGCTTTTTCCTTATGATTGTAAGTTGATGTGTTCATAATTTTCTCACTGAATATGCCAAAGACTCATAATAATATCACAGTATTTCCCAACCAGTGAGATGTGCCCTACCAGTGGGACTTTTTAAGGTCAGGTGGGAGTTAACATGGCTTTAATTTTGAATCCTCATTGGGTTTGTGATTCTGATTTTTTTGTGGGCCTTAGATCCAAAAGTATATTTTGAGTGTACGCATAAAAGATATAATTTATAGTCTATAAAATATTTTTATACCATGTATGTAATGTGATGTGTATCTTGATCACACTTTCAGTAAATGAAACAATGCATATATGATTGTCTGTGGCAAATAATTTTCTCTAATTCCTAGTTTTGTGATAGAAGCTCTCTATTTTGGTTGATATGTACTGGTAAATCCATTTCCTGATTCTTTTATGAGAGTGTCTATTAGAGTATATGATAAGGTATAGGAGATTTATTGATATAAAAATCTAGCTTTCTAAAAATCTACTACTGGTGCATGAGCTGATCGTAATAACATGATTTGTTGCTAAAGAACATTAATTGAACTCCCCTGGCAGTTCATGCATGATGAATTGATTTGATTCCAGTAGGATTAAATAGGAATTTTTTGAGTTGTGACTTAATGCCAAGAAGGAATTTTCCTGCATCACATGCAATGAAAAGCAATTCCTAACTTTCTTTAATGCCCTCACATTCTATCTGTAAGGTATTTGTATTGTTTTATAGTTCTGAGCACTGTATGGATTCATGGAATAAAATAATTTTTCACCAATAGAGAGGCCCAAAGAAAGAGGTGAACTTTTCACTGAGTGTGGAGCAGCAAAGTGTTGTGGCAAATGACTCATCCCATCACTTGAAGTTGTATCCCATTGCAAAGCGTGGAGACATTGGAGATGGAGTTGGAGGTGATGGTCTCAGGACTACTGAGTCTGACTGTATGACTAAGACGAGTGATGAGGAAATTGAGCCAGGACTTTCAAGGTATTTACAGTTGGGGAATATCATGTTTACCTCTGATGAGAGCTAATTTTGAAGTAAACAGTACCTCCTGATGTTTCTTGAGATGAATATAGTTTTGTATTATTACCTAATAATTATTTATTTCCATTCCTATTAGGTTACTTTCATTGGGTGAAAATGAAATTGACTGGGGTAAAGTGTCTCTTCCTGCTAAGTCTCACATGCTTAAGTTATTGGAGGAAAGAGTGAAAAATTTTGTGTAAGTTTGGAAAGTTTTTTCTACTATCTCTTTTTCTACTGTGTATCCAACATCATTTTTATTTCAGGAATGCTAATGATCAGTGATGGCCCATTTACTGAGGAAAAGAAAATTACCTTTGAATACAGTTACTCTGACTGAAATGTAATTGATTACAATTACAAGTAGATTACTTTGGAAATTCACCACGTACTTAGGAATGAAATGCTCTGCAACTTACATTTTCATGTTATGTTAATAGCTTAATTTTAATACCTCTTCTTTATATTTTCATTCCCACTTAACAACCTTTGTATTTGTTTTTTTTGAACTTTTTGAAGAATTTGTTGGTCAAATTATTTTTCTTAACAACAAGTTTTTCCTACCATTGATAGTAACTTCATCAATCTACTAGCTGAAGGTACCCATTGAAATTCAACAGGAGGGAGAAATATAATAGTTACGAATTGTATTAAGAAATTTTAGCATTTTTCATGAAAGGGCAAAAATAAACTTGTGTTATGGAGCTAGCTATGATTCCAAGTCACTATTGGAACCAATTTTAACCAATGTAAACATCTAATTACTGCCTGGACTCATACCTGGGCCTTTACAAAAATAAGAATTTTATTAAGAAACCTTCAGGCCAGAAGAAACAAAGGAGGTTAGGGGAGTGCATATGAATGTCTGTCTATTGTTGACAATGAGGCCTGATTTTGGGAATGCCTGATTTTGGGAGACCGGTTTTTTGGGAATGATAGCACCTACCTCGTCGGTAAAAAATTTTTCTCCCTCCTTTTATGTATGTTATGTTTGTCTCAATTCTCCAACTTCCAAGATAGTGGCATCAATGAACTTCCTACAGATACGTATTAATGCATTTTATTCCAAATAAAGTAAATTCTATTCTTATTACCTAGTACAGATGTAGCGTACTTAAACCAAGTACTCGTCGCTCGGTTGTGCATTTTCACACCAAATTTCCCACTAATGTATATTTGACTTATAACCATAATGACGTATTTGACATATAATAAATGTAGATACCAATCACCATTTTTTTTCATCTTGCTACTCTTATTTTTGATTAGACTTCATTTACGTTTTTTATCATATTCTTGTGTCTCAGAAGACAACAATTTTGAAAGCGGTCCACTTCAAAATACAGTATAAATCCATAAGATCTTTTGAACCCCCCAGAAACTTTCAATTAAATACTTTTAGTTTTACAGAATGCAAACGTATTTGATCTGGGAGCAGCACCAAAAGTAGGGCCATATGATTTTTCCGAATGAAATGGCCAATCTGGATACAAGAATTAGCTGTGATACCTTTTTTTAGTACCTTTCAATATCTTCACGAAAAGAACAACGCTGTTTATGGCATTGCTTTTGGACGAAATTTTTAGCATCATTGCAATTGCATTAATCAACATCCCACGGATACGTAATGAGACATTGTGCTCCATTGGGATTTGAATTTTATTCCCTGGTTTTTGTTAAACTATCTCATATCTCAAGCTATCTCAATCGACGATGATTTCAAAAGCATTCCATCTCTTCTCTTCATGTCCCAGGTCAGTTCAAATGCACAAACCCATAGAGAAAAAAAATACAATTTGAGCACCGCCGAAGCATTCATTTAAATACTCCTAATTTGAACTGAATTCAAACCTATCTGTGAAGAGCGCTAGCTGTCAGCACGTATCTTTGTGTGGAAAAATATGGTTGACCTTGCTTCACGAATAGCCTACAATGCCTTCAGTACCTTCCTGTGTCCTCACAAAAAGCACAATACCATTTACAGCATCCGTCTATGACAAACTGTTTAAGTATCAACGAAATCAGAGATGACAATGACTAAGTCCTTAGCAATGCTTGGAAAAGAACCGAAAAAACCGTAAATTTCAATGTAAATTATACATTGCCCAGAAACCTCGACGACAAAGTGTAAATCGGTTGTAAGAGTAAGAAAGTTTAAATATTTTCCCATTAAATGCAAGAAGAATGAAAGAAATTGATTAATATTTAGTTATTTTACTGAGTGAAAGAAAAAACTCTTGTGACTTTAACCCTTTCGCGCCGGAGTCCTACGCAGGAAAATGCTTTCCTTCTCACGGGTTCCTCTAGAATATTTTTCCACTCCGTGTACGGAGCTCTCTTGAAGCAAGGCATCGAGCAGGTATGTCTTTCCACCGCTTAGGGACCGGACCCAGTGGGGTTCCCGACCCTTTCCTCGGCCACTGACCAGAGATAATCTTCGCCCTTTTCCAAATGAGAACCCACCTCGGCCTCTGTCCGCGGTCAACTATTTTTAATTCAGTGATTTGTGTTAAATAAGTAATAGTAAGACTTTAAGTGGCGGGTAACACAGAAATAAATTCCTGTTGTTATAAATACCATTTAGAAATTTTAAACGAAATTCTAATGTTAATATTAAGATATTTAGCACAATAGACATAATAGCAATGGTTACAATAATAATTATTTCTGTTGCTTCGCAATAGAAGACGTCCGCGCATAATCCAACCATACCCGTGTTTTATATAAAAGCACATGCACTTTTTTTGGTGCTATACCTTCATCAGGAAACATTTTTATGTAAATATATTCGAATTGGTAGCGCGAGATAGATTTTTCTGCCTAGCAATTATTTATTGTACCTCCCAATATTTCATCACGCACGCATGCGGTTTTCTTCTAGTTTTAACATAAATGATTACATCATAATGATCACTCTTAGCCGCATTACACAGAACAAATTTGAATGCTTTTCAGCTTGAAAGATACTTTTTATAGCTGAATGGCAGTTACACCAAAAAGATTCAGTTACAAGAAAGTAAAGTTTATTGACTGCTAATAAATTAGCATAAACCACGCCCTCTGCGGGATTTTCAACCTATAATGTAGATATAATAGATTTCGCGGTATGTTGCGTGGTATATATGTTCATAAACAAGTAAAACGGAGAGAAAAATATCGGTACTACCTTATCGTCAAATCATAAAAAAACATACCTCTTAGCTCCTCACTGCAATGAAAAATTCTCCCAAATCGGTTTGAATCTCATTGACAGGTGAACTCTGTTAATAATAACGTTAGAGTTCCGTTTAAAATTTCTAGAGATTCAAAAAAACATAAGGAATTAACTTCTGGAACTCAATAATGCGATTTAGAAACAAATTTTATTTTGGTTTTCCCACTGCATAAACAAACAAGTGACCGCGAACAACTGCCGAGTGTGAGGCTCGCGCTGCAAAGAAGGGTCGAGATAATCCCCGCCTCTAAGCCGAGGAAGGGTCTTCAGAGCCGCGAGGAAGGGTCCTTTATGACACCTTGGACCTTTTCTGCCTACCTGGCCCTAGCGACGTTTTAAGACGCCCTTCGTTCTCTTGCGTAGAAAAATCTGCGGCGTTTATAAACGGCCTTCGTTCACAGGAGTGAAAAATCAGCGGCGTTTATAAACGGCGTTCGTAGCGAAAGGGTTAATCATGGAAATAAGAAAAAGTTGTTATTCATATAGAAGAATTATTATATATGGTTCCTATTACATTACCCTTAATATGATTTAAAAAATAATAATAAGGGGTCAAAAATGGACCATTGTCCTCCTCCTGGGGTCCCTGGTAATGGCTTCAGCTGGCTAATCATGGCTGCCTACTTATGGGGCTAACCACTCCACTTGTGGATTTACTGGGTTCGTCAGAATTCAGGAAAAGCCACACATAACCGGCCCTTCTCGTATGAGGGCCCAATTAAAGTTGGGAGTGGCAAACCAACTGTGAAATCTAAAAAGGGAGCTCGCATGGAGTGGACAGAGACCCTGAAGGGAGACCCACTAGCTTGCCATGGTGCCAGTGAACCAAGTCACGGAGGATACATGGCGAGGATACACTCTTTGTGGTATGAGATGCATCCTGAACATAACCAGCAGAATCTACTTGACTATGCCTACCACCTGAGCAAGAAAATGACACCCCAACCACAAGGTGAGAGTAGTACACCATCGGCCAAGGCTCTGTCTCCTACAAGGGCAGATGAACCTCCTTCTGTCGTGGCTCCCGCTGATCTTTCGGTGAAGGGAAACGAGCCAAAGGCCGACTCTGATCTATTCAAGTGGTTGGAAAGTATCATAAATTATGATGAGGTGTCTACCAGGCAGAGAAATAACCATTATAAAATTTCTCTGTGAGACCAACAGCTGTCCCAGTTGAATGGCATGGTAGATAAGATCTTGACGGAAACATCCAGCCTCTGGGAAATTGACTGTGTGATATATGCTGCTGCCAAACTGTTGGTCTCTCCCCAAATGTCTGCCACCTGGGAGACAAAAGCAGCAAATAGGCTTAAACAGCTAAATGCCAAAATCATGCTGGCCAGGCAACAGGTGTCGAGATTTCAGTGTGTGATGGACTACCTTTCCTCCAGTCGGATGTTTACACCGAAGGTCAAGTGCATTACTCATGCTATCCGGAGAGACCACCACACACTGAGCAAAAGAGTGCTGCTTAATCTAAAGCAGGATGAAGTGGTTAGAGTGCGGGCACTTACAACAGCGAGGAAGAAGTCAGTCAAGAGGACCAATGCTAGGAAGGAGAACTCCACCTTCTCCTTTCAGCTGTCCTGTCTCTTCCAAACCCCTCCACCAGTTGTCCAAACACCACCATCTGTCCTGGAGGTGGAATATCTCTGGAAGGACATCTATGAGACTATGAATCCATTTAACGAAGGTACTCCAGCCATAGCCCACTTGAAAGAGTTTTGTGACCGCCGCCTAGCGAATATGAATCATCCCATCTCAGTCAAGGAAAGTGATGTGAAGTAGGTCTTCTCTGGCAAGAAGAACCTCACTGCTCCAAGAATGGATGCAGTGAATAACTTCTGGTGAAAGAAGTTCCCTTCCACATACAAACACCTTTCCAGAATCTTCTTATCCTTCCTGTCAGGAATTGAGCCAATTCCATCCTGGCTGACTGGGGGATTTTATTGCTGAACGGTGTTAATGCCACAAAAGGGAGACTTGTCCGATCCGAAGAACTACCACCCTATAACCTGCCTCAACACTGTATATAAGGCGTTCACTTCCATCCTGAATTACCTTATCCTTTGGCACGTCCAACCAGTGTGGAAGTGTAAGAGCAGAGGGGCTCGAAGAAAGGCATCGTGGGATGTAAGGACAACCTGCTCATTGATAGGTATGTGAGCCAGGATGCAGGAGCTGATCATAGCCATTGCTGAGGTACATGAAAGGTACATACACCTAGAGGTTGCACTTCGCCATACCACCTATATATTATACCTACCAGTGTGGTGTTTTTCAAGGTGGTAGCCTTAGTCTCCTCCTGTTCTGTGTATCTCTCCTCCCACTATTGTTCAGTTGAGACAAGATAGGGGATGTATGCATGATAGTTATTCAGTCGAAAATGAGACATTTTGATTGGCACATGAGGATTGACACATTTTTTAAGATCGGTACCTCTACTGTTAGAATTGCAAGCCAGGGACTTGATTCACATGATATGTATACAAAATAGGATTTTCAAGTACCTTTAGCTTAAGTTTATTGTTCTTTTAGTGTCCTTATACATTGGGCTCTTGCTAGAACATTACTTGATAGCATATTTTCCATATTTGGATGTTCTTTTCCTCAGGTCTGATTGGCAGTGCATGTAAATAATTCTGGGTAGCACATTTTTGTTATCTCTTATGCAAGTTAGGAGGAGGACTAAACCAAATTTGCCCCAGGAAAAGATCTACCCTCTATAGCAGATATTCCACAGAGAAAAAAATCATTTGCCTTGACCAGGACTTGAACCTCGACCCCCTGATTTCCTGCCTGGAACTCTACCAGTTGAGCTACCAAGACATCCTCTTTCTCTGTGGAAATTATAAAGGCTTTAAAAATGGCGAATAATTTTTTCTCTGTGGAATATCTGCTATTGTGCAGTTTCAGCGGGTAGTGCCACTACAGTTTTCACGGCCAGTTCATGAACTATGAATCTACCCTGTAGTTTAATTTGACAATGGATATTTCAAGTGGTTAAATTCTCACGTTAAAAAATTGTTGTCTTTTACAATAATATGTATTTTTTAGGAGTTATTTTAAAAAATATTCAAGAAGAAGTAAAAGGAAACTCATAAGCTGCGCATTGTATTGTGATGTTGTTAGTTTTATAAATGTCACGACATCAAAACTGCATTAGCATCAGTACTTGGTGACATTAAAAGTGAGACAAGTGCTTAGAATTAGCCATGGTAAATCCTGTGATGAAAAGAAAAATTTTGATAGAAAAGGCTGACCTCCTCCAAGAAGTGGATGTAAATCAATGTGAAAGTGTGTTGAAATAGGGGAAAAAGTTCCCCCTTCAAACCTTCAAAATTAAACTCGAGTTCAGAGTGAAGATGGCCAAACTCAGTGCTTACATTGTTCAGTATTTCCACCTCAGCACTGAACTAGTTTTCAAAAAATATAAAATTAAATTGCAGAATGTTAAATGCAATGATGTTAATTCATCTGCAATAGAAATTTTAATAGAAAATGAAGGTGTTTGTCGCATACCTCCGCATACTTACAATGAAAACCAGGTTCCATATCTGCAGTTGCATGCTTGTGTCCATTTTTCATTTTCATTGCAAAAACATGCCTTAAAGTAATTATGAAAATAATTTCTGTTATCTGCTTTCATTGTAGGACTAAATTATCCATACACTGATATGCTCTGTCTGAATATGTATCACATCTTCCTTTTTGAGATATGAAGCCTCAAACTCAAGTCTATACATGTTTTACACTGACAATATACAAAATGCCGTGTTTGGATAGTATCGTCATATTTATGTAATTATCTAGTGCTCATCAACGTAAGGCATCTTGGGTGCTCATCAATGCTCAAGTGCTCGTCAACGTAAGGCAATGTGTTTTCTTGGAAGTCATAATAATACGTGAATATGTAACTTTTTTACTGTAAATGAACACCAGCTATTTACAGAATGAAATTGAATGAATGCAAAGCCTATAATTCCTCTGGAATTTTTGCAACTCACAAATGTCTTCAACTGAAGTTGAAGTTAAGGGTAATTACCCTGGAAGGCCTTCCCGTGTTTTGCACATTTTCCTTGTTACCATGCTCATAATTACAGGTGCCTTCATGAACGTTTGAACGAGAGTCCACTTACTTTGTAGTGTATCTTATGCTATTATTTTTTTTCATTTTAGCAATCCAGACATGGTTGTGTGTGTGGAGAACAACCAGTTCAGTTGTCATCACTTGGTTCTGCAATGCTATTCCTCATTTTTTGACCGAGAATGTGATAAAGTTGTTGAGCTGCCATCAGTAAGTAAAATCTAAACACTGATCAATCTTATGATGAAGGTTTAATGAAAAATGAGTGGGTATTACATTGGGGCATATAACAATTAAGTAGGCCAGCAGATTCAAGTCCTCAGGCATGGATGTTGTATATGTATGTGCAAGAAACTTTGCCCCCTGAGAATTGTGATGGCTATTCCTGGGATGATGCTAATGGGCTACTAGAGATGAATTATTTCCTGGACACATTCAATGAAATAAAAAAAAATCTTGACTGTTTTAATTTCGATTATATTTGCTTTCAAATGAGTGGGAAACCTACCTCTTGGATGTGAATTTCATCAGTATACTGAGTACATCAGTATACATGCTATAGCATGTTCTATATGTTTAAGTATCTTGACTGGATGGATTTCATTTGCCCTGGAGCATACCCGTTGCAATTAATTCTTATTATGTAGTTTAATTTTTTCTTCATGTAGGTATTGGTCCCTAAAGTCCCTCATTTCAGTTCAATAATATCAGTTAATCCCTCAAATTCTTCGTAATTTTATAAATAGCAATGAACTCCATGTTATCTGGAGCTCAATCATCCAAGGTTGCAGTTACAATCTTGTGGGAGCATGTTCTCACATTATTTCCCTTAGGAAAACAAAAGTGTGAAAGCAGTGCCTTCAATTTTGTTTTGTACTCTCAAATGCTAGTTTCAATTTACAGATTGAGTTGCCAGAGTGGCAAATGTAAACAATATGTTTTTAGTCTCTATCAGGATCCATGTAGTAGGGGAGTATAATGTTCATATTGCTGAATGTATACTTTCACTTTATGACTCTCCCAAGTAGCCTAATAATATTAGCCAATATTGGGGATTTATTGGCTGTCCAATATTGGTAGAGCATTGGAGATGAAATGTAAACCAATGAATAGCCACTATTGGCAGGCCCATATTGGCCCTCTCATACGCTCTACCATGAAGGTTTCCTAAAGGCTAAAAAATGAATAAAAATCTTAAATATTTCTAGACAGAAATTCCATGAACCCTACAGGAAATAGAATCCTAAAGCATAAGCCACCCTCCTATGTGTTTCCGGCTCTACAGAGAAAATCACTAAAATTCTCCCCAAACACATTGCAGTGTCCAGATACACAGGTGCCACTAAGGCAGCTGCCATCCTCCCAAGTCCAAAGATCCTCCGCTGCCACAAAACCTTTACGGATAAGTTTATCAGGTGATGTGCCACTGTGGTGACTCTGGCACTGTTCAGACCTCCAGACACCTCCAGGAACAAAAGAAGGCAATTAGAAATCAAAATTGTTGCCTAGTTACTGAACATCCATGGACCACTCCAACATACAACTTCAACTTGGAAAGAGCAAAGTTAATTTCAAAAGAGGCCTGCTATTTACCAAGATTGATATGGGAAACTATTGATATAGCAAAAATAATTAATAAAAATCAACTGTGAAGATGATTTTACACTCAACAACAATTTAAAATGGATATTTCAAATTTGAAATCTGAATTATTTTCTTTGCCATCATAAATGTTTAGGAGAGTGGTTGTGATGGAATAATAACAGAATACTGTCTATTCATTCCTATCAATATTAAAAATATTGCCCTAGGGATCACGAATCCTAGGGAGTATGATGGGTCTACATTCTGCTGGCCAGCCAAAGAAAGATTAATTGTTTGATTCCCAGTTGCCCTGGCGAAAATATTGTCTGGGGAAGTGTATACGAATACGAAATGAAGCATACGGTAGCGTTCATGAGCGGTAAACATAGTGGACGGAAGCATTTCTGAGCCGTACACAAAAAAGTTGACTAGAGCATGCCCTTTTACAGAGGAGCTGTATCCATATAGCCGATTGATTGGTTAATACAAAGCAAGCACTCTAGATACCTTGCATGGTGCAGCTAACACCAAAATTGAAAAAAAGTGGCTGTTAACAAGTTACTTAATATATATCTGAACTAGTTATATTTCTCATACACAACTATCAACACTCTAGCCCTATCTTACCTATCCACCTATTTCCCGAATGACCTATCTCCCTTGTAACCCTTGACCCGGTTACCTTAATGTATCTGAAGTCCAGCTAGCTCAATTTCCCCTTACCTTCCACACACTCTTTTACACATAAATATACTTATACACCTAAATCACTGGCAATAAATAATAATCAGTTGATAAAAGAACACTACTTATATTATTCATGCATAATAGATATTTTAATTCTTTTCAAATAAATAATTGGGCCCAATTATTGTAAATTATTAATTATTTTTATTAATTAATTATTAATTATTTTATTGATTAATTATTAATTATGTTTATTAATTAATTATTAATTATTTTTATCAAATAATTATTGAATTAATTATTAATTGTTTTTATTATTTGATTGTTAATTATTTTATTAATTAATTATTAATTATTTTTATTAATTGATTGTTAATTATTTTTATTAATTAATTGTTAATTATAATTATTAATCTGTAAATTATTTACAGAATTTATACTAATACACTTATATTAATCAATTTTAAAAAAATCCTTGAATACTATTATGAAGTGGGTATAAGTTCTTTGAATAAAATTTTAAATGTCCCGGTTCCTTTTCACGTATTGTGATCGGTGTGTCTGGACCTCCCTCTGTGAGACTGGGCTGGAGTGCGCCTTCCCATATCAGACTCCAGCTACGCCTCCTCGTTTTCACCCGTACTGCCTCGTACTGTCAATCTCCTTTCCTTGCCTTCGCTTCTTAATCTGCTTGAAGTGTCCTACTCTCTGTCTGTCTGTCTTAATCCTGGACTTATTCCGCCGACGCGTCCTTTCTTGTGGATCCTCGTGCCTACTTTCCCTGACATATTCTTACTCTCGGAGTGTCAGCCTTACTCTTGGAGCGTCCGTCTTATTTTGGTGCATCCTCGTAACTAACTCCCCGAACTCCTCATAGCTCCTGGATGGCATTAATTCAATTGTGATAAGTAATGTTACAAAAAGAAGGAACTGGGGGGGAGGTTTTTTTACACTCTTAAAGCATTTTCCAGATTGCCATTTTGTGGATAAAAATAAGTATGATGATTATGAATATACTTAACTGATATTTATTCAACTCCAGGAGAGATAAATCAGAATTTCCTCAATGACATGCCAATCGCTGAGAACCATTGCAATAAAGCAGAAAGCCATGACTGAAACTGTGCTGCTAAATATGTAAACCACTCTGTGAGTTGATATATCTGATATTCCAAAAAAGTTTGATTTCAACTCCTAAGAAAAAAAACATCAATGTTAAAATAAAAAAATTAAGCTGACATGGAGCGGAGAGCACTGCTTCCGCATGCTATTTCAATAGTCAAAAAAGCGTACACCTAATGGCATGAAGCAGAAGTGGAGAGCACACCTTCCATACATTTCGTGAATGATATTTCAATAGTTGAAGAAGTGTACACCAAATGTTGATTTGCTTCCTAAAGGGAATCAACGCTGGGTATACCCTTCATGACCACTCAAGGAAGTGGAACATTTTCACCAGGGTGGAGAAATCCCCTGGCAGTTTTAACTATCATTATTAGGCATAGAAAATTCTTATGCAATTTTTAAATTTAATTTTCAATGGAAATAGTGCTGATGATCAATCTGAGATGCACCTTATTTTGACATGGACCAAATAAATTAGGTTTCACAGTTGTAGGTGGCTATCCTTATTTGGTAGTCCTGGCATTGTCTTTAATCTATGTGCATGTGGTATGTAATTATTTCATTGAGTTGTATTTGTCTCTTTTACACTTTGTTAGAAACTCATTCAGGCATTTTACTTCATTTTTGGGGCTGTCCATAAATTATGAAAGAGAAGTGGGAGAGGTCAGACTAACTGTTACGATGCTTTATCAATAGGGTCATCCAGGCTTCTATTATGTCCTGAGAAGGTTGCATTATAATTCATTGGTGAAAATAATACATAGTATGGAGGAATAAAAAATGTATGCATGATGCCTGTCCAATTTATCATTCTCAAAAACGGAGGGTTCATTGGCAGATTTGGCAATTTATTGGGATTTCTGAGAGAGTATTATGGAATGTTATATGGGGAATGATGAAAAAGGTGGAAAATCAGCATTATGTAATAAATGACCTGTATTGTTATGATAACAACTTGAGGTTTCCAGTAAGCTTGATATTTTTTATTTGTTTCTTGATTTTAAAAAATATATGTTGAGAGTTAACCTAAACAGCAGCACTCCCTCCATGTGCATGTCAGATAGGAGTGAACTTGAAATATTTTTTTCCCATTTCAGAACAAGGTTACTACTCGAGCCTTTTCCCTTATATATGACTGGATGATATATTCAGGACAAGATAGTTACTGCCTCCTCCGCAGAGATAACATTCTCGAAATTTTCATGGCAGCACAATACTTGGGAATAAGAGGTAAATGATCTCATTTTAATGGGCCAAATGATTTTATATCTATGCTTTCTTGCTTTTTGAATCTCTTGATTTTTCATTATATGTATGCATTACATTTCACTTATTACTTTTTGATTTTTAGTAAATGGGTGAAACCAAACTTGAAAACTGTAAAATAAAAGTAGATGATGGACATCTCTGAAATGACACATATTGCTCTTATAAATCCCATTTCTGTTGTTATTTTTTTCTGTTTGATTCATCTTTCTTATCCTAAGTGCATAGTTACTTGTCATACAAAGGTGTCTTCATCAAAATATGCTACCTGCTTTGAGCCTGTGAGGACTTTTTCCTGGTTTTCTAGAAGGATGCCTTCTTCTATTGAGGACAGGTTATGAGTAGGATGATTGCAATTAATTTAAATAAAAAAAGCCTTAAAAGAACATTATGTATATTCTTAATACCAAAGATGTCTTGTTATATCAAACTGTTGTTCAAAAGAACATTTATAACATGTTATGAAAGCTTTCACTTTCCAATAGAATCTATTTGGGAAGGTTGATCCATGAACTCCATCCATCCATGAACTAATAAAGTCCTTTTGTGCCCCTCACTCGATCAGTTAAATGGCTGCCAACTTCAATGGTTAACTCTGCCATTGTCAAGTAGAGGATGCCTGAGGAAGATGGCAGAGTTAGTTGTTGAAACATCTGCAGCAGCTGTTTTCCTGACCCAGTGGGAATCTCTAGAATATCACCTTGTCATTTTCTAGCAACATCAATTGAGGAAATAAATCATTTTAGTTTAAAGCTGTGTGCCTATACTTGAGGTTAATCAGTGAAACAAATCTCTATTGAAATCTAAAGTCGTTACTGTGATTCCCGTTAAAATATAAGCTACTATGGATAAACATGTGGAGGCAATGTTCTTATTTTAGGTTACTAATTTACATATGTGACTTGTCAGTTTGAGGATAAACCTCAGATGATTTTTGTCCTCTATCATTATTATTCTGACTTCACTGAGACTATTCTTTTAGAGTCAGTTACTCAATGTTAATGCTTTTTTCTCAAGAGTTCAAGCATTTTTCCTCTTGATTGGTACATAATTGCTGTATTCTGAACACTGTTCAGAACACTATTCACAGAACACTATTTACATTCTAGTTCTGGATTAAAGAACTAGAATGTGAATAAATTTTGTTTGAATTAGTTGGTAAGTAAAAGCATGTCTCCATCTAGTCACACCTGCTAATGAGACTTTTCTCAAAAGTCAGAAAATAAATTAGAAGTACATACCTATTAAGCATGTTACCGCTTTTACCTATTGAGTACTTTTTCATTATTCATTATGACATATTTTAAATAAACCCATTTTTATAATAATTCTTATAACACTTTTTCAGGAAAATAAGCCCTTAATTGTTAATAATTATAAGTTAGCAAAAATTTTCACTGCACAGAACACTTATCCTCATCAGGCTCAAACCTTACTCCTTTGCTTAATTAGTGTAATTCATATCCCTATGAGGTAATTCTTCTAATTTCATCAGTAATCATTTGAATAGAAGTCTTATTCAATTTTGAAAATAGTGATCACCTTCATAGGAGGTAAATTTTGCTACTTATTATCATTTTAAATGTAGTTGATTCTCAGAGGTAATTTGGAAGTTTTTTTTATGTCCAAAGAGCTTGAAGAGCAGTGTTGGGCCTTCATAGATAGCCCAGTAATATTCTCTGAGGCTACAGCATTCATACTCTACATGGAAGCTCGCAAGAAGAATAATAAGGAGGTGGCTCAGCTCATGATACCAAGAATAACAACTTTCTTCCTGCATCTTGTTGCTTCCCATGACTTTCTTATGCTGAGTCTTGAAGATGTCTGCACTTTACTCTCATCAAACTATATTCAAATTCATTGGTAAGAGTGAATTTAATATTTTTTTAGAAATAAATACTATTGGTTCGACTCAGCTAATATAAAAGGGTGGGACATGACTTTATCCCAAATTTTATTCTATGGTAACTCATTTCAAACATTTTGTTCATAATATTTTTTAAAATTCATTTTTAGCAAATTGCTGGAATAACTTAACTTCATTTGCATTGCTATTAATATATACAGTAGAAATTCAATTCCACTAAATTTTGTAGTTATTACATATAATTTTATAGGTGCTGAATCTTTCACAGCTTCTCAAAATGTCTTTTTCCTAAGTATTGTTATTACTGTGGGGAGTAAAACCTTCAGTCCTCTCATTTTCACTTTTTTCAGTATTTATGCCATAGGGAAACTTTGATTTTACTCTCTGAGTCAGTAGTTTCCCTTGACTTATCAGCTGCCATATCACTAGAGGGAGACATTTTTTATTTTACTAGACACTTTATGGTATTTCAGTAACATTTTCATCAGTACACCACATGCAACTAATGCTTAAAAATGACCTTGGGGTGTCCACTGCAGACATGACACCAATCTGATTCATTTTTGCAAAGTATGCAGGTTAGACTGTGGAAAGGAAATCAGGCACATGAGAGTGCTCTTGGTAGTTTTTTAGAAAAAAGTGAAAAAATTAAAAAAAATACCAATCTCCCTAAGAAACAGGCAACCCGATAACTGTACAGGTAACATGTGCACCCATGGGCATAGCCACAGTGGGGCAGGGTGGGGCGCTTGCCCCCCCCCCCCCCTGGCTCATTAAGTCAAATGAAAAATCATAGGTAAACTAGCTGAAGGTGCCCATTGAAATTCAACAAGAGGAAGCAATGTAATAAATATAAATTGTTTTAAGGAATCTTAACATTTTTCATGTAGGGGCGAAAAGAAACTTGTGATATGGAGTTAGCTATGACTCCAAGTCAGTATAGGAACCATAAACATAATTTAAACTAATGTAAACATATAATTGCTGCCTGGACTCATATCTGGGCCTTTACAAAAATAGGGGGCGGCATAGGTGTCTGTCTATTATTGACAGTGAGGCCAGACTCGGATTTTTGGGAATGGTAGGACCCACCTCTTTGGCAAAAAAATTATTCTCAGGCCTTTTATGTATGTTATGTTTTTCTCAGTTCTCAAACTTCATGACAGTGGTGTCAATGAACTTCCTACTGATAAGTATTAATGCATTTCATTCCAATTACAGTAAATTTTATTCTTTTTATACAGTGCTAATTTAGCCTACTTAATCCAGATACTTGTCGTTCGGTTGCATATATTCACACCTACTACTGTATATTTCACATATAACTACATCATAATATACTTTTAGTTTTACTGAATGCAAACCTACTTGATATGGGATTAGCACAAAAAGTAAGGGTGTATGATTTTGCCTAATGAAATGGCCGATCTAGATTCAAGAATTAGCTGCGATACCTCTTTTAGTACCTTTCAATATCTTCACAGAAAGAGCAATGCAGTTTACGGCATCTCTTCTGGATGAACGTTTTTAGCATCTTTGGAATGGCATCAATCCCACGGATACTTAATGAGACATTATGTTCCACTGGGTTTTGAAAATTTATTCCCTGGTTTTTGTTAAACTATCTCAAATCTCAAGCTATCTCAATCGACAATGATTTCGAAAGCGTTCCATCTCTTCTCTTCATCTCTCAGGTCGGTTGAAATGCACAAACCCCTAAAGAAAAAAATACAATTTGAACACCGCTGAATCATTATTTACATGCTCTTAATTTTAACCGCATGCAAGCCTTCTAAATCCGTGAGGGGTGCTAGAAGGCAGCACGTACCTTTGTGCGGAAAAATATGGCTGACCTTGATTCACCAATAGCCTACAAAGCCTTCAGTACCTTCCTATATCCTCACGAGAAGCACACTGCCATTTACAGCATCTCTCTACAACGAGCTGTTTAAGAATCATTGATGTTTTCATTTCGGAGATGACAATGTCAAAGACCTTACAACACTCGGAAAAGAACCAAAAAAACAGTTAACTTCAACGTAAATAACATATTTACCAGAAACCTGTAGGAAAATTGTAAATCGGTTAAGAGAATAAGAAATTTTAAACAATTTTCTGTTAAATTCGGAAATTATGAAATAAATTGATTAACATGTAGTTATTGTACTGATCAAAAGAAAAAACTCTTGTGCTTCCATAAATTAAAAAAGTCAATTTAAACCAATGTAAACACATAATTGTCGCCAGGAATCGAACCCGGGTCTTGAAATAATGGGGAACAGGGCTCTATGAGGTTCTGAGCCTTTTTGTATAACCTATAGCACCTTCTAGTGAATACGCTAGAATCCTACAAAATTTCAGCTCAATCGGTTAAGTAGTTTTTGAGGAAATGCGTGACGAACATAGAACATACAGGCAGACAGACCCCACAGCATTTTTATATGTTAGTATGATAATATCAATAGGTAATAAAAATGTTGCCCGGCAAAAAAGCGAGTTCATCGCAATGGGAGGACGCCAGCTTGTTGGTCAGCTCACTCTCGACAGGAGTGCTCTCTGGTGAATAAGGGGGTAACAGACGCAAGGTACTAGGTCTAGATAGACAAAGTTCAAAATGTAACTTTGTAATTTTTTGTAACTTTAGGCAATAAATAAACTTAGATGGACTTCAAGTAACAGGCTAATTTTCCTCATGTTAATGCTCATGTGTGTGTAGTGTATGATGAAACAGTAATATGTAGATTTTAACCTACCTTCTTGGAGGAAATATCCCAAGAACCTTAGAAATTTAGCAACAAATGGCTTTTCGAAGTTAAAAAAATCCATGTGGCATAGGTTTTACAAATCAGGTGAGTAATGATTTAGCAAGTTCTAAAGGTTTTCTTTCAAGAAAAAGAGAATTGAGTTGTGTTTTTCAGGGGTTGGATAGATATAGGGATTGGAATTTGTGTAAAATACAACGTTCAAGAGCCACAAGCGATGGCTCTGAATAATGCAGGTATTCCATAAACAATGATGTAATCAAGTTAAGAATGGTATGAAAACAAGCAGAGAATGTTTATATGGTCACTGATACCTTTTAGAAGATGGAAAAATGGAAATAAGATGGTGGAAGATGGGAGGTAGATGAAGGGAATTTACTATATAATAATTTATATAGGAAATTACTTAATTATTTAAGTTCTAAAATTCCTATCTATCGATGTTTCCGCATACATTCCGAGCTCATTTTCCAAAAATATAAAATTCAAATATTGTGACATGGTCAAGTGTTATGACGTTAATGGATACGCATTAGAAATTTTAAAATGAAGACAAGGGTGTTTGTCGCATGCCTCCAATGTTCCATACCTACGGAGAATACCCGGTTTCGTACCCAGCCGGCACAAAGCATCTAATATCTATAATATTTATAAATTGACTAGAAAAACTTAAACTAATGTAAGTAATTATTTGAAACTTTAAGAACGTCATGGCAAAAGAACAATTCTTATTCTATCAAAATTTACTTTCATTTGTGCTTTTCATATTGTTATGATGAACTCCAAAGTGACGCTGGCCTCTGCGACTCTGAGAAATGTGCCATTTTTCATCCTCACTGCAAAAACATGCCTCAAAAGTAATTATTAAAAAAGTCTGGTACCTGCATTAAACGAAAGGCTAAATTATCTACACGCTGATATGCTCTCTATGAATTTCGCTTCTTTCTTTTCTGGGATATCAAACCTCGAAGTCAAGTCTATATATACTTATTCCGTGAATAGTATGCACAAAACGTGCTGTTTGGTCAAATACGTAGTCATCGTTAATTATTGAGTTCGCATCAAAGCAAGTTTACGTACGTATTTTTTGGGAGGCATAATGATTGAAAATGAAACTTTGTTACTATAAATTAATGCCAGCAATGAACTAACTTGATGGCAGCGTATTGGTCCCCTGGAAGTTATGCAACACACACATAAATCTTCAGCTTAACCCGAGAAGGCCTAACCTGTTCAGCAAGTTTTCCTCGTCACCATGTTCAGGATTTTGGGTCCCTACAAAAACGTGCTAACGAGAGTCCACTGTATTTGGGTGTACCTGCAGGTTTAGAGTTTCCTGAGGAAATGTTTTCAGAAATTAGTGCTATGGTCCTGATATAAGAACCCTCTTAACTGCTGAGCATGTTCAGCAGCCATGTCAGTAATATGTCAATGAACAATAAATTCAAATATGAGCTGCTGAGCATGTTCAGCAACTCTTATTTCTTAAAAAGAATTTTCAGTATAAACAAATGCAAGAGGGATTAGAGTCAGAAATCTAATTCCAGTGATAATTGTAAGAGTAGCAAAATAAAAGAGGTGTCACAATGTCATTTCTCTCAATAATTAGGTACTCTTTTATAACACTTTTGATTACTGAGTTGACTTCACGATAAGGAAAGCACTTATCAAATTTATCAAATTTTTTCATAAAAATAAGTAAGGTATCGGCAAATAATACTACATATCGGTATAGGCCACTGGTATCGAGGTATCGGTAAAGTCTAGATTAAATCATGACTTGAATATCTCGAATTTCGAATACCTCAAATACTAGTCTTGCAATTGATTTGCTAAATGTTTTCTGTTGAAGTAAAAATCTACAAGTTGATTACATTTTTTAAAATTAATTCTTTTTTTAAATGGAAAAATATATAATAAAATATTTTTCTACCAAATATGGACTGTTGGATACATTAACTTTTATAAGCGTTAATAAGGGAGCAGAAAGTGTTAATACACCATGTTCTGTCCAGTTTTGAATTAATATGTTGACCCTAGTTCATCAACATGCCAAATATAGTGTAATTAGTATAATTTTTCGAGATCTCGAATATCAAACACACTCTAGTATTGGAGGTATTTGAGTATTCGCCGGTAGTATTTGCACATCTCTAGTATAGTATAGTATCTCTAGTCTTAGAGGTTTAGACCTCATGGGTTGCCTGAGCTAGGGAGATGGGTGAGGATTTGGTAGATGAAAGAGGGGAGGTAAGGAGGCTTGGTCTTGCCTGAAGCTGAATTGGGGGAATGTGTTTTTCAGTGATGCAGTAAGGCTCTGACATGGAGGGAGTGAATGTGAAATGCTAGGGGGTGAAGAGGTGTGAATTTAAGATGGAGAGGGTGTCAAAGATGCAGAGAAATGGACAGGCAGTAGGGAAGAGTAAACAAGGTTTTGGAAGGAAAGATCTCTCCAGATGGGCTTAGGGGAGGGGGACTAGAAGGTTGGAGGAAAGTTCTCGGTGAGAGTTCCGCTCTGCCTTTTCACTATGAAACTTCCAGCCTTCGTCCACACTCTCTGCTTCTGAAAGAGTGTTTTCTGCAGCAGGCAAAGTCATCACCAACAGAAGAACCAGGCTCTTGCCAGAAAATTCTGAAACACTAGTGTTTTTACTCCAAAATTTAAAAAGCTTGGGTGTGGAATGAACTTTTAGAAGACAGGAATGCTGCTGTTTTTTAAGTGTTAAAACTCAATTTTTTATTTCCAAATACGTTTTACACTTAGGACTTCTGGTAACACTTTGTTTTTAAGGTACTTTCATCCTCTGTGTTATAAGTGACAAAAAAATTAGGTTTGAATGTTATTACTTCTGACAAAGTTACTAATAATTTATACATTGTGTAATTAATAGTAAATAACTAGGCATAAGTCATGAGTCTTACAAGACAAATATTAATGGATAATGATAATTGTAACTAGCTTTCACCTGTTATCATTGTAATCTTTTGAGACTGAGATTTTGGTTTCTCTAATATTTTTGTAACTAAAGAGTGGAATATTTATGCAAACAAAATTTTTCCTGTGCATATTTGTTTTTTTATTTTAAAAATTTCTAATATGGGCTATTCAGTTTAAAAAAGCCTATCTCAAATTGAGTGAACTGGAAGAACAGTTTTGGGATGTATTTACTAGTACAGGATATGCAGTAAGATGCTTGTTTTTCCCTTAATTCATTTTCCAAGTTACTATTTGTGTTATTATTAAAGTCAACTGTTTTTAGATATTTGAATTTATGTTTTGAGTTAATACAGTTTAACTTTAGTCCACCATGTAGGCCTAGATTGTCCCTTTTCCTTTTATTGGCCTTCATAAACATATTTTTAGGTTTCTGTATAAGCTTCTGGAAAAAAATTGGGGTTTAATTATAGGATGTGACCTGGCCTGAGGGTCAAAAAATGTACCCGACCCGAACCTTAAAATTTTAACCTGTCCACCCCTAGCTAACATGGCTGGAAAGGAGAGGATAACTGCTTTCTTAGCTCATATTGTGTATGCTAATTAACTGAATGGTAACAGCATCCAGTTAATTAGTATACAGTAAGTGAAAATCTGCTGACCTGAAAATTTCTTGTTTCATTAATGATTTATTCACAAGTTCTTCTCAACTTTTTGTTAATTTCCACTTTTCTAGTGAAATGCAGGTCTTCATGTCAGCTGTGCGGTGGCTAATGCATGACTGGTCTGCAAGAGCATGTTATGTTGTTGAGGTGATGAGCTGTGTACGTTTTGGTTGGATTTTGCCTTGGCAACTTGTGGATATCAGACGCAACCCAGCAAATCCGGAATTTCTGCAGGTCTCAACTCATCCAGAAGTGATGCAAATGATGGAGGATGGAGTTGCGTACGTCATATTTTTTTATCATCTTGTTGATGAAAATAATAATTTTACCACAATATTTGCTGCACATGGTGCTTAATGAGTGATAATGATGAGATATCATAAGACGTGTGTGCACTGCACACACGTCTGATACACATCTGCGTCACACGTATGATATCTCATCATTATCACTCATTTGTGCTCAGAAATATTTATGGTACAGACTTTTAGTCTCTTGAGGCTTGAGTCTCTACAAAGTAGTTTCTAATTAAATGATTATATCATATCTGAGTCTCTTTGCTGGCTTGTCGTGCTTTTCTTTTCAGATTCCTTTGGGTGAAGTTTATGTTTCAGAAGTAGATTTAATAGTCCCCTTTCTATTTCTATTGATTTTTGAAGAAGAAATTTCCTTAAGAATGAGTTTTTATTTTTTTTACTGCCTCTGAATTAAATATAATAATAAGAAAGTAGATTATATCATTGCTAGCATATGAAGCATATATAATAAAGATAGGATAAACTTAATGGCTCAGGCCCCTCGGCAAGCAACCAGCATTGTTTAAGCCGTGCAGTGTTGCCACGTACATCCTCTCCCGGCCGCCAGCACCAGGCTTCGCTTGTCAGAGGATATCAACGATAATCTAATCGCGTCCTACCTACTTTTACATTTACTTTTCCACGATACCCTTATTTAAGGAGTATTATTCACCACTCATGAAATCACTGGTTTATCACTGCCGTCAGCCTCTGTGTACGATAGTTTCTCTCTGGTTATTGTGGAGTATACTTCGCTCAAGATGCCTCCGAGACCTCCGTTTGTGGGTAGGAATTTGGAATGATTAAGAGCTATTTGTTTTTTAAGCTAGAAGGGAGAAAATTGGCGATAAGTGCTATCCAGTTTACCAGCAAGTTGCTGATTGTCTTGGCGTGTCACTTAGCTCGGTGTAAAAAGTATCTTCAGAGAACAGCGAGAGCATTAGTGAGGTAAACCCAGGACCAGCAAAGTAGAGGCAGGGCACCCATTGGTTCACATTGACCAGTTTACAAAAGGAGTAACTTCGAGAATGATTCATTCAACGATTTCTTGTCAGAAAATTATTTCCAAACATTGAAAAACTTAGGCCAAATTGGAGTCCAAATTCAATTTTCAGGACTTTCCAAAAATGTCAATTTCCAAGCTATGAGAATTTGTCAAAAATATTGCATTCCCGTATAAGAAATTAAATATGTGAAACCATGCTAAGAGATCTCTGCGACGATGCTTTAACTTAAGTGTCAAAGGATTTATGGAAGGAGTGCATCAAACACGTAGAAAAGTTTGAGGAATACTACTGGGAAAATACCTCAAGTCAAGCCTCTCATCATTGATTTAAACAGCTCTTCTGATAGTGAAGAAGTTGAGGAGGATGACACTTTGTGTGACCGCATTCCATCAGATGATGATTTTTATTGCTGTCTCATATATATTTTGAAAAAACTTTGAAAAAGTAATAAAAGACACGTTTTTAAAGCTGCCATTGGAGGTCCAAGGGCCTCATGATGAAAGCTGATGCAAAATGTGAAAGAAACACAATTGTATCTGTTCGTGTAAAACAAGCGAAGCCTGGCGCTGGCGGCCAGGAGAGGATATACGTGGCAACACTGCATGGCTTAAACAATGCCGGTCGCTTGCCGAGGGGCTTTCGCCAATATAAATACCAATCGATATAAATTAAACACATGTGTTGAAATATTAGACAATTACATATTGGATACGTTTTGGACATGCGGATTATAATGCCACCAAGAACGAAATTCTTCAACACTCCAGTTTTGAAATGCTAACTTTTTATAAAATTGATAACAACTTTTTTCTATTAAAGTTATACCCTGGAAACCTACAGTGTGAGTGGAAAACATGTATTTCTTTATACTTTGGTTTCAATTGAATGCCTTATTATTGATTTACGAGTCATCAAAGTCGCTGCTTTGCTCAAACACCGTGAAAAACCAGCACTTTTTATGTCAAAACCACTGTTTAAACAAGAAAACGTGTTTTAAAAATTTAATTTTGCCATCCAAAAATGCAGAATAAAATAAGAAAGATTAAGGTGTGCTTAGTTTTTCTGTAGGCCTAGCTGTTAATTTGTTATTCGTATTCAAACTTGAGTGCACATAATTTCTGCGCCGACTATAGGCATGTTGTTGATACTTGCTATGCCATAGCCGGAGGTTAGGTAACATGAGGACATTACCGGAGTGTGTGCCACCACCCCTTAGGGAAATAAATGGTGGTGCAATACTTTTTGAACACCCCTTGTACAAAACTGTGTAGTTATTGTACATGATTTTGGGTTATATAACTCCTCATAGGGCGATTAATTTGAGAGCGTATATATTCATCAACTACAACTCTTTATGTTAATGACACCAGGCAGCAAAAAACATAAATAAATAAGCAACAATAAAAAACTCAATGTGTACAAAAAACTGGCAGTGGTGCCAACTCATGCATATGAAGTTAATTACTAACACAACAATATCAAACTACACAAATATAATTTAACATTATTTGCAGTTATTTGACACAACTTAAATGGAATCCTACTCTGGGTTAGTATTTATTTGTGGGAATGTCTACACAGATTTTACTACAATCTGAATGGGGGCGTTTACTTGGAACCAATATCGCAATTTTGTACACAAAATCATTAGATGGAAATGAAAAACGAATTTTAGTGAAAAAAATTAATCTTCTAACCAGAGCCATTCACTCAATAATCAAAAATTAAAGTAAGCAAAAGGTGACGACCACGGAAGAAGCTGCTTTAAACCATTGATGTCATTTACCCCCCTACCTTTTGGGGAAAGGGAAAGGAGTGGAGGGGGGATATCAGAAGGTCTGCTCACACAGATCCTTTCGCAACCGCTCCCATTGGCAGAGTCAACTGTGTGTCACCCATTCCGATAAGACGAAGTAGCTTTGTGGGCTCAGTTGTGATTGGACGAAGTGGAAGACGTAAGAGGTCGTATGCTCGCCCTCTTTTCCGAAAGGGTTAAAAACATCAGTTTTTCACCGCTTATAACTTGAGAACTAATTGACGGATTGAAAAATGGAAAAATACGGGTCTTTTTATTTTACAATCTCTTATCAGTTTCGGCAATAAAAAAATATGGTAAATGACCCCATTGTCATTAGATACTGTCCTGCATGTAAGCGCTTCCACTATGAATACTTTTTCTTAAGTTGCAGTTGATGTAACCGATTCTAATGATGCACCTTTCAAAGCTGATAAATTTCCTAATGACTGTTTTTTTTTTCTTTTGGTGACAATTTCTTTTATTTTTGGTTGTCATTCTGCTGTTTATACACCATGAAATAACAATGCGGGAAATGTCAGAGCTTCTATCATAACAAGGAAATGTATCAACATTTACAAATTATGATACTAATAAGGGGTATCAGGTGTATGGGGATTGTGTGATTACATTTGATGAATGGAGTCTAATTGAAGCCTCTTGTTTTTTTTTCTTTCCAGTTTTGCCATTGTATGGTACTGGTATGGTAAGAGTAATGAGCAAGAATGCTTCACTTGGGTCAGGGCCTTAGATCTGAAAGTGCCACAACAGCGAAACTGGGATCCTAAGAAACAGGTATGAAGAATGGTGATCCTAACTGCATTGCATTTAATTTTTGGCAGTATTCACATATTTTCAGAAATTGTTTTTTTTTTCATTTTCATTGCTTATTCCTTCAAGACAAAGTATATTACATGTTGATAAATGAAAGAACTTGTGGACTCCACAGTAGTTTTATTGGGGTGACCTAGGTTTCGATACGTAGTGTCATCACGAAACCTAGGTCATTCCAATAAAACTACTGTGGAGTCCACTAAGTTCTTTCATTTGCCCATAATCAAAAACTTCCACCATGTCTCACCGGACTTTGTTTCCTCTATGAACATTATGTGGTAGGTACTTACCTTTCATCCATTGTGTATGACTAGTTCTTGTTACTGTTCAGTCTCAATTAGGGAGGTATTGTTTTTGATGGAATGCACTGTACGCACATTTAGGCTGTCGGATACCATGGCCAAAAACGCTTCCACAGACGCCTATGCCTCTTGACTTGAAGACTCTGTTTCGTTACTTAAACAAAAGTTTTCTGCGCAAACTCTGAGAATGAGGATTGGTCTGTTAATTAAGTTTAGTAATTTTTCGCTCATTGCTTTTCTCATAATTCTGTTGACCTCAGAAAAATGCAAATTTTGGTGAAAATAAGCCGATTGCCATGGCGTGTATGACGTTAAATTCCGAAAATAATGACTCATTATTACATTCTTTAGTCCCTTCACTGCCATATTATTTCATGAATTCTCTTCCAAAAATGTCACAATTTTTTATTGCATTTTCTTAACCTTCAATATAATCGAAAAAAGGAAATATTGTCATTTTTGGTGAAATTTTTATTTTTGAAATTCATTTTCGAAGTTAAACATCGCTAAAATTGATGATTTTTTGCATCCAAATTGTTATTCAACACCAATTTTTGAAATTTTGAATGTATTATTACCGAAATTTTACATTTAACGTATTCAATAAGCATATTTTACATATGCTCTTAGTATTTTCTTTCTGAGACATGATTCTGTGCATCTTCTACATATAAACATGTAATTGTGTTCATTAGTTCCATAAAATCCTAACAATATTACTTCTGGTTGTTTTTTCCGCTTGTCGCTTGATTCATGGCCTTGCGCTTGGGAATACCTCACTGATTTCATTCCCCCTGTGTTGGAAAGGCTATCTCTGCCTCTGCCTTCCCCTCCGCTTGTCTTATCCCTCTGAAGAGTGGTGGCCTGGGTGTGTTGTGGGTTGCATACCATCATTATTATTATTTTTTTTTTTTCGGCACTGGCTCTACGCTGGCAAAAATGTAATACCTATCCCATTGTGTTGGCTTATACTTACTTACGCTCACAAAACTGTTCTTTTATCATCCCTGCGATGATGCATGAATGATCTCAACTGTATATCCGGTATATAGATCAAAACCACAGCTAGTAACTACAGTAAAACCTCGTATTTACGTTATCAGAATTTAGGTTTTCGTGCAATTTACAATGTTGTTATTGGGTCCCATCCCATTTCCTATGTCTCCAATGTATGTAGAACCCTGTATTTACACCACGACTTTTCCGTTTTCCCACTATGTGCGTTAGATGCGGGTAAGAATGCGATAGATTAAAAAAATAAAATTCCCTTCTATGACATTTAGCCATACCAGTCTATATATTACACTTTTACCTCATTCGTTATATATAAATTTCAATAATGGAGGGAGAACAGTAATTTGCCCCATTTTATGGAAGAATTTGAACTTAGCAGTGTATCGGGGCAGTACACAGCACCAGTAGTGAAGGAAAGATGAAACATCACTCGCGATCATTTCAGCTATCATGAGTTTCGATCGCGATAGACACTCACTATACTTTTGCCGGGAAAAGATTCCTACTATGAAATGAATGTGTATAGGATGCAATTTATAATTTAGGAACACCTGCAGGAGTATATTTAAGTTGCACCGAAGTTCATATTGTGAAGAATGAAAATGAATTTTTACCAAGAAATTATGAGATGTTAAAAATACATCAACTGAACTGGTAGGCGACAACAGGGGATCACTTGTGCAACCATCGCACTGCATTAATTCAACAGTTTTACTACACATTACTGCAAAACAAAACTTATTGAAACTAGTTTTATCGCATGAAAACAGCATTAAATGAAATTATTTTGTTGAGGATTTTGTGGCCGTTGGATAACTGCTTGCGCTAGCTGATGAGCGAGGTAGCTCAGTGTTCTCATGTGTTGTTTGCACTATCCTTAATTACTCCGGAACGTAAATTTTATTTTACTTGGAAATGGATACAAATTACAATATTTCAAGATGTCTCTAGGGTTTTCGGGTTTCTTCCTCTTGACGACAGTTTCGTCAGCATTCTAGACGCCAACTTCAGGTCCGAAGATCTCGTCCTATCAAATTTCCTATATCTTTGTTCTATATATTTCCCTTCATACTATGTGTATATTTCCTATACTTTGGTCCTGAAGATGCCGTCTGGAATGCCGGTGAAACTGTTGTGCAGTGAGAAGAATCAACGCAGAAAAAAAATGGAAACCCTCGAGTAATCTTCTAATCACCGCGGATATCTTCGCAGCAACTAGAATATTTTCCATTTTGGTGTAAATAAAAATTGTCGATTCTCATGATGCAACTTGCATTGATATAGCAAAATATCAAAGATTACCGGTCTCTACAATGGATGCAATTATGGAAAATCGCAATATGATTCAAAAACATGCTAGCTAGTGCAGACAACTGTCGAAAAAGATAAAATGTCAAGCAATCATGGTATGAAGAAATACCATCTTAAAAAGCGGTTCTAGATCATATAATATCGCCGTGAATGGCTTTGTCATAAGAGAATGGGCATTGCATAATGTACAAGTTTGGGAATTATGGATTTTTTCACCCTCCAAAGGTTGGTTAAAACATTGGTAGAAGTATATCATACAAAAATAAATCATGTCAGTTCAATGCTTTAAGAATTCATTACTAATTGCTCATTGATTCATTGCTCTAATTCAGTTTATCGGTGTTTATTATTTATATATTTACTTTCCATTGTTAAAGTATGAATTGAAACTGAAAATTGTTCTTTTCCTGCATTTTGCATTTTCCTGCAATTTACACTTTTTTCTAGTGGTACATAAAAAAGCAAAAATAAGGGGTTTTACTGTATTTCTAAGCAAGTGGAACTTCGTATATTTTAATCCAAAAGTGTGGAATGAAACCATCCGGATATAACACCAAGAATGAAATAAAGAACCAAAAATATGCGGAAGTGGGAGAAAAAATAATTGAAAAATCTCACTGAAAACTGAAAGGAATAATTTTATTGTTTGTAAAATGAATTTTATATTATAATATTAGAAAAGAGTCCCTTTCACAAACCTGTTAGCAAACTTTTGAAGTAAGAACTAGCATAAAACTAAAATGCAAAGTAACACGTAATATACTTTATTTAGAAATTAACATTTTTATGGTATGTTTGAAAATATGGACTTACACACAAAGGTGCATCACATATTTTACAAATATATTTTGTTTCTTTTCTCACTGATTTTCCTCGAGTCTCTTTTCCTTGTGGACACAACACACTTTCTCGTCACGGTTTGCTTTTTTTCAGTACCCGGAATCACATCCGGGAAATGCCTCTCTGTCTAGCGGCGGGGGTGCGGTCCTGAGGGTGGTCGACCGGCCTTGGGGGAAATCACTTGAAGGTGGTACTCGTCTATCATTTTTTCAATCAAATCTAATCTATAGTCCAAGTAAGCTCTTCTCCCTCCTTTTTTTGTGAACGGCACAAAAGAGTTCCACACACCATAGCTACATCAAATGAAAAAAAAGCTTTTTATAATACTTATTCCCCCATTTCTGGGGTATCGGGTAATCAGCAAGATGCTGATCCACCCTGTCAACACCCCCCATTGTCTCATTATAGTCCACAACGAGCTTAGATTTCAATAACCTCCGATATTGTCAATTTTAAAATCTATCCCCTTTTTTCCACCCCCTGCCTATTGCTGCTGTGGCCTGTCGACAGCAACGTCACGTCTTTCTTATCCTTCCAACGGATCATCAACATTTTTCCTTTTTGGTACGAAATCACCTCACCTCTCTTCATTTTTTATTCTTCAGTCCATTAGGCATCCCTTTTCGTGTAGGACGCACAAGTCCGTGCGCCGAGAAATCAAAGTCTCGCCCAATTCAGGCAAGGTGTAAAAATTGTCTGTCGTTACACAGTATCCTTTATCAAAAAGGGGTTTCACAAGTGAGAGCACCACCTGCGAGGACATTGACGTGCTCTCAAAATCCCGGTCCAAAATAGTCCTTTTTCCAGTATAAAACAATAGTCGACCACACACAGCCACTAATTAATTCACTCAACATGAAAGTTTTTATTCCGAATCGGGCTCTTTTTTGGGGAATGAACTGATGCCAACCAAGTCTTCCTTTGTACTGGAGAAGACTTTTGTCCACTGTTACGTCCCTTTCCGGAGTGTATAAATTCTTAAACTTTTCTTCTAACATGATGTAAATAGGCCAGATTTTGTTTAGCTTTGGATTTGGGTGGCTTTCAGGTTCGTATTGATCATTGTCTCAGAAATGCAAATGCTTTCGTATTAGAATAAAATGCCTACGTGATATGGTTTCTCCAAAAAAAGGTGTTGCCAAAATTTTCCTCCTAGAACAATAATGTTCTAGCTCCGGCTGTCGAACAATACTCAGGAGTATTGTCAAGGCCGAAAACTCTTGCAATTCTGAGCTGCTGATGTCCCGCCATCGATTTCTTGAACCTGATGGTTTATCATGGAGACTCTGGGTCGCATAGCGGTTCGTCTCATTCATTATGTACTCGTCAAAAAAAAGTTCAAAAAAGTGCAAAATTTCACCAACTCCAACACACTCAAAATTTAGGGATGGTTCTCCTTCAAAAGGGAACCTAGATGGTGTAGGTGGCCGAGTATTGTCCACTTCACACCACTGTCTTTCCTGTGTGGGTTCCTCTTCATCCTCGGTGGTGGAGAATGAATACTCCAAGTAGCTGGATTCGGATCCCGAATCTTCAATGTCTTTGACTTGTAGTTCTGTGAAGCTCAGTGAATTCACTTTTATTGTCACTCGCCATAGCTGAAGTGGTAAAATTATTTGACACAAAACTCCAAGAAAGTAATGTCCAGACTGCGAATGAAAACAATCTCTGATGTTAATGCTGCTTGCTAGGTGAATGATGCGTGTTTGAGGAAAGCAGATGTGTTTGCTTGAGAGGACAACGAATAATTAAGCTACTTTGAAAATTTTGACATGTCCGTTTTGAAATGAACGCCAGAAACAAGGAATAACAGCTGGCTGGGGAAAACCTGAGGTGCATTGACCAAGGAAAACCCTTGGTTTGTTGACCGTAGATTATAAAGCATTGGGTTGAGGGGACATGCAAGCAATATTTTATGACAGATGTTCCAGCTGCTACCTGCGTACATATTTTTCCATGCGTATTCCAAGAAATTACCACCCCTGCCAATTCTGACAATTGTTCTTGAGAGTGAGAAAAATGATCCAGGGTACCCAGTGGGGGAGTATGAAGGTATTATACCCTTTGGGGCCAAGTACGCTCGGCCCCGAAAAGGGTAGGATAATCCCCTCTGGGTCGCCAAATTCGCATAGCCTAAGTCCCGGAAGTCAGCGGGATTCCAAGTCGAGGACAACTGGGAGGCGGCTTCTGTTTGTTGTCCTGAGAAGGATTTAGGGGAATATATCCCTCTGGTATTATGAAAAGGAAGTGCCAGAATTCTGCATAGGAGAGTAGGTGAGTGATTCTCTGTTATCCACAGACAAGTCAGAACATGAGTTTTTATTCTCTCGCGTTGTCGCTGAAAGCTGTCCCAAAGATTTCCCTTCACTGAAAAGTAACTTTCTTACATTACAATAAACCTGAGATAAAATAATAACCAATAATAAACCAAAGAAATACAAGCTGAAAAAGGAGCCAATGTAAAAATAATTTCACCTTTATTGCACATACAATCAGTAGGAAGAAGTGGGACCTTTTTTTAAGAATTAATTGTATGATGTAAAGATTTCATAGTGATGAGGACAATATAACCATTTTATGAAGAAGTAGCTATGTATTTGATCTTGGAATTTGCACATTTTGTATCACTTATCACAAAAATATAGATTTTCATCTTTTCTTAAGACAAATCACATGTATCGGCAAAGTTGATGCTGGCACCGCAGAGGTGACTGGAAGAAAAAAAATGCCCGAAAAATGAGAGAGGCGAAATGCCGAGCAAAGCGGAAGCTGAAAATGTCTCAGATCCGTGTGGAGGGTCCTGATGAACATTATGGACTCGTTGAGAATGAGACCAGGAAATGGATGCACAAGCCGCTAATACTTTTATAAAATCCATCACTCTCAGTGCAGAAGAGAGAAAAGCGCTGGAGGAGAAGACAAGGGATCAGCGGCATTCCAAGATATGGATGACGGAGAGATTGAAGAGACTGACTGCCTCCACTTTCAGCCGTGTGTGCAAATTGCGGCTCATCATGTCAGAAAAATACAGTCCGGGCCATTTTATGCCAGTCATTTACAAAGCATAAGGCCACAGAATACGGCGATATTCGGGATGGAAATTTGTGGTTGGATAGAAATTCTGATTATTTCTACCTAGCATAGGGGCAGCTAAATATTGCAAAAAGGGAATATTGCATATTTATCTTTTGGACCCCACATAGTTTCATTCTGGAAAAGATCCAGAGAGATCAGGATTTCTGGGAAAATCGTATGATGGAGAAGTTAAAAACCTTTTACCTAAACCACCTTCTACCCGAAATTGCGAATTTCGAACAAATCAATAAATATTTTTTAAACCAATTGCAGCATATTTCAATGATAACCTACTCCATGGAATACATCATTGTGATGGGCTTTCTTTCTAAATTATCTTACAGTACCTAATATGAATATTCGTAAGAACATAATCTGTTGCTTCTTAAATTTGAATGATACCATTATTTTCTCCCTCAGAATCACCCTCTACTGCATGAAAGTACCATAGACAGTTATCATCTGAATTCTTTCATATTCTTACCGGGTAAATTATGGTAGAATATTTTTTATTTGAATCTGCTATTAGAATCTGCTATTATGGTAGAATATTTTTTATTTGAATCTGCTATTAGATCACTAGAGTTGAAAAACTCCAAGACAATGTAAGTAAATGGTAATGTGTGCTGTTTTTAGGACCTCAAATAAATATGAATCTTCATGAGTGCCTAAATGGCATGAGGACTCAACTGATTTACACGTTTTATCCCACGTCGATCCATGCTCAGGGCAGTATTTTGACATATATCCTACAGGCTTCTTCAGGACCTGAAGACACCTGCAGGGTAGCAGGTAAAGTCCTGACATGAATCGACTCGTTTGAAAATTCATAAAGCGAGTCAACTACTCTCTACGCCCCGTGGAAACCTCCATTGCCAACAATAACCCCTGCCAAGGGATCCTGCTACCAGCATGAGCCGCCGAGATGATGAGCTGTCAGTCGACTACAGCCATTGTACCTACCTGTCTTAGCAATCATTAGGTAGGACAATAGAATACATATGTTGCGGTTTCCGCATTGTAGTCTAGCCCTCTGAAAACTCTATGGCCCCACAGTCAACTTCCCATATCCTCGGCCTTCCCTTCCCCTCTCTGGACTTCTCCCAATCTCTCGCTAGGCTTGCCTCTCCCTCCACCAGCCTTCACGTCGAGCGGCGGCTGCGAGGTATCTGGGGGCCTTAAGCATATTTATATTTATGAGAGAAATTGAGTGCTTTATTACCAAAGGTTTATGAGGGATATATCATCATCCCAAGTTTCCTATAGCATCCTATATTTGATCATGGACATGAGAACTGAGGTTGATACCTGAAATTCTCAAACTATAATTGAAGACTTGAAATAAAAAAGCCTCTAAGTTCCAAGATGATGAATTTTAGGAAAATGAGTTTTAAGTACATATACAAGGTAATTGTTAACAGCAGCAACTGTTTAACCACATGCCATCTTTTGATTGCAATTGGTTCTACATTTTCATTTGTGGCTGTTTGAGCCTGTTATACATTATTGGGCTTGGCATGTAGATCCCATTTTACACAAAACCCCAAAATTCCTTATTATGGCACTTGCCTGTTTTATTTCAAGTCTTCAATCATGAACACCATAGAAAAAGACATGATTTGGCTAAGTATTTACACTTTTGGTTGGTTCTATGCCAATACATACAAATAAAAAGTATCTTTAAACAATCTAAAATGACTTCATGTATCTGAATAACCCTTTCTGAATGAATGAGTTCTTTAACTTGATTATATTATTTTAACAAGTTTTTCAGTTGGGAAATTTAATTTTGTCTGCAATGACACCCATTTTTAAATTTTGGTGTTACTTCTTGCAGCACTTCTCCATTGTTTCATAAATAAAAATTTTGCAGGAGTATTCATCATATCAAGAATTTGTTGACGAGCTTGATGCCATTCGTAAAGCAATGGAAAAGAAGCGACGGCAGATGAAAAGAATGCGCCGATCAAATCCTGTTGGTCACAACAATGTCCAGAACAGTGCATCACCCAATAATTGCACAAGCGTAAGCAATGCTGTCTCCTTTGCAAACTCAAAAAATGTATCAAGTGCAGGGATTCATAAATCTTGGGGGAGAGATGATGGTTTACAAAGGGTAGTTGAATCTCACAGAAATGTAATGGTGGAAGCTAATGAGCAGAGTGTTAAAGAGTGTAGGTCTGTATCACCAAGGAATGAAGTAACAAACTCGTACTCCAAAATCTGCAATGACTGTGATGGGGAAAGTGCCCATAAATTTATAAAAGCGAACATGCATAATTTTCCATCTCATTTGGTTCCACCTCCAGAATGGTTGAAACCCCCTGAGAATGTGGTGAAAAATTTGGGTTCTATTGCTAGAAAATAGTGATTAGTTTACCCTGTGAATATCTTTGGGGTTAAGAAATATTGAAGGCTCACAGTGGAAGCAGATACCCATAATGAAACAAAATTATCCTGTTTGCACGCACGCTTTCATTCCCATTTAAATTTTGAGTGTTTTTGTGTAAAAATTGTGATGCCTTGTTTTGTGGTGTGACGTTGAGAGTAAATTTAAAAGTTTCTCCTTGATGTAGGTCATTGTGCTGTTTGTTGGTGCACTAACATTTTTTCCATCACTCGGCCTTAGTTACATTCTTTTGAATGAATTAGTTCTTGGTCTGCTAACGAAAGTCAAGCACGTCTGCAGTGCATCCAATTTAACATACTGACTGCCTATTATCAAGAAATTGTTGTCTCTTAACTCAGCACACATTATCTGTCAGATTTCCTTTTTTTTTGTAAGGGAATAGAACTTCATTCTGATGGAGTGAAATAACTATTATGTATCTTGTTGAGTTGAGAAATGCCATGTAAATTCTTTAATAAAGTATGAGAAGTTCTTGGACAAGAAGTGTGTTATTTTCACTTTTTATTTGAAAATATGAAAACAGTATTAATGTTTGAATTATTTTGATTATAATGAAAGTACTCAGGTCATCATGGCTGATAAACAGATTTAGATTGCTATGGCATATTGACAGTTTATATTGCTTGTGTATAAAAACTTGCTGATGCGTGTTGTGGTTCGAGACAACATTTCTTTGAACCATTGGAAAGTAAACATTTTAAAGCTATTGACTATGTGATTCTGTAGTGGCTTTATTGTTACCTAATTTGCCAAAGCAATCTTTTTCTAAACATATGTAGCAATGAATCTGAGATCTTTTTTCGATTCTTTGAATTGATTTTTGTGACCTGTTCCATACATGGATAAGACATGTCTTTTGGGAACCAATAAATATATTATTATTATTATTATTATTATTATAGTAAAGCCTTTTTTTATGCGTTTGTGGATTTTAACCCTTTTACTGACAGTGGGCCGATATATTGGTCCTCTATGGTTGTGCGAGACTTGCCAAGGGCCGATATATCAGCCCACCTACATTACGTATTTGTAATATTATATTTCCTCAAATCAGAAACGGCAAGAATAATTTTTTCACCCTCATAAAAATTGAAATATATTGCCAACATTCACAAAAATACATAATTTATATGTTAAAATTAAGTGCTTCAAATATATCTAAAATTCATAATCTTATGATATTTGTGGAAATGGGCTTGGCAGTTTTTGCATAGTCTACCTTAAAGGGGCTGGCAGTAAAAGGGTTAAGAAAGAATCAAAAGAAGGCACTGTAGATCTACCTGATGCTCCGTCACATTTTGTCTCATTATTTTATTCCAATGTTGATGTGCACAAACCAGCTTGTATCACTTTGTGTTGCTGCTGGGCCACATTACTGTCCAGTGAGTCACAATTGCATTGGTCTACATTGCAGTGTGATCAATCTATTAGTGAGTTGAGTGGTTTGTATTTTTATATAGAAGCTGTAAGAAAACTTGTTACCCGTGAGGGAAATTTTTTCATTTCCCAGTATTAATTTGCCCCTTGATACACTTTATTTTTCTCATCAATACCATCTGCAAAGCATGCAGAGAAATTTGTCGAGCTGAAAATGTTAAGAAAAGAATTTAACATAATAATGATTTCTAACAGGATTGTCATATTAATGAGACCATAGATAATGAGATTCCCAGAGATTAAGATAGCCAAATTCATCTTTTGTAAAATTAGTGGCCATGAACTATAGCAGGTGGAACAGTTCATTTAGGAGTATTTCTTTAGGTAGTTAGGTTTCATATTCCTGATATTAGTTGAAGAATACCAGTGGATGGTTAAGCATTCACAAGGAAGAGGGAATTATGCGGGGTCTTTGGGTAAAGACATTTAAAAAGTGGCAACTTGGTCTTTGTATAAAGAGGATAAATGTAGATTAGTGACTTGAGAGTTTTAGGTTGTGGAGAATGGAGAAAGTTAGTTGTCTAGACAGGTAGACAAATAAGGGAATCTAAAACATAGCGGAGAAGGAGAGTTGGTTGTTTAGAGAAGTTTAGAAGAGGCAGCAATTTTGTCTGGTGGTGATGCCAGTTTTTTTTATGAGGCAAGGTAGGTGATTACATCTATAATAATAATTGGCAAATGTTGTTTTTTGTCCACCCATCCATTCGTCCATCTGTGCATCTACCCACCCCTCTTTCTAAGAAACTTCATTCTAGAGAGATGCCATAAACTGCATTGTGTTTTTAGCACTCTGAAAGGTCGTGGATAACTATTACCATATTTGTAAAGTTTGATTCCAGTGGCAATTATGTGTTTACATTTGTTTAAATTAGGTTTTCAATTTAAGGGTGCAAGACTTTTCTTTCACTCACAAGGTGAATACTTAACCCTCTTAGTGCTAACCTTCTTCCTGGGGTACCAGTGAGAAATTCAGAGGGTAATTTAATAAAATATTGCACCTTAGGAAAAAACCATTATAAAGCTATTGTTGTACATATATATCCAAATTTGTCCTTTGTAAAGAACGTTCATGACACCCCTTCTGCAATGAATTTTGGGCAATAATCATAGCTGGGCAAAGTTAATCCAAAAATTAACTTCGTTAATGCATTAAAAGCTACTCAAAAAGTTAACTTCGTTAATCGTTAAATCGTTATCTTGATGAAAATTTAACGCGTTGAAGTTATCCGTTAAAGTTAAAAATCTATATGAAGTTGTAGGCAATTTTGAATTATATGCCATTTAACATTTAGTTATTTTTAATGTCAATGAATGTAATAAGAATATAGCTTAGGTAATGTAGACTTATACACATGAGGTATGGAGTTTCATAGTAATATACCGTTTCCGTCAGTAAAGTTGGACCTGACGCTGTTTGTATTTGATTGTGGAAATAGAAACCTTGTGATGCACCGCTACCAGTAGCTGCAATACCAAAAGATTCACCAATATTTTGCTGGCGTAGTTTTGTGCCATTAGATGGTGAAAAAACTATTGCTAGTCCTATTGACATAAGAAGATTCCACAGCTCTTGAAGAAGCCTTAGGTTTTCGTTTTCCCGCGAGTTGATCCTGCCTTTACTTTTTCTTCAAATTGAACGTATTTAGATGCATACGTCTCTTCATGTCTTGTTTATTGTTTTGGGTGGAAACGTGAGCCTTGACTGTGTAAATTGTGTCTGTAAAAGTTACGTAAAAGTCTGATTGCAGTACAAACGCTGAGTTCTCTAGATTGAATTCTCAACACAACTCCTTCAAAAGGTTATTACATGGCAATCCAGATGGCTCTGAACAAAAGTAACGGAGTGAGCTCGCGAGCTTTGAATTTGTTAAAATAGTAAGCACCTCAGTGTTTAAAAGTCGGCTTTAACCTCGTGGACGGTGGCGCCTTGCGCACGACTTCGGCTGCTTTGTGGCATTGATATGTCTAGCAGTCCGGCAACATCTAGCTCCTTTAAAGCCTCTAGAATTTCCACAGAGAAAGAGGACGCCTTGGTAGCGCAACTGGTAGAGCACCTGGCCGGAAATCAGGCGGTCCGGGTTCGAGTCCCGGTCAAGGCGAATGATTTTTTCTCTGTGGAATATCTTGCCATCGTGCAACTCAGCGGGTAACTCCGTTAAAGTTTTCGCGGTTAGCTCGCGAGCTTTGAATTTGTTAACGGACTTGAATTAACTGAATTAAAAGTTAACGGAAGTTAATAAGACCGTTAATAGTTTTTGGATTTAACTTAAAAGTTAAATCGTTAAGCAATATGTTAACTTCGTTAATTAACGATTAACAGATTAACGCTTTTCTGCCCAGCTATGGCAATAATGCACATGCAAACTTTATAAGAAGTCGTAGAAAATGAAGCATTTTATGCCAAGGAGTTGGAGACTAAACCTTCCCTAGCATCCCCATCCTTGCTTCATGTTCAATCATTAACTAGGATGGTTAAGCCCCTTCCTATATTTTTTTAACCCTCTTGGTTTCCCTCAGCCTGAAAAATCTGGAAAACTATTCCTAATTTTGTAAAGGCTCAGGTTCATTTTCTGGTATTAGTTCATATGTATTCACCTAAATTAGATAAAGAATTCCGAAATAGAATGTGAGTCAATTTAGCTTCAGAGCACAAGGTCAGCATTGTCCCATGTGAGGTTCCGCTATGACTCCACACATCAAAATCCCGTAAAAGAGTTATGTTATTTAATGAATAAATGCCGACCCAGAAAACTACTTTTATAGAAATTCATCTATAGTCTGATAATGCATAATAATTGTATGAGTATTCTATTATATTGCACATTGTAGTTGCATTCTGTTCTTTAAAAGCTCTTTTAACTCATTTTGACTTCAGAATATGGCAGATGTGTGATGTTGCCACGTTTAATTTCCAAACTGAGAATACATGCTCATTCCTGCTATTACATATTCTAATATGGGTTAAATATTTTCTTACTTAGTTTTAAACTATTCCCTTGTAAATACAATTCTTTGTTTTGAAATTTATTAGTAACAATATTCTAACAATATTAGTATTAATAACACATTGTCAATAACCAATGAGAATATTTTATTTACGTAAAAAATATGGGAAGGACCTTGGTATTTATAGCCCTAAATTAAGCGAGTAAATAGGCTTGTAAGCACATTCTGTCACAAGTGCCATTGCCAATGTTAACAACATACTGTAGTTTATAGCAATTCTGAGCATATCACTCAGGCTATGCTGAAGAAAATATTTGGGAGACAGTCATGTTATGTGAGGGAAATCATACTTCCTTAGAAATATCTTCTGCATATTTTGAAAGGACAAAGGCTATGGTAAAATATAGGACTGCTTTTAGTTGGACAAAAGTAATCGATTCTCTTAACCATGATAATATGGTAAACCACCTGAAATTACAATTAAAGGCTGTGTCATATTTTCTTTAAATTAAGCTGGTTTTGAGAGGGCATATTTAGGAATAGAATGTTTGAATTTCTCCCAGAAAGGTGGCAGCCCAAGGTAAAGGTACAGGGAAAGCAAACAGTGAATCACAACTGCAAACGATGCACAATATCCAGCAGAGCCTGTGCCGCAAAGAAATTACAATGAATGCTATCCATAGCTGTACCTTAATTTCAAGAGTGAAGCCCATGGCGATGAAAAAGAGAAGACAGAAGTGTGGCCGTATGCCAAATCTAAGTGTTAAGAAAATGGCGATTCAAAGGAAATGCTCAGCAGATTCTAAAGGTGACAGTTGTTGTCAAGCATATCATTGTTCTAGTAATAGAAGTTATGTAGCATCTACATTTAAATGTCTTCAGAAGAAACAATGTGTGAACATACAGATAAATTAGTATTCACTCCTCCATACTTTTGCATGTACTGCTCCTTACATTTAATAACTTTTTCTTTACTGACTTCAATATTACTTAAACACTTTACTAATGTTTCAACAGTATTACTTGTTGAAAATAGATAAGAGGTAGTCTGAATGGGGACATGAATGTGTACCTTTGTAAGTATAAACAAACCAGATTCAGGTTTGATGTGGTGGAAACGTTCCATATTAAAGGAAAGATATTGCAATTTTCCACAAGTAAAAATTTATTCCAACTAGTTTCAGTGTACTACACCATTGTCAAGTGAAGCTTTCTGCTTACAAACAAGTGTATATATGAGCAGGTCGGTGGGGGGGGAGGGCAGTGGAGGGGGGCTGGGGGGAAGAGAAAGGGAGAGAAACAGAACAGGGAACCAGGAGTGATCTGGTTGGAGCGTGGGTGTGAGGGGCAGGTCAGTTTATTCAAATTTGTAAAACCCGGTGTCGGTTGGTGACGATGGGGGAAGATGGGAGAGGGAACAGAAGGAGAAAAACTCCTTGGGTCGCCATTGTCGTCTTAGGATCCCTTGTTGATTTAATGGCTCCTGCGGCAGGGTTTGGCAATTGGAGACCAGCGGGTGATGTCCCGTGGTGCTGCTTTTCGGACGATGCTTGAGGAGTAGTACACCGAAACTAGTCAGAATAAATTTTTACTTGTGTAAAATTGCATCATCTTTCCTTTAATACTTCGTAAGTATGTTAGTGATGTGGTAGTGGTAAATGAATCCTATTAAACTCTGTAGATGGTGAAGGATCTCAGATTTTCTCAGTTTATTTATTAAAGGAAAAGTTGTTGGATTTCTCACCGAGTTGTAATGTAGTTCTCACCAATGTTGTGAAAGCTTACTCAGCCAGGATGTATATATTTCACCCTGAGGATGATGACTTAGCCTTTGAAGTCTCAGTCTGAAACATCACTGCAACACAGTGGAAAACCCAAGAACTTTTTCTCTATGAGGATGTCTATGTAATTGTGATAGAAAGCAAGTATGTATTTTATAGGTGCTTCAAATGATTTAATTATATTGTGCCATCTAACATAAATTCAATAGCAAGGCAAACACAGCATCCATGTCTGAGGAGGGATTTGAACCCACTACCTGTTACCAGGAAAGCATGTTTTTGACCTGCTACTATGACCAGTCCCTTTATAATTATCAATTTTACCAGAGTGATGGAGGAGTTTGAAATTTTAACTTCTTTACATATAAATTTTATAGGGCTCAAGTCTATTGTTATAAGTACATATAACATTTATGGAGAATTTTGTAATGGGGATTTGTGGCAATTGTAGGTTACGTTATGAAAGCAGTCACATAATCAAACATTCCTCCATTAGTCATAACAAGAATACAATTCATGTTGTTGTGTCATTGTAATATGAGTCTGCACTACTTCTAAAAAATACTGTTAAAGGGAGTTTCAAATTAGGGTTTGAAATATCAATAATGTATTAGTTTTCATTCCAAATTCAAAGGTTATTTTGTTATCTATTATAAATTGCAGAAAAATAAGAAAATGTGTATCATGTCCTCTAAAATGGGTGGCATCTTAAAAAAGTTACTGTGACATCACAAGGCAGTTCAGCATACCATGCACATAGTAATTTCCTGAAAGACAACTGTATTTCGTCATATTCATGCTGAATCTGAATAAAGAGAAAGAATTTGGTGCTTCTTGAAATTGCATGTAGTAAACTAAGTTGGAACTGGGAAAATGAGAACTTCAATAATATTCCCCAAGTTGATGTATTCATGGTAACCTAGTTTTTAAAGGACGAGAGATTCAAAGCTGCCAGGATGTTTGTGTTGGGCGCCCATAAACTTTTCGGGTGTCCACTATCTGAAATAAGCATTGTTTAGGGTGTGGTGCAGGATACTGGAGTATATTTTCATTCCCACCTCAATTACAAACTGGTGAAGAAAGGGAGCTTTTTGGAAATAATTAGCAGACCAGATAGGGGATATTAATTATATAATAAACAAGCTGACCCGGCCACGCGTTGCTGTGGCTCAATCTGGTTAAATGGAAAGCGCACGTTTATAGTATGTTTAATTTCACAATTCTTATGGGTATACAATATATCTCAGCTGATCCATTGTTTTGCAGCTGGACACGCATATTTGTATATAATTTTAACGTCTTTACATGTCGTCACTAAGTAGAATATTTCAGGCAAGCATTTATTTCATCCGCTAGTGTCAATCGAGGAATTACAGGTAATGTTTGCCTGAAATGTCGTGCAAGCAATATTAATGCGTTCTCAAATGGTCTCAGGATTCAAAGGAAATCTTGCAATGATCGATCCAGAGCCTCGAGCGATGCTTTGTGCACCATTGTGCATTCATCCCAAGCAATAAGTTGACATTTCTGAAATATTTGTCCCATGCCGGATGATTTGAATATGTTGCACGTGAGTGTTTCAATGAATTGCAAGTTCAATGGGATGCACATCCCGTTCAGTGTAATATTGTATTCTCGATATTGTACAAACCTTCATGGAGTGAACAAAACAACTAACCAAAGCTTCATGGAAATTGGATGAATGTTGTGGTAATGCATGAAGTTATCAATATTGTATCGATACAGTATCGATATTGTAATGATACTTTATAAAACTTTAATAAAAAAACACCTAAATATTTTCACCTCAATTTTGTATCAACAATGTATCGATGTATCCATATTTTATCGATATTATATCGATACAGTATCGACATTGAATTATCGATTTTGTAGAAACCTTCGCGGAGCGTATTCAATAACTTTCCAAAGTTTCATGGCGATCCGATGAATGGTGTAGTAATGCATAAAGGACATACACACACACACATACATTCATTTTTATATATAGATAAACATTATAATTTCCGGCATTACTTTGTGGAACTGCATAATATCAAAATAAATTAAATAACTTGGTTCATTCCTCACTTTCAATTTATTCACCAACCAAGTTTGGACTTACAAAGTCATTATCAAGGTACCTTGATTATAATGTGTGAGTCAAAACCCCCGGTCGGTGAATAAATCAAAAGTGTAGACCATACCAATTTATTTCATTTATTTCAATATTAATCATTCATTTCGCTTGGCTTATCATGAATATGAGGTTGTCCATGCCAAATCTGAACTCTGTTTTGCCATCTAAGTGACAACCTCCAGGGTCACTTGTTCCCCTGCTCAGATATCAGCAATTAGAATTTGATGCCATTTACTTCATTAATGCCTCACTCATGGGCTTTGGAATGGTGATGACGGATAAGACTTCTGTTTGACTTTGGATAAGCTGAATACCCATTTAATTTCAGTTCTGAGTATTTTGAACTTTTTCCGTAAATTTTTGGATACTCTGGAATCATGTTCATAGAGATAGGGACAGGTATTTAAAAAGAAATTGAGGAGAATTTGAACCTCTGACATGTTGAATCTAACTTCTCTTTGCATAATCATATATCATATTTTCTGCATCAAAGTTGGGGTGAAAAAATCACTGAATTAAAAGTATCAATTGAAGTAAAAGTGTTGGAAGGAATATTTCTGTGATCATAAGATGTTGTAACTCCAGATTTAATTTTTTTATTGTCACATTCTGAGGTAGCTTTATCAAGAATTTGTGTTTTTTATGGGTAATGAAAAAAATTATGAATATTTGATCTGCAATCCCATTGATAATTACATTTTATTTCCCAGCTGTCATCTGCAAGAAAAAAATGTGGGAAAAGTTTCATAATGCAGCATGCATTATTCAAAGGAATGTTAAATCCTACTTAATGAGAAAAAAGTGGAGATGCCTTGTGACTCAAGTGAGGAATATTGAGGAGAAAAAAAGAATAATAGTTAATAAGGCAGCGGTAGTCATTCAAAGTTGGTGGAGGAAAGTTATTGCTCAGAAGCAATTTAGGTCTGTAATGATCCTTTTTTCTTAGCTTTCATATGATGACTGAAAAATGGAGTTCCATTCCCTTTTTTGTGTATTACAGTTCTCAACAACAATCAGTTGTGCATTTAGCCTCAGTATTAGAAAATGGTGATTCACTGTGTTTAATCAAATTTATTTTCTCATATGTTGATTTGACATATCAGAGTGATTGTTTGACTACTAGTCTAATTCTTCCAAAGGTTAACCGTATGACTAATTTTATAGTTTCTTCCTTTAGAAAATCATAAATGGTGATAATTCCTAGTTTTCAATGCAATGAAATGATTTGAAATTTATTACCTTTGTTACTTGATATAGGTAACTGAAACAGAGGTGATTTTCTCTGCGCTCTCTTTTTTTATATATTGATCTCATTGGCTAAATTTAAAGTTCGCATGTTTAATATATTTTATACCTACTATATTTTGCATAGCTGGGTATAGAAAATGTGATATGAAGCAAGAAAAAACAAAGAATCTCTTGGCATTCACCAATGGTTTTTAAGTTTCTAATTTGAAAATGTTAGTATGTACTTACTTACTCTTCAGGAAAGAAATTTCTATTCAGGAGTTTTTCCTCCTGCAAATGTTTCATATTTTTCTTTTTATAGTATACAATACCCCTGCCCTCACCAATCAAACTGACTTTTGGGTGAACACTGTTATTATAAATATGTATTGTTATAGTACTCTTTGAGACATTGTGAAGTCAGAATGACTTGACCCCATTATGCTCAATATATTTAGCCCAAGATAGCAGTCAGGATGTTGATGGCAATATAAGTGTGGATTTAAAAATCCAAGCACTTAAAAGTTATATATTAACGGAGATGAGAAAGAGTGAGCCTGATTACAGAAGGCCAAACATCACTTGGCAGGAATTCTGCTTGGTGCCTGGACTGACTGACATAACCCTTTCAATTGCTGAAGTGAACCAGGAGGATTGAGAAACTATAGACATGGTCACAACAAGTATAAGGCTGGAAAGGCCTTTGTGTGTTGATCTGAGAGGTCAGATCACCTTTTATTAAGTCCAGTCACAATGAGTTAACCTACTGACTGACTGATTGATGACAGCAGGATTATAATCACCAAAAGCTGAAAGAGGCTATTGTGCTCCAAAGTGTGCAGCCCGGTACCATGAAACCTATGTTTCTGAAAGGTCAAGTAGGGTCAGAGTCCTTTATCAATAATTAATGTTGCTCTTGTGGAGTCACATTGTAGGAATCTGCATTGCAGGAAATTAATAAGGTGGATAAAAATTCAGTGTCATATATCACATTTCCTCAACAGTATGAAAGAGACAAGAAGCAATGTGTTTTTTCATTAATACTGCCTTACTAACACATCTGTTTAAATTTCAGGATATCAGTAGCATTTAAAAGGAGGAAAAATGCCCCTTTTCGGAGTATAAGTGGAACGACTATGAGTCCTCTATTTAATGGCAAAGGACTGGCCTATGTCCCACGGAAACTTCAGTCATATTCTTTAGGGTATCATAATTTATATTTCTTAATCAAATTTTGAAATGAAAGAAAATTTTTCCTGTGTTCTTAACATGTTTTATATCATGGAAAGAAAAGTACCCTTAAATTATTTAGAAAAAATATAGTATTGTCTCCTTTAGCCAATAATTCTTCAAAGCCGGACACATGGAGAGGATGTATGCCTACATGACCCAAGCAGCATCGTATGGCAGTTATACGTCAGCCCAATGTCATTTTGACGTCACCAATGTCGTTTTAACATCGGCTGATAATGCCAATATAAAAATGACAATTATAAATGATAACTTTCTCCGATGTAAAACTGATATCGTAGATCGTATCTTAAAGTGATATTTATTAGATATCGTTTTCTGATGCAAAAATGATGTCAGCTGAGCTGACTAATAAAGGGCATAAAGATGATTATATTTTTCTGGTCGCTGTATTTTATAGTCTTTAGTTCCTCAGACGTCAGAGAGAAGAAAGTCAAAAATTCGTAATTGGTCAGAACATCAGAAACCATTTGCAGGGCTACATATAAAATAAGAAATATTGTTATTTAAGGATTCAATGTTTGCTTATAAATTGCCGTTCACATGGCAGGCTTGGAATATCCTACATTTACCGCTAAGCGCGGCTTTAGCGCTGGATGGGGTTCACTTTTGGTTGTGGCTTCTTTGAAGCCCTTTCTCCATTGTGTTGCCATCCTTCATGGCGAGACCACGTGGGCTCAACATCTACTTAGTACCTTGAACCTCGGTAAAATTTCCATTTGAATTAGGGATCCTGGGTAGCGTAGTGGTCTGCGCTGTGGCCCGGAAAGCCAAAGGTCCGTGGTTCGATCCCTGGTCCAGGTGAATTGTTTCGCATGGCAATGAATGTGAACCCCCCATATTGGGTTATAACTCCAATAACTTCAACAGAAAATGAGTTTGAAATATTTTATTACAATGATAACGCTTAAAGTTACACATCTTTCACTAAGGGAAGTTGGGTCAGGAGTAAAGTAGGTATCTCATTGCTATCATAAACGGTTAAAATTACCCATTCCTTAACAAGGAGAGTTGGATTGGGGGTGAATGATGGATTCTCAACTTGAACATTCTTAGATCGAAACTACCTCTCGCCTTTTCTTTTTCCTTCACATTTTTATTGTACGACCGTCCCTTATTATAAATATTTTTAACATGTTTATCCAGGATACATTTTAACTATCTTACTTATTAAATCATCCCAATATCATATTAATGAAAAATCAATCCATGGTAATATCAAACATACGTCGGCCCAATATCATTTTTATGCCACTGTGTAGTGGTGAAAGATGTCTTTTTATCATCAAATTTATATTGGCCCAACATCGTCAGCAAATGTTATCACTTTTGACATTTGCCGATATCAATAGCCAATATTGGCTTGACCAATAAGTGATATATGTGAGTGCAAAAATGATATTGGGCCGATATCATGATGCTGCTTGGGGACTGTTGCTTTGTATGTCCATATGTCATTCATAAATACTCAGCAGTAGTAGATGTTTTCAATAAATAAAATTCTCCCTGGAGTTTTGTATGATTTTCCACTGCTTACTGATTTATTCAATTTCTCAAAATCAAAACAACATAAAAGCATAAAGAAACTTACCAAAAACCAATTTTTTTTTTAAATTATTTTTTACTGAATGTAAATTTTTTTGTTAGCGAAGACATTAGTTAGCAATTTTTATGCATGTGGTAGATGCCAGTAATTTGTAATTATAGTAATGTCTTTGTTTTATTCATTTTTAATTTGTTCATTTTCATTTAATATCACCTTATGATTAAATTTTACTGATCAATCCTTTTTGACTTTCATTCCAGTAATTTTAAAGAACTTCACCCATATGTAAAAGGCTGTGTCCCATCCTACTCGCTTTACTTCCATGACTGGGAAGCTATTATCGTGTTAGGTGGAATTGCACCATCGCTAAGTTGTGTTGGAGTTGATGCACTTTCTTTGTTGAAAAGTGATCAGGGTCAGTATTCAAGTTTTATGGAAACTAAATATTTATGGTCTATATTTGTTAAATGCTTCATTTAAAGCTGTATACAATGCAGGGGAGCATGAACTATTACAAATTTAAATTCTGTTAAGATCTTCCTTGGTTTTTAACTAAAGATAAAACTTTTCCTTTAAAAAATATGCTTAGATCTTTAGTCAGCTCACCTTTTTTTTACCTTTCCAATGGTGGAATATCATCCAAAAAAAGCTCAAGTTATCCCCAGATTTCTAGTTACATGCCATAAAATAAATATGAATTAAGCATGCAAAATTTCATTGAAATTTTCATGAGATTCATTTAATTCATTTTAAATGCATCTCAACGCAGTGTTTTCTATGATTTTAAGCTTGAGCCTAATTTGTTTTTATCTCAGTATTAGGTAGGTATCTTCTTTAATAACCAGAGTTTTTATTAGAATTTCTCCTGTCCTTGCGATGGCAAACCACAATATGCTCCTGTTTACAATCACCCCTGATTCTGGCCTTACACCTTTATTCTTGGTGCTTTACCATTGGGTGTCGATTTGATTGCAGTCATCTTTACCTTGGACTGTGAACCAATCTTCGTTCAAGCCCTGATATCCTCCAGAATTGGTACAATTTGGATATTTCATTTCATTCAATGCTGCTGAATGATTTTTCCACATCAGTTAATTATGGTCCATTGCTGATCTTCCAATCTTTTCTCAGTGTGTAGCTTAAGATATAAAGTAGCTTGTTTTGTGCCCTTATTTTTCCTCAATTCTTCCTTAATATGTCATCAGACCCTAATCTTTCTAAACACTTGACATTCTTGTATATTCTAACCATTAACCCATTTCCGCCCACTGTAGCCCTACGGCTACACCCGGGTGAATGATGCTTTGTTGGATGAACCATGAACTTTATTCTAATAAACTTCTGAAAACTGCATTGTTGAAGGTCACGATCACCAGATCCATGTGTTATTTTGTTTTGAAAGCTGTTCGGGGTGAGAATCTAGGTGTGGGAAATATCGTATGTGCATCAGAGGAGCAAAATGGATGCCAGCTGGTGGTAAATTTATAACTTTTTGCTGTGCTACCTGTGGTTGTGAACTTAAAATAGGTTTCCTTTGTTTCTAAAGGATAGGGGCATCATGTGCTCACTTTCCTTTGCATAATTGTTCCATAGTACGATTTTTTTAGTAGAGTAAATGCCGCCGTATTCATGTGGCTACACTGGGAGGTTACGGGGTCATTTCACTTAAGTTACCAAATCCATTTGTTTCATCAGGGTTACCGTATTTTAAGCATTTTTAACTGTGGGTAACATGTTTAAATAAATAAGTAAAGGTATTTGCACGAAATATATATATTGGTGTCTTGTTTTTCTCCCATGGATTTGACAGTTCAAGATATCTTAGACATTTTGGAGGATGACACTGATAACAAGGCCTTTACATCAAACATCCAGAAATAAGGAGCATTTCGGGCAAAGAATTCAGTAATGAAGATACAGGTTGATTTGCTGAAAATGTCTCAGGCCATCCTTTTAGGGATCACGCTTCATTTCAGTTTGCAAAAGTTGCTGAATAAAAAGAGGAATATGACCCAGAACACGTTTCTGGTGGTGCTAACTCCGAAGTCTAAGATTATGAACATGAAACTCAACGAAAAGGAAAAAAAAGAAACTAAACTCACATTTCGAAGGAGAAAAATCTGCAACCATGAAATAGAGTAAGGAACAAAGACACTGGAAAAAGCACAAAAAGACACAATTGCACAGCAACCACATCTCACTGAAAAGTACACCTGCAGAATTGATAGAAGTGACTTGATGGGCCAAGATATTGGTATCTACGGTGCCGAAAAATGTTAGTGGCCATTATTTGCTTTGGCTGCTTGGTGCAAGTGTTCTCAGCACTTGTATATGAGCCGCAGAGCAGGCCGAAATGAGCCAAAAATTGAAATTCTACGCACCATTGTGCAGACTCACTTTGTGCGATATAAACAGAAAGCCGGGGACCTTGTCATAGCTTGACGATTGGTGATTCCACTCTCAATCTTCCATTTTGACTGTTTGGATCACTTCGTCACTCAGAAAACGGACAACAGGAGGTTACAGTCTGCTGGCGAGTACTCCTGCAAGGAAGTGTGAAATTCTTGTTCTAAATGTCTCCTTGGACTATGCATTCCGTGCTTCAAAATTATCATACAAAGTAATGCAAAAATGCTGCGCAAACACTTGGGAAATGGTTTTTTTAATGCATGTGTTTTTAAAAGATAACTTCAAGTTTCTGGCGTTAGACATTTATTTCACTTTTACATTCCATTTTACTAAAAGTGCCTAAATATTGGGCCAGTGCTGAGACAAACTTTTTCAAAGTATTTTATTGCTCAATTTGCGAAAGTTTTTGTAGTGAGATGTACCTAAGTTAATTTTGATTACTACTTTTTTCAAACGAACAAGCTTATATGTGATAGTAGGATGTTGCCATAAGCCTATTTCTAAGGCTTGTACTGAGACATAGTTCCTATAAATATATTGTTCTTATTGTATCTAAAGTAGCTCAGTGGAAGACTTACTTTATGTACGTTCAGTTTTCCAAAATATGTATTCCATAAAATTTAGGCATATGAGTAAAAAGTTATCTTACCACTATCCTGGTCACAAAAGACTAACGTTCTTATTATTTTGCCATAAGATGCAATTACAGTGGAATCCCGGTATAACGAGTGCTCATAATCCCTCGGAAATCACTCGCTAAATCGAGCGCTCGTTATATCCGATGGTGTTGAAAAAACCCACCTATTACTCATAGTCGTTCGTATTTACAGTTTTTCTTTTGTTTCCGTGGTATTTGACGAAGGTAAACAGCAAAAAAGTCATTTCAGGCACAATCTGGTAGAATATCAACATATTTCATTAAAGAAACAGGGCATTTTCCATTATATAAAATATTAATTCCCCTAGTTTCGATGTTTTTCTTCCAGTTCTTCTATTTTTAGATCGCCGAAGAAAGCTGTAAAGACAGTGTAACTAGTCGGAATTAAAATATTAGGTATACTGTGGAAGTTTTTGGATAATTTTGCGAATATGTCATGACGATAATATCAGCTTTGTCGAGTTTTCGAATGTTAACCAGTACGTCCATCAGTTGGGAAAATTGGCCTGAAGGTTCACTGAAATACGGCATGTTTCGGGGGTCGTAGATATTTTTCAAGCTTAAGCGAAGGCCAACTTACGGCTGTCTTTTTCCGACACGATTAACTGGAGCAATATCACGATAATTTATCGGGCGCGATCACGCTATGTTTGAACGAGCGCAATATCACGATATTTTATCGCGATATTTATCGTGATAACATATAGTGATATTTTATCGGGGCGCGATATCGTGATATTTTATAGGGGCGCGATATCATGATATTTTATCGCGATATTTATCGTGATGTTTATCGTGATACTTATCGCGATACCTATTAGCGATATTTATCGCACCCCGATATCTTATCGCGCCCCGACATCTTATCGTGCCCCGACATCTTATCGTGCTCCGACATCTTAACGTGCCCCGACATCTTATCGTGCTCCGACATCTTATCGTGCCACGATAACATATCGGGGCACGATAAGACGATGTTTATCGTTATCGCCACCTTATGATATGCTAAAATTATCGTATCCCGATATTGAATTATCAATATCGCCCATTTATTTATAGGGGCGCGATATCATGATATTTTATCGCGATATTTATCATGGTCACGATATTTATCGTGATGTTTATCGTGATACTTATCGCGATACCTATTAGCGATATTTATCGCACCCCGACATCTTATCGTGCCCCGACATCTTATCGTGCCCCGATATCTTATCGTGCCCCGAAATCTTATCGTGCCCCAATAACATATCGGGGCACGATAACACGATGTTTATCGTCACGCTGAGTTATCGTTATCGCCACCTTATGATATGCTAAAATTATCGTATCCCGATATTGAATTATCAATATTGCCCATGCCTAGACCTAACTCCCTCTCCTACTCTCATCTTGCTCGTCGTCTGCCCATTCCCACTGATGACTGGGCCTAACATTAGAAGAACGTAAAATGGGAGCGCGCAGAGCGAACTGAAGGCCGTAAATCGTTAATGTTTGGACATAACTGGCTTTAGCTGTTGTAGATATGGCACTCGTCTTGTATTTTTAGTTTGATTAGCAGATAATACAAACACAATCGTTAATTTTTGCTAGGCAGTGCATCGCCCTCGAGAGATATCTGTCGTAATACCGAGCGTATACCGTGGAAGGAACTTTTTGGCCTCGCTATATCCGCTTTATTTTACATGTAAAACGTAGGCCTTTTGGCGGCACAAAGACAATCACTCGCTATAACGCGATTCTCGCAATAAGCCGTACTCACTATACCGGGCTTCTACTGTAATTGAAGAAATTAAAGATTTGTATGGAAACTGTAATGTTTTACTTACCTCTAAATACCAAACTATATGTTTGCACAGACTATTCATTATTATTTTTGGACATAAATTTGTAAATCGCAGCACGCATGATATTGAACCCATTACCGCCCAGCATAACCATATGGTTACAGGTTATTATGTGGAAACTATTTCATGTATCACCAAAATATTTTGCATCAGTACTTTAGGTGACCATATGAGTAAAATACCAAAAAATCTTCAAAACCACAAACAAAAATTTTTCTGGGCGGAAATGGGTTAATTTATTAATTCTAACCATTTGACATTCTTGTATATTTTTGGGCTATGTTTTTTGGATCTTTGGATTTCCATTCCCAGTTATGTGTAGGTGTGGCAGTTATTTTAGGGTTCCCAATTATGTCCCATCCTGTGCCACTTCACTGTATTTTTGCAGATTTCTTAACTTTTAATCTGTCTAACCCCTAAAATAGGCCCATACTGCTTTTAAAGACCCCACTTATAGTCCATGACTGCTTATTCTTTGAGTGAATTTACCTATTTTGACAATACCTATGTCTGGAGGTTCAGTCACCTTCAGCTTCCTGTTAAATATACAACATGAGTTAAGTACACCCCTGAATACCATGACAGAGCTACATTGTAATGATATATTTCTCGTCAGGTTTCATTCCAAAACGTGGAATTGAAATGGATGGAAGTGAAATTCTTCGATTCAATCCAGGGACAAATGAATGGGAAAAAGTTCCCATTGTTTTACCAGAAGGAAGGCACCACCACTCTTGTGCATTTTTGGCTGGTCTTATTTATGTTGTTGGTAAGTTGAATGTACCTTGCAAAAAGTTGCTTCCCAGTTGGGAACTCTTATGTTGTATAACATCACCAGAGGGCATAAGTAGGTACTAAGATGCATGTATTGTTATTCTGTTTTCTGAGCTGAATGGAATAGTGGGGATTTGTTGTTTGCAGAACTGTCTGTTATCCATGAGATGTATTTTCAAGTGTAGGGATACCTATTTCAGACTAGAAATGGATATAACTGGTGTTAACAAAATTCAAATTTCACCTAGATCTAGGGCTGAAAAGCAACTTTTTTCGAAAATATCTAGTTTAACATTTACCACATACTATATGATATGTGAAACTCACTGACAAATAAGATGCATTTCATAGTTATTTTGGAAAAATAAATAATCTCCCCATTATAATGACTATATAAGTATGCTGCCCACAATTTTCTATGGGTAGAAAAAACAGGAATGATATTGTATAGAGTGACGTAACCGTTCGTCTTCGTAATATTCCATCTTTTTTCTTGATTTACCTCACATAAAATAGTATCACAGCAAGAAAATTTGGATGGCCATTCCACGTTTCATTGGGAATGTCTTAGTTAATTTTCGTAAAGTCTTCTCGGGCTTTCCACCGGGTTAAGCCCGAGAAGACTTTACGAAAATCATTCGCCGGGAAAGAATTAAATCCTGTCTTAGTTAATCCTTAGAAAACAATTCAGAAGTCACATTTAAGCAAAAAACATTCAAGACTCATTAAAATCCAATGTAAATCACATTTTCAAGTTAAGTCATATAGCACTCCTTATTGATCCTGTCAGTAGAACTCCTTTGTGAATACTCCTTTCATGACTCCCTTTCAATCTCGGTTCTGGGAGGAAGAAATAAATGTAGTTCAAACAAAATGAAAGTTAATTGACAACTTTTCTGATTCACTACTATGCTACTTTCACTGAAGTTCATGTATCTCGGAAGCAAATATCTTTTTTTATGCAAAGGGAACTGATTTGGGCTACAAAAGTGGGAACTCCAAATTTCATATTAATATGAGAGGAGGCATTAGCCATTGGTGAAAATAAAGTAAATGGCATGAGTATATTTTTACGTTTTTGGTGATAATTAAAGTTATTTATTATTTGGATGTTTCATTCCTAGTTCATAATTTTTGTCTTTTTATAATGAAACTTTTTGATACTTTTGTGTTTAATTTTGCTTTAGTTATCTATCAGTTTTTATTGTCTTATTGTATTATTATTTTCAAGGTGGTTGTTGCACGAAGAATGAAACAGAGTCACAGAGGAATGGTAGTACTATCAACTATTCAAGAGGTGGTGCTGTTGTAGGCACTACTTGGGCATTAGATCCAAGTAATGGTTTGTGGAAAGAGCTATCATGCCTTGCCATTCCTCGGCGAGATTTTTGCCTAATAGCATCCAATGGATGTCTTTATGCAATAGGAGGATTAGATCGAAATGGACAGTGAGTACGAAGTAGCTATCAGTCATGTTATATGTTAGCTAGATGGTAATTTGTGGCTAACTTGCTAAATATATTTTGCATTACACATTCCCTCAAGCATTTATCTCTCCACCTAGCAGAACTCTACCTCAAAATTAAGGTACAATGATGGGCACTAGCATCATTACATGGGCATTCTGGGGAAATCAGAACAAATGATTCTAGATGGATAAGTTTTCAAATTCCTCCTCTTTGTCTTTGTTTTAATGATAATATATTCTTCTTATGCCGCAGCAGCAGGACTCTTTCTCAATCTATATGTCCTTTTGTATTTCCTAGATCTTTTTATCTTTCCACCCCTTTACTTTTGACTCTATATTCTAGAGCATCAATAACTATTAAAGTAGTAGACTCTAGTACTTACAGTTTTTGGGCACCACATCTACAGCAAGGATCCATAAATGGTACCTACTTCAATTTCATCATCAAATATGTGTCATTCCGTCCTATTGGCTTTGTCTCTCCTTCTACTACCCCATCATAACTTTGCCATTTTTGCTCATATTTTTCATTCTTGTGAAACTAGATTCCTCAAGAAGAAAGGTTTACTGAGCCTAGTAGGTATCAATTCTTTGAAAAATTGGAAATTTTGAAAAAATATTTTGTTAGGATCACTGGAATAATTTTATATTTCATTTACATGATAAATTTGGAAAAAACACTCTCATCATAAAGTGGAGATCAATCATATCATGTTTTTGATGATTGTATTGCCTAGTGTGTAGTCGTCTGTACAGAGGAAATGGTTTCAGGCCATGTGATTTTGGGTTTTAAATTAGGTCTGCCTTGTTGAACAACCATACTATTAGAGGTTACATGGAAGAAAGGGCCTTTGGTGTATCAATTTTACCCCAATAAAGAAGTTTATCTATCTAAAAATCAAGCCGATTTGATTATCTGGAAACAGTGGAGACTCAGAGAAAGGCCCTAGATTCCAATAATCCCCGTAGTATTAATACATGGAATGCTATATCCTTGCAGTACCTCCCCTAATAAAGCAGTTGCTGGTATAATCACAGAGACAGTTTAGTTTTCTGTTTGTAAGTGATACATGATGTATCTCTGTAAAACTTATGGTTTTATTTTGATGACACTGTGTACTACCAAATATTTAATTTTTTTACTTTTATAATTAGTATCCTTGCTTCAGTGGAACAATATAATCCCAGAAACGGAAGGTGGTCATTTGTATCATCCATGCCTGAGCCAAGAGTGGGTCATGCAGCAGCAAAACATTATGACTTAATATGGGTGGCCGGTGGTACCTCAGCACCATCGCCCCTTTTTATGCAATCTGCATCTCTTTTAGGAAGTCCATCATCCTACACGATTATGCTCAATGCTCAAGCATCAATTTCTGATTCTGTCTTCATTTATGACCCAAGAGTTGACATGTGAGTATATTAGTATTGTATATTTTGGTTGTCAGCTTTAGCCAAACAATTGGTAGAAGCAAAATGTAAAAGTTATTAATGGCAGCACACCTTTTGGATTATGTAGTAAAGTAAAACTAAGTAAAGAAAATGAGTTGCTTGAAGGCCTATTCTTGTTTGAATTTCACTAGAAATAAAAACATACACTTTAACCTCCTATAGGAACAAAAAGCTTATAATAGAGAAACTTTAACTTCAGTGACTCTATATGCAGATTTTTCTGTGCAACACTCTGCCTAAGCAGACCCTAAGTGTACTTTAATTGCTATGTAACAATTTCTTCTGTTCACCATGCTAAGTACATAATGTTTTACTATTTCACTATTTCAGTTCCATTTTAATGGATTTTACTATAATATTTACTTTATTTTACAGTTGGTATACTTTTGTGCCTCTTAGATTTCCACGGACACATTCATCCTTGTTCTCTAACAATGACAGCCTCTTTCTAGTTGGAGGAGCTACGAGATTTAGTCCAGGCAAGGTTATAACATATATGCATTCATTAACTTGTAATATAATATGATATAAATCATGAAATTAAGAAGACACTAAATACGAATCAATGAAGGTTCATGAGGCTTTATTTCCATCTTCATGCTCATTTGGTAAATGATAAATAGAAGGAAAATTCTATAATAAATAGTATCACAATGGAGTAATTTAGGAATGGTTACAATTATTCTTCTAATTTTGTTTGGCCTGCCTTGGCTTTGTTTCAATCATTGCATGGCCAAAGGAAAAGTATCCTAGAAGATACTTTGGTCATACATGGCTTGAGATTAGGCTAGAGTGAGTCATTCAATATCAGAAGAACTTTAACTGTTTCAAAGTTACTTCTAGGAGACTCCATTCCATTCCTGGTTCAAAGCCGTTAAGTTGTTGGGAAATCTAGTAGGAATCAAACAGCAGGCTGATTGTATTCCTAGTTAAAGTTGTGTTTAGGAATGTTTTATTTCAGTGTTCTTTACAAATAATCTCAGGCTTCCTTTCATCACATTTAGATTACCTGACAGAATTTGAATCTCACTATACTAGTGGAAATGGTGAGATTAGAAGTGTTGGCACAGTAGATATCTTGGATGGGAGGGAGTGGAAGCACCAGGCTGAGCTAGCTGTACCTCGACATGGACATGCTCTCTCCTATTTAGGTAATTGAACTAATGTGTTGATATTAGGAGTTTTTAATTGTGACAACCAAACAAATAATCATTTTGCTTGTCTGTGCTCTTAAGGTGCATAGGAAGGATAGTCAAGTAACAGCCTTCATATATTTACGGGAGGTCCTCATTATACATTGGTTTATTTTCCATCATCCTTACCTTGCTTTGCTTTCCATCCTCTGATACATGACATGAAATATGATTCCAGTGATCCCCTTCTTTGTCATCTCGATCCACATTACCTATACATTGATGCCTAAAAGTATGGAAAACTGTATATAATAAATTGGAATGGTATCAATGCATACTTATTTTAATTCTTTGAAATTATATGTATCCTGCAAGGATGTGTTTATAGTTAAATAAAGTTTTTCATGTGCATGTGGATAATCAGAGAACACCTGTAAAAATAGTGTATTTATTAACTATAATATACATAAAGAATGTATGGAAAATGATGATACAATTTCTGTTATTTTGCATTATATTGAAGTTTTGTGGTACATAATATGTATGATGGGGGACTCCCTGTAATAACAAATTTTACAATATTCATCATTGCAATTTTATTTGCTAAAATTACGTAGAAATGCATTTTATAAAAATGTGTTTAAAGAGCATGTATTATAATTATTGCATAGTTGGATGTTATGAAAAATGGTTGAAAAAGTATTTTTTTTTACATTTTGTTTGTGTCACAAACCTCATTGCCAAAGCTAAAATTGAGTTTACTACAGTTACATGTTAACTATTTACTTAATATAATGATGAGTGAATCCATTTTGAATAGGTACAGGTATGATGTTTTGTAAATCATATCTAAAATATTTCAACCATCAAGGCTATAACTTTAATGCCTCATTTGCTCACTATGTTGATCTGTGGAATGAAGTAAATACCAGACTTTATTGTTTTTTTATTATCACTAGATTAAATGTGGAGAAAGTCTTGCATGAAAATTTGTGGAAAGATTTTGAATAGGTATCAAGGAGGCCTTGATATATGCTTGACATTTCTTGAAAATATATTTATGTATCTGAAACTACCTACATTTTGTACCTTTTTTTTTAAGCTAAAGGAAAATGTCCTAATAATCACTTAATTGCAGGAACTCAGCTAGTTGTTATTGGCGGAATATCTACAACATCTAATGCTGCATTGACTAGAGTGGAATGCTTTTGCAGTGAAAGAAAGCGATGGCTCAGTAATGTAGCTTTCTTGCCTAAGTCACTTTGTGGACTAGCAGCTATTTCTCTTCCTCCTGCGACATTGATGTGATTGATCTAGTTGCTGTCAAGCAAGTGAGTGCTTGTATAAAGTTCAGCGATATATCACTGAAATAGAAGTTTCTGGAGGAGCACAGTTAGTTGAATCATTGTAATTTTCTTCTTGTGCTTGCATCTTTTGCATATAATTATTCAATTATGTTCTAAAAGACATGATTCTAGGTCTGCATATCTGTTGATTACTGCTTATATAAGTAGTGTCTCACACTTAACACTAATGTTGGTTTGTTAATAGTAAAAACTGCTATGCTTAATTGAAGCTCACTTCAGTTGCTGCTTTGTATGGGAAAAATAATCCATAGAAGTAAGAGCCACATTTAATAATTTTCCTTAATATATTTTACGTTTGCTTCAGTGTTATCCCATAAAGGAGAACTTTTTAACAGTTTGAAGTTTCTTCCAAAAAACAGATTTTCTGTCCTAAATCAGCTGTTGTAAAACTTTTGAACTAAACTCCAATTAAAGGTACATAGATGAGTTGACATATAAAGTATATAAGGGACAAATGTGGCTGTGATTATTTTTTTCCCAGGTAACTGCTTTGTTATCTGATTTCTCAGGCTTAAATTCTGAGAAAATAAAAGTTATACTTGAGCAAGAGATTTTACTCTATTTTAAAATAACCACATTAAAAGAGAAATGTTTTAATTTTGTTACCTCCTCATTAGAGAATGTTTAAAAAAATCAACTAGTACAAGATACTGGTTTTACCACTTTCGATTAAATAAATAAATGTTTTCGCTTGAATTTCCCCCAATTTTGAAAAATATAGGGATATTTTGTAGCTATTCCCTCTTAATAATTAAATTTCTTAAAGTGATAGATTTGTCTGTTTTTATTTCAAAATATGTATTACTTATTTTGGGAAAATAAAATTCTAAAACTAGAAGTAAAAGATGTCAACAAATGCTTTTAGCCATGCTTCAGTTCTCATGTTTTGAATATGGTTTTCTAGAATTTCATAACTGAAAATTTTACCTATGAAAACTAGTGATGGACGGATCCAGGTTTTTTGTCGGATCCTGATCCGGAACCGGATCCTTGCCTGGGTTTCGGATCTTTATCTCGGTTTCGGATCTTTAGTTTCACATACTCGATTCCGATTTTTAAAACCAAGATTTTTTAAAAATATATAAATACAGCACCAATAGAATTATCAAAAAAAGTGAAATTATTGTCTAAAAAATCAACTTCCTATCATCCGTGTGGATAATATTTTCCTGGATCAAGATTTACAGATGCAATAACTATATCTTATTACTTCTAATATAAAGATCAACTTCCTTATCACATACTCATCATGCAATACATTTTTGAAACCTGTACAACTATCCTTTAGAGTGCAGTTAAAAGAAACATTGTAAGTTTATTTTCATTAATAAAGGAATTATTTTCCAATTATTAATCAAATCCTTGAATGCTTTCAAATTTTCAAAGAGATTCCATTTATGGAATATCTAGGGATTCCATTTGTAAGACGAAAAAAATATTATAGAATATTTCAAGCTGCTAAACTAGTAATTTTGCAATGTCTCATTAATAATAACCTTTAAAATGAAATTTGAGAATTTTATACTCCTAAGGAGAGGTTGTGTAACTCTGATCTTGAAATGAGACTAGCCATTTTTCATGCTACTAGAAGCAAAAATTTAAAAAGTCTCGGATTTTTTCTCCATTGGCTCGGGTTTGCAAGAAAAAAGTAGAATGACATGTGGGGAGCATGTATTCTCCAAAATCAGGTAAGCCAACAATAGCAGAGTGGGGTAGTGGACTGCAGGTAATGGAGTTCGATTCTTATCGCTGTTTAAAATTTTTCTTTCAGCCATTGAATCAAAAAATTTATCGTCTTTCATTTCCAACCTTTGTGTGTGGATACCGACTTTTTTGTACTTCTATCGTTTAAACTAGATTTATAAATGCGTTGCTAAAAATACACGGGAAAGTTAACGTAATGATTCCACGATTTAATTCTGCAATAAAAAATTTTTCCAATCATTTCACTAACGCCAATTTTTTTTATTTTTTTGATTTATAAGTTGACATGAAATTTCTGATAATCCACTTTTTTTAACAGCCTACTTGCATCACCTTAGGAATACAGCAGAGCCTATATTCCTAGGCAGTGTTAAGGATCGAACTCGGACCGGCAGTACACTAGCCCTCATTTTTAACAACTACGCTATCATAGGTTCACGGGAATCTGGCGAATGTAGGCGACCCGCGTGACATTCGGCTTTTTTTTTCTCGCGCATCCGGGCGTATGGAGAAAAAAGTCACGATGAGTATTTTTATATTTTGTTTTTGTGGCACGAAAAAATCTTCTTCTCATTTCGTGACCGAGTTACACACCCTCACCTTGTCAGTTTCTACCATACGTACATACATTCCATTTGCGGGGATCATCGATCACTAAGCCGCGAAATTTTAAAATCTCCGATCCGGATCTGAATTTTTACTGTCTTCGGATATGATTTCAGTTGCGAATGAAATGAAAGACCCGTGGATCCGACCCGACCATCCTGAATTTATTAATGGTACATTTGTAAATCTAATTTAAACAACAAAAGTATAATAAATTGAGTATTCAGATTTAATGGTTTGAAATTGAAGATGATAGCATTTTCGATGCAATGACTGAAAGAAAAAATTAAACTGCGATAGGGATCGAACTTCGCATAGTACACTAGCTCTCGTTGGCCGCCTGATCCGGGCGAATGTAGGCTACCCGCGTGACATCACACGTATTTTTTTTTCTCGCGATACCGGGGTAATGGGGAAAAAAGTCGTATTTCTTTATTTTGCTTCTAGTTGCACGGGAACATTTTCATCTAATTTCGTGACCTGAGTTACACATCCTCTTCTTGTCAATATTTACCGCACCTACATTCCATTCACGGGGCGCTTCGATCGCTAAGCGCGAAAATTTAAAATCTAGGATCCCGATCCGATTTTGCTCCGTGTCTTTGGATCCGAATCCGGAACCGAAAAAATGAAAGATCCGCGGATCTTTGGATCCGACGGATCCGATCCGGCCATCACTAATGAAAACCCAACAGTTCAAAAGGGGTCTCCAATGGCTGTAAAATTTTTTGGCACCACTTGTCATAACAAAAAACTTCTCTACCAGAATACCCTCCTGTGGTAGTTTACAGGAATGTTACTTCCTCGCCAGGGATTACCACTGCCGCACTCGCACTGCCCGAATGGAAACCTTTGCAAGGCTGTAGAGACCCCGCTAAGGTAACCTTGGGTTGTAACCTGGGATCCTTCGCAGAGCTGATGGGACCCTGCTAAGGATGCCAAGTTATTACTACAATCACACTCACGAGCAATCAACACATTCACTCGCATGCACTTGGGCACAATTTTCTGGGAGAACAGCTCAGAGAGAGCGTGGTCAAAATTATACAAACACTAACACAAATGAATGAGGGTGGGTGTCGGATACACGTATTTCGACCACAAAGTGGCCCTCTTCAGTGAGCTGAAGGGAAGGAATTCACTTGCAACTCGAGGTTTTAAGTGAATTAGATGGAGGACAACCTGGAATAAATAGGGAAGGGACAACAGGGGGCGGGAGGAGGGGAACCAATGCGTAAAGGAAGTAGTAAACTGACCCGAAATATCCAGCATGGCACAACATTTACTCGACACAGAACACGAAACATCAGAACAAAACCTGCAACTCACATAACAAACAGATAATCATTTACTTGATGCCTATGAAAGCTTATACATACACAAACTCAGAAGAAACCTTGTTAATAGCGACAAAGGTCCGATTTCTTTCTCGCCATTATTTTCTATTATAGATTAAGATGGTCTCATGTTATATCTTGTCCGTAATTTCTAGTTACTCCCACAGAACAACGGTCATTTAGTTTCAAATTTATTTTCTCTTGCAATCCACACGCTTTACTTCAACGGACAGTTTGTTTCTTCCCAACCCCACCCCCCCCCCCCTCCTATCTCCTCCTTCCTCAATGGTCAGCATGACTCCCACCCCAACGGACACTTCACTCACCACCCCCACTCTCTCTTTGCAGTTCATTTGATATCCCCTCCCCCCTCCCACTCTATCAACCAATGCCCTTTCGCAATTTACCACATCCATTGGTCATTGGCTCCCCTCCTCCCACCAAAGCTCATTTAGCCTTTACTACTTGCTTTACGCATTGGTTCCCCCCCCCTCTGGCCCCTGTTGTCCCTTCCCTATTTATTCCAGGTTGTCCTCCATCTAATTCACTTACAACCTCATGTTGCAAGTGAATTCCTTCCCTTCAGCTCACTGAAGAGGGCCACTTTGTGGTCGAAATACGTGTATCCAATGACCACCGTCGTTCTTGTGTTAGTGTTTGTGTAATTTTGACCACGCTCTCTCTGAGTGGTTCTCCCAGAAAACGGTGCCCAAGTGTGTGTGAGTGAATGTGTTGATTGCTCGTGAGTGTGATTGTAGTAATAACTTGGCATCCTTAGCAGGGTCCCATCAGCTCTGCGAAGGACCACAGGTTGTAACCCAAGTTACCTTAGCGAGGTCCTTTCATCCTCACGAAGGATACCATCTGGGTGGTGTACGTGGTCTGTGGTGGTCCCTGGTGGGGAAGTAACATTCCCATAAACCACCACAGAAGTGTGATTGTGGCAATAACCTGGCATCCTTAGTAGGGTCCCATCAACTCTACGAAGGATCCCAGGTTACAACCCAAGGTTACCTTAGCGGGGTCCCTACAGCCTTGCAAAGGTTTCCATTCAGGCTGTGGTAGTCCCTGGCGAGGAAGTAACATTCCCGTAAACTACCACAGGAGGGTATTCTGGTAGAGAAGTTTTTTGTTTTGACGAGTGGTGCCAAAAATTTTACAGCCATTGGAGACCCCTTTTGAACTGTTGATCTATAGAAGCCATAGAGTTCATCCCCATTTATTTAATTATGAAAACTCAATCAGCTCCTTGGCTTGCCAACCCAAGGGTCTCAGAATCAAATCCCGCCTTGGGCATAGATGCTGTTGTTGTCTTACTCTTGGGTTCGAATCCCTGATGTGGATAGCAGTTCTTTTCTAGTTGAGCAACGTATCCACTTAGTGTTTTGTAAAAGACACATCAAGTTTAATATTCTGTCCAGTGGAGTGGACGACTAACAACTAATCCTTTGGCACCAATCATAAAGAGAAAGCTGATACCGATGTGGGGTTTTTCTTCACTCTTCCTTTGCTCCCAAAAAATTCAACCTGCACCTATGACATGTGACCAAATGTAGGGGAAAAGGGGGTGAGTGAAGCCCTCTCCCACCCTTAATAGAACAAAAGATTTATGCTGTCGACCTTCTAACCTATTAACTAGTATCAAATGCATTTTAACCCATTTAAATACTGAATCAAATTAAAATACATATAATACAAATGGACTGCTTCCATTGAAGCATTATATTACATTTATTATTACCTTTATACTACAGCTAAAAAGATTGCAACTCACATCACACCATCCATTAACTGATGTCTCAGCAAAAAGCCTGAAGATCTATTTCGGATACACTGGCATTTTATGAGAAATAACATTCTTTCATTCATTGCTCAATTGCCTTGATAATTATATTTTTTGAATGAATGTAGAAACCGGGGGAAAAAGAAAATGGACTCGGGTTTGGATTCTAGTCAGTGATACTTTGCTGTTGCTGGATCAAGCTCATTGACAGTATTAATAATCATTCCAAAGAAACAGAAAACATTTTTCGAGAAGTTCAAAATTTGAAATGGTGTGTAAAGCTTTCCTTGGAACAATCTATCTCTTGAAATGTGATGCACCCAGTATTCTCGTTATCTTAATTTTTCTGTTCCTTCTTTAAATAATGTATGAAATACTAGTAGAACTCGTTAACACTTATTTATCTCTGATTTATTGATTGCTCTCTGCAACTCCAATCTACCTACTAGCAATATTTTTTTCGGAATTCTGCCGACTGTGGGAACGATTGCACACTGACTACCACCCAATCAGTTAAGAAATAATAGAATAATAGCCTGTGTGCTTGCACTTCAATCTGACTTAGCATCTACATCTACGTAATACCCTGCGAGCCACCTCTAGGGTGTTTTGCAGGGAGAAACGGTCTCACTATTGTTAACGGTCGAACTATGGTTTATTCTAACATTTCTCTGAGTTCTATGGTATCTATCGGCATAATATATGTAAGTAAAGGATATTTTTAGGTACCTGCCCAATTTCCGGGGAGAATGGCCCAACCAGCCCAAGTTGGCGGGAACCCACCAAATGAAATTTTTACCCACCAGCAGAGACCCTCAACCCGCCCAATCGGGTATCACTGAAAACTATCCCTATTATATGTATGTATGGTTTCCCAAAAAGATCTGATGCTCAGGAAATATAAAAACTGGGTTTACATGGATGTGTCCAAAAGTCTTGGATTTGTGAACCCAGAACTACTGGCCAGTAGTCCATCTGACAGGTTATCATGTTGTGGTGCTTAAAAATCTAATTAAAAACCTAATATACATCATATTTAAGGTGAATTTATATTTTTTAGCTTAAATGTAATGCTAAACAGTTCCAGGCAGTGCAAAATTCAGGTAGAAAACTGAAATATTCAGTATACTTAATTCCTTCAAGTGAAGGTAAAAAAGTAGAGAAATAGCAATTTATGTCAATGATAGATTAAGATATCAATCTGTTAAAAATGGTGCAATGGTCTGCAATGGTGAAGGATTTATAAATTAGTAATACGTATTACATGAATGTGCTAAAAGATGTCAAGTGTAAAATATAATGGTGGACTTTTGGGTGCTTTAAAGATTAGAGTTATTGTCATAAAATCTAAGCTCTGAAACCTATGCATGGTGTGCTTGAACTATGCTTTAATTCGACTGACCTAACGTGGGATTTTTTTGTTGAATTGATTTTTCAACCCTTTAGAAGTAATTTTCAGAAAAACTTTAAATCGCCATTTGATAAGTTTTAAAAAACATTAGATTTAAAGTTTTTTCTCTATTATTCTAGATACATTTTATGTATTATAAGTAATCAGCATTATTGGTCAAAAACCGTAGGATTGGTTTGACGCAGCCCTCCACTCAATTCTTCTATCAGTCAACCTCTTAATATTAACAATATTCCTCTCTTTCACATCCTTCACGACCTGTTCCATATATAATACCTAGGTAATTTTAGATTGTGTATATGTAACATCATAATTACTTCACATTCTGAATTATTAATAGTTTGAAAATACATTAAGTTTATAATATAAATCACATATTTTGGATGTACGCACTGACTGTTTAAACTAAAAGACAGGTTAATTTTTGTCAACAATTAAAGTAGCCTATTACAAAGGCTTCTATTATTGTTAACGATCTGGGATTTAAATTATTTTCTTGTGTTGACAATGTGAGAAAAGTTGGAAGAGATTAAGAGTTAAATTTTTAAGATTTGATCATTGTGGTAGTCAAAAATGAAGACTGTATCTTTCAGGTTTCCCCACATTGTTGCTGCTTTAGGGAAAGCAGTCTCTCCTGTAGTATAGAAGGTGTCTTCAGGTCGAAGTGATTGAAGGTCTTCAAGTTTAAGTGCCATCATCACATAAATTGTCTGGTTCGAAGTCTCTCCACTTTGATAGTCAGCTGAGGATTTTGATTTCATTTATCAATAAAGTGGGAGTTTAGGTTAAAGTATTTGCTTATTTTGTGGGTGTTTACCTCTCTTATAATTCTTGGATAATAGCAATATTCTCCTGCAATCACCTTAGTATCTTAAAAGCTGATACTGTGACAGGGGGCCCTTCTCGAGGGCCTGGATTTGAATCCTGACACTGGAGGATTTTTCATTGAAATACTAGTCCTTACTAGAGTTCCTCGTGGACATTCCTATGGTGGACTACTGGCCAGAAGCTCTGGGTTCACAAATCCAAGACCTTTGGACAGACCCATGTAAACCCAGTTTTTGTATTTCCTGAGAATCAGATCATTCTGGAAAACCATCTATACGTAAATTTTATGCCGGCTCAATATCTGGTAGCGTGGAAGTCCATTGGATATATACTTGGGCTAATGGGCAGAGGGAAGGAAGGAAACTTGAGAGAGGTCTAGTTGGATACATCCAATTTAACTCAAGCTGCATGGTTTTCTGAGCACTAGATCTTTTTTTTACAGGAAAGAACTGCCTTTTCCCGCACCCTGATGCATGAATTTCACTCCCCATTGGCATAATGACCTGGTGATATCTAGGTTCACTTCCCATACTGGTCTTCGGGTTGAAGGCTGTGCTAATATGTAGGCTCTGCTCTCTGGTTGAAGACTGTGGTTTTTAATACACATGCCTCACGTTTGCCGTGTGTACCTCCTGTATTTTGCATGATCAGTGAGAAATGAGAATGTTTGGATCCTGTGGCTCACTCCGTTTTGTCATGTCAACCTTATAGTTGGTTGTGGTTTTGTTTCCCATTAAACCCCTGTTTTTGTCTCAATGGTAAGAAGTTTACACTAACAGAGTACCACCAGTGGCCTTCACAGATAAACGCGAACTTACCTAGCTCAGTTGCTGATTTGCCTGGTGGCCTGAGATGGAGGGTCAAGATAAAACTCCGATGAGATGCTGAAAGAAAAACCATGGTAATTAGGTAATTACCTATTAAATCACTATTTCCTTAATGTTTTATTAGCATGTGATTATCGCATTTCTCTAATATAAACTATGCAAAGCAAGGATAGAAGAGTGTAGAGATTTTCCCAAACTAATGTATGTCTTTATTCATTTTTAGGAAATGCAAGTTTACTAAGTTTGGAGGAAACATAGAACACAGCAGTGTAAGGGCCATCTTGGCTCTATACAGTCACGAGTGACAACATATGGTAGAGTTATGTCTTTGGTGAGTGTGTAAATTATCTCTTTTCCATCAGTACATTGCAGTTCCTTCGTTTGAGGTCAGTTCGGAGGTTAATTTGTGGTTGAAACGTAATAGTTGCTCAGGGAAATTATGGGAGGTGGAATGTGCAGGATTTTCTTTCATAGTTGGGCATGCTGAGATTTGAGCACTGTTTTCATTTAGCTTTCAAAAGAAGAACCACATTATCGTTGTCACTTGTATTAAATTGAAGATGAATTTTTTTATGATAGAAAATTAAATACCATCGTAATTTTCAACCTCTTTCTAATTAGCTGTTTTGACTGGGTTCAACGCTTCCTCGTCTTTATCAAGATTGCTACATAATCGGAGGATCAGATGCTATCATATTCATTTGATGAATGGGGGAGGAGGCTGATATATTGGTTAAATAATGGGGCCACAAGGAAAAAAGGATAGGAA